>JAULUF010000010.1:8645000-9245000 GCA_031834385.1 Semotilus atromaculatus | reverse complement strand
ATATGATATGATACATTTCTGGTACTTTTGTGTTCTTGAAAGCTCATGCGCCTGTATATTGTAATTTAATTGAAATGAGTCACCAGTACAATACTGTACTTTATTCAAATTTTCTCTTTTTGTGTTCCACAGAGTAAAGTCATACAGGTTGGGACAACATGAGAGTGAATAAATTATGTCAGAATTTTTTTCCTTTAAGCCCAAGAATGTGGCAGAAAGAAAAAAAAGATCAAGCAAGTGTTTCTGTCAGCATTTTGATGGTGAAGTGGTCTTTAGTATTGACGTGAGGACCCTTTTCTTGAGAATGGAAATTTTCCAAACAGTTGATTACTGCACTCATGGCACTCGACCATCCTGCTGATAGAAAAACCCAATCACTGTTTATGGCTCCATCCATCTGTGTGATTGAGAGGTGCTGCATACAATGTTATTTTTCAAACATAAAACAGCAATCAGTATTCTCACTGAAATCTCTGCTATGTGGGTCATTCTACAAAATGGATGCCATTTGTGTCACCCGTTCATACACTACTGTTCAAATATTTGGAGTCAGTACGATTTTTTTTAAAAGAAGTGAATTTACTTTAATTTAGCAAGGATGCATTAAACTGATCACACTGTAAAAATGAATTTTGATGATTTGTTTTCACAACTTTTTATATTTTGTCAAATCAACTTAGATAATTAATGTAGTTCAGATAACATAATATTTTGAGTTTCTATTTATTAAACCAATCTCCTTTGTTGTATTAACTCAATTTTTTTATTTCAATGAACTAAAAATTTTAAGGCAACCAGGTAACTTACTTTTTTAAGGTAATCCAACTTTTTTTTTTTTTTACAGTGCACAAGTGACAGTAAAGAGTTTATTTCTATGTCAAATAAATGTTTTTGATTTGTTTTTGAAATGTTTTGTGCTTTTGATTTCTTTATTCATAAAATATACTAGAAGAAATTGTATCGGAGTTTACATGAAAATTTTAAACAGATCAACTGTTTTTAACATTGATAATTATAATAAGTGTTTCTTGAGCACTAAATCAGCATATTAGAATAATTTCTGAAGGATCATGTGACACTAAAGACTGGAGTAATGATGCCAGAAATTAAGCTTTGATTTCTCAGGAATTAATTACATCTTAAAATATTTTAAAATATAAAACAGTAATTTTAAATTGTAACAATATTTCTGTTTTCACTGTATTAATGATCAAATTAATGCAGCTTTGATGAGGATAAGAGACTTTTTTCAAAAACATTAAAAAACCTAACCGACCACAAACTTTTGAACGGTAAAGTTTACTTAATGTGTAGCCATTTTTCTATAGACTTTTTTTTATGGTTTTTTTTTTCATCATAAGGATGCCATTTTTTTATGCTGACCAAATGTCAATTCTCTTTGAGAGATTTAGTCTTTTAGTTGGTCTGATGTTTAATCTCAAGATGTTTCAAACTAACAGAGGAGAAGTGCAGATTCCTCACCCAGGCCCTTGAGGAGTTTCTTCTCAGCAGCTTCTTTGGGCCCTGCCTCTTCATCAGACTTCTTCTCCTCAGACTCCAGGATGGAGATCTGCTCCTGCATCAGGCTGGATGCTGCTCCATACGTGTTGATTATATCCTCCAGCTGCCTGCTGAAGTCCTCCATGGGGTCCTCTGGCTGCTCCTCGTAGCCATTGACTTGTTCATTGGCGCTCTCAGGGGTCTGGTCACTGCCCTCCATCATCTGCTGCAGAAATCAAGTTAAATATATCATAAAAGTGCTTCATAAGAAAGCAGATTGATTAGCAGAGGTAGAACAGCCAATTCCTTGATTACACTCTTGGCTTGATGCTGAAATGAGAATGTTGAAATTAATGAGAAGTGATTATGCATTTCTTGTAGAGAGGTTTGATATGACTCCCTGAAATCACCAGCCACTAAACTGAAGACGGATGGCTTTTGGCCAGTCTGTGGTATGTTTTCATTAATAGAAGGAATTTGTGTTTGAAATGCATGAGGTTGTTGTTTGTAAGAAATGTGAATTATAACATTTGATTAATGTATTTGCCTCAGGCAAAAACAATCCTAATAATAGAGAAGTGACTTATAAAAATAAATATTTGCAGAAACTTAAAACTGAGAATTGGAAATAACTGGAGGGAGATGTAATTTTTACAATAATTTAATTAATAAAAAAATTCATTATTCAGAATGTTCATCTTCTTTATTTTTAAAATTATTTATTTATTTAGTGTACCAAGTTAACAATACTGTTGTATGGCGATATATATATATATATATATATCAGCAGCAAACAATTTAGTATATCTTCTCAAGGGACAATACTATGAAACTTGGATATATTTTAGAGTAGTCAATTGTGCTGCTTGCATAGCAGTATATATTTACTGTCCTCTGAAAATAACTCAGCCATTATTTTCAAAATAGCTGGCAACAAAAGTGAGTACACCCTAAGTGAACATGTCACAGCTGTGTCCAAAGTGTCAATATTTTGTGTGAGCATTGCTATCTAGCACTGCCTTAATCCTCCTATGTAATTCACCAGAGCCGCACAGGTTGTTGCTGGGATCCTCTTCCACTCCTCCATAATGACATCACGGAGCTGCTGGCTGTTAGACACATGGTGCTTCTCCACCTTCCGCTTGAGGATCCCACAGGTGCTCAATAGGGTTCAGGTCTGGAGAAGTACTTGGCCACTCCATCACCTTCACCTTCAGCTGACCCTGGCCACTGTACTGTAACTCAGATTCAGTGTGCTACCAATCTTCTTAGCCTTGGCCATCTTTGTGGAGAGCAACAATTCTAATTCTCAAATCCTTAGTGAGTTCTTTGCCATGAGGTGCCATGTTAAACATCGAGTGGTCAGTATGAGAGAATTGTACTCTAAGCACAAATTTGAACTGCTCTAATACAAGATACACAAATTTGGATGGTCCTGTCAATCAGACAAAAACATGACCATGATGAATACGACATGTGGCTTTGCATGGTTAAACGATATACAGCTATTATCACTTAGGGCTGCTCACGTTGGTTGCCATATTTTGACAATAATGGCTGTATGTTGAGTTATTTTCAGAGAACAGAAAATATGTACTGTTATACAAGCAGCACATTGACTACTCTAAAATATATCTGAGTTTCATTTCTATAGTATTGTCCCTTGAGAAGATATACCAAAATGTTTGCTGAAATGTGAGGGGTGTACTTACTTTCTTGAGATATATATATATATATATATATAGGCTATATATATATAAAATATCGGTATACAACAGTATCGTTACATAGTACACAAAAAAATAAAAATAAGATAAAGTTTGGGGTCGGTAAGAGTCTCTCTTATCTCGCTTACTCTCGCTCACCAAGGCTGCATTTATTTGATCAATAAACAATAAAAACAGTAATATTGTTATTACCATATTATTACCATTTAAAATATCTGTCTTCTCTTTTAATATATGTAATAAATTTAATTTATTCCTATAATGCCAAAGTGAATTTTCAGCAGCCATTACTTCAGTCTAGTGTAACATGATCTTTTCAAAATCATTGAAAATCATTCTAATATGCTGATTTGGTGCTCAAGAAATATTTATTATTATTATCAATGTTGAAAACAGTTGTGCTGCTTAACATTTTTGTGTGAAATTATAATTTTTTGAGGATTATAAATGTCTTTAATGTCACTTTTGATGCATTTTGAATTTGATGCATTCATGCTGAATAAAAGACTGACCCAAAAGTTTTGAATGGTTGTGTGTATATATATATATATATATATATATATAGAGAGAGAGAGAGAGAGAGAGAGAGAGATTTTTATTATTATCAATGGATGATTTAAAAAGTCTGTCTCTTAATATCTAGCTTGTGACCTAGTCAGTGATAGTTTTTAATGCAAGCAACACTAAAAAGAGTCACTGTAAGTTGCCTCCATGTCGAGTGGACATCTGAAGAGAAGCAATGAGCCGCATGTGACACACAACGCTATGGGAGGGGGCGCAGAGAAAATAGCACAAATCACAGTTGCAGAGTATCACTGAGCCTCTAAATCTGATGTGTCACAGATAGCGCCAGACCTGAAGCCCTTCAGCTCAACACGGCTGATTTCATGTGGAATGAACTCTGAGGTTGTTTATGTCGAAGCTCTGTTGCTTATCAGGTTAAAATTACAGCCCTCTTTCCACCCCATGTGCATGTATCCACTCCTCCTCCTATCCCATCACCCCTCCTCATTCAGCAGCACGGCACCTGTTGTGAAGCCACATGCTATTTTTGGACCCTCTAAATATGGACAAGCTATTTCTTATTCTTGCCACGTACCTTCTGATGTCAATGATGGCAGTTTTACGCAAAGTGGAAAAAACAATGACTATTCTAAACATCAGTATAGGCTTCCTTTAAAACAAGAGGCTAAGAGTGAAACACACAGTTTAGACTAACTTTGGGAAATGCAAAAGACATGATTACTTTGCTCATGCGTTAAATTGAAAATGACAGAATTATTGCATTGGAGACTTTGTCTTCATATTGTCCTTACAAAACTCACAATAACGGAACCACACTGTAAGGACTGAAACAAAATGTACAGCCAAGTAAAAACTAACTCCGATGTTTCTCAAAAAACGTTTGTGACATTCAGCTTAACTTTAAATAAAATAGCGAAGCTCAAGACTTACCCTACACGTGTCTGTTCAGGTTTGAATAGAAAAGGAAGACAATGAACCAGCCAGTCCACAGTTTTAGGAGAGTGACAGAGAGACGTGAGGAGGGTCCGCCAGGACTCAAGACAACAGCTGACAACACGAGCCCCTCAAAATAACCTCCACTGGAACACCAATGGAAACGTTGTCCAAACACTCTGAATGAATTGGCCTGTCAAGATCTCTCTACTCAGGCTTTTCAGGAAGACAGCTGAGGAGCTAATTTTGTAGTATCCTTTGAAGGCTTTCAAATCAGACCTTTTCATGAGTTATCATAGATCTACTAATCCAAGTCTCATTTTGTTTTGGCAGTTGGTTACAAGGTCAAAGGTCATTTACTGTTTTTGTGAAGCCTGACATGAAACCTGACTTTTTTTTTTTTACGGAACAGTTTAATCGTTAGGCAAACTATAAAAGAAAATGTAAAAAAAAGTGCATATGTGTTTTTTGTTGAGTACGATATTTGATACATGAGGCTTATATGGCTCCTATATGGAGCTCATACTCAAAGAGGGGGAAAAACACCAGAGGACCAATTTGGTGCAGATTCTGATATTTATAAATGGTCAAAAGTAAGAGGAAATTCTAATAGCTTTGTAGTGTAAATCAATGAGATCTTTATAACAGTACTGTATAGCATACTTACATAAAATGCTTATAAATATCAGTTGTCACTCTATCTCCCATTATTATATCTTATTAAGATGAAATTTAAATGCTTAGTTTTATTATCAAAAGCTCTTTAATTTTTATTGTGGGGGAAAACATAATGCAATTCAATGGAATGATAACGAGCCTGGCGTATCATATTTTATACACATTTTAACATATAAATAAATTATGCATGGATAATCAAGTAAAGTTGCTTCAGTCCAAGTAAGTTAAAGAGATATTACTAACAATATAAAAGTTATTCTTGCATTTACTTTATAAATTTTTTTGGGAATTATACTAAGAGGTCTTTTACTTACTAAAAAAGTATGAACGATCAATCAGACGACAGAAGGTATCTAGATTGTGTATCTAACAGGTCTTTCAGCAAAGTTTTGATCATGTTAATAATTTAGAGAAATGTGTGTAGGCTTTATAGGATTAACATGCAAATCTGGGTGGCCCTCACATTGACTTGTGTACTGAATGCCTGAGAACCAATTTCTTGTAACAATTTGCTTAGTATTGGGTGTTAATGGCTCCTATTAGCATTTATATCACATTTGTCCACCATAATTCCAGTCAATTGCACTCTAATCACTCCAAATCATGCAAATGGAGAATTGTGAAGTGATTAGCATCTCCAATGCAACTCACTCCATAAGTGTTTTTGTCTGCACATTTCTAAATATTTGAACATATTTGGAATGCAACTGCAAAACACGGCCTCATCAAACAACATCATGTGGTCTTTAATGAATGACCTATGTAGTGCACTTTTACACTGATGTTATACATTTTGGGCATCAGAATCATTATTTTGCTATTTGCAATGGCACTTAGTAAAAGCCCAAGTGAGTCTAAATTGTTGCGGGTCATGTTAAGGATTTGTAAAGAGTGGTGGGCGATTCTTTCTCTCTGATAATCCTCACCCGTGGCTTTTATTAGTGAATCTTTTAATCACCAGATAGAAATGATTCTGACTTTGGCGCCAGGCTTCATTATTTCTCTCAGCCCCTGCATCTCAATTAATGATTGTAACGTCCTTGTTCTTTGAGAGGAGACACTGAATAGAATTACGTTTGGTTCTCTTGCTTGGGTTTTTTGATAAACCATGTCTCTTTAACCTTGAATTGCATTTTGCCACAACTGTCAGCATGTTACAGAGCTGGTGAGGCAAGGATTTGGACTAAATGTTCCTGGCCTTGTAGGGTTTGTGATAATATGCACAGATGAACTGGTATGAATGAGTGATACCGCTCAGAACTGCTCACTTCCTGGTTTTCTTGACACAGGTCTCTTCTGACAAAGTAACAACAGAATCTTGCTGGGGTTTTTTTTTTGTTTTTTTTTGCTTGAGGGTACTGCTGACTCATGCAGTCAAATTAAGTCAGATTTGTCCACTTCTCCTGCTTCGCTCTCATATCTTTCAAGGTGCTGTCAAAAGCACTGATCCGTTGCAGAGACAGGAACGTCCATATATCCTGAATATAATTTGCTCTGTGAGATGTTGTATTTAATGGTTGATAATGAGGTTTGCTATACTCTAAGATTTCTGCCGTTTGTCATTTTTAATTCGCAGACTGTGTTGTTAAAGTTATGGGATATGCTGGAAAATCAGATGGTTGTTTACATCTGTTACAGATCAGCCAGGCTCTTACACCAGCCAATCACAGCCTCACCTGAATGCTAATCACACACACCTGCATCTCATCATCACCATCATCACTCATGGTTTCACAGGAAGTTGCATATACGTCATCATCATATCCGTAATTAGAGAGCAGTTGCTCTAGGTACTTTGCTGGTGTGGGACTGGCATAGGTTAGTTGTCACAATGAGTGAGAAAGGTTGGCATGGAGCGCGCTAAATAGCAAACCTCCAGGTAATCACCTGTTAAAAAAAGTCGAACAGAGTCTGCTGGCAGGAAGAAACTGCAACAGCTCGTAATAAAATGAGAATCAACATTGGCTTGGCTTTTTGGAAATGGCGAATTTGAAATGTTGTAAAAGCGACGTGGAAATGGTAATAGCTACAATAACATCTTCAGTCATCTTGAGATCCTTGCCATCTAAACTGGTTGGATCTCTTAAGCCTAGTGAATGTTTTATAAGAAGTAGGATAACCATATTCATCCGCACAGTCACGTAGAGCAGAATCACAACCAAAACAATGTTCTTCCACAAAATGCATGCAGTTTTTTTTTCCCACTAGAGGGCCAAAAGTTACATAGTGTGCCTTTTAACTTTCTGAACTACGCCACAAAATTTTTTTTCTCTCTACTAAAAATATCACAATTTCCTGTAAACTAGTGGAATACTTGAGGAGAGAAACACTTTCTATAGGCTAAATTGTGAGGTTAATAATAAAACCGCAGCAACATTTTGGCAGTGGAAGAAACCTTAACTTTTTCTGGTAAAAAATAATTATTTCTGTAAAAATATTTTACAGGAAACAAGACATGAATACTCATTGATACTCCATAATAATATTGATTTAAGCTAAAATTGTTTTATATTTTTACTGTAATCAGATACTCTGATAATGCAAATGAATCTTGCCTCATGTAAATGAATCAAAGAATGCCTTATGAAAAATGGGAGAGGAATACAGATCTCTCTGAGGAATGTAAAAATCTTATTTCAGCTTGTGTTTTATTCACAGGGGAGGATGGAGCAGCATTTAATAGGAATACGTGTCACACATGTTCATGTAGCATAAGCTAACAGAGAGGATTTCTCCTCACACTCTCAATAAGACACATTCCAGCAGCTCTCCTGACATTGAATGTCACTGACTTGTTTGTAGGATATAATATCTCCTTGCAATGCAGGCTGGAGGTGTCTCGATTCACAGTTGCAGAGGGGGGCTCAGAGCTAACTGTTAGGTACGAGCACAACCAACATTCCCACAGTGAAGGCAATTATTATAGACAACATCCCTTTGCATTGACTTAAATGCAATTTGCACCAAGTCATAGAGCAAAGGAATGCGCACTGTACAGAAGTCAATTCTGACCAGGACAATACCGCATTCCCAGCTTGCAAGTCATCAACATTTTATTAGACTTGGAGTTTCAGTTATATATAGGCTATGTGTTATACAGGAAAGCAAGAGCGTTTAGTAGTTCAGCTGCATTCGACTTTTCTATGGAAGCTTGTTTTCACCATAGAATAAAAAAATAAATAAAAAAAACTTTTTTATTTAGTGGAAGAAACAAGCTTCCATATTTTTTGTTGTTGTTGTTGGTATGTTTGTATAGCTCGTTCCAGACAGACCAAGATGTCCTCACTGCTTCCTGTATTGTGATGACGTACTGAATTAAATCCAATACATAGGCCTACTGGACGTGTTTTTTTGTTGTTGTTTTCGCAAAAAGGTTAAGGTTAGGGTTTGGTGTAGGCAATTATGCACTGTGATTGACATGACCAAAGGAATCTTTCATCAGGGTGGAGTTACCACTGAAATGGTTTGAGGGGGAAAAAAATATATAATATAAATTTAACTCGATTATTGCCAGTAGATTATGTCATCGAGCAATAGAGTGCCGAAGTTATGACGCCACTTTGTAGGCCAAAACGCGGAAGTGAGTTAGCATTTTAGCACTTCCGGTTCCCTCGCCCTAAAGTCTATGGGTTTTTTGAACGGGTTTTTGCTAAATCGCCTGAAATAAGGTATGTGGTTAACAAAGCCTCTAAATATTTTCACGTTTTGATCTATGACATAAAACACACGAGTTATAACCTGCTTGTGATTTTTTTTTTACTTTTTACCGTTATCATTGTATATCTAACGGCTTTATTTAGGCTTCAAAATGTAAAAAAATTTGGATTAACTCGTAAAGATTATCTTGATAGACAAAACGTGTAAGGGTCACAACTCTTTGTTGAACACAGATCTTATTTTTTGCGATTTTCCAAAAGTCTATGGGGAAAATGCATAGCTTTCCGATCGAGGGAACCCATGCGCCGCTAGCTAGCTTCCGAGTTGTCCTACAAAGTGACGTCATAACTTCTGCTGTAGGGAGTCACAGCCTCGAGGTGCGTTCCATTCAACAGGGTCCCTACACAAGTGTTCACTGCTCCCTACTCCCTGAGCACGGTATATCAGTTGAAGTGGACTTCGCTGAGAGTAACCGCTCATTTGGAATACCCTGCAAACGTCATCAAAGTACGTTAACGACGGGGTTGCACAGCTTATGATATTAACATAAATATAGGCTTACATTCATGTTTTTATTTAATTTTTATTTACTTTACTTCACAAACTAGCTAAGCTGGCTACATTCACTGAGGTAAATTGTTATGATAATCGTTTATAAATAAAGTGCCTAGGACATACAAAAACAATATATGTAAATGTAATATTCACAACAATAACCGTTAAAAATACTGTAAAAATGTTTATAATAATGACAAAATGTATGAAAACTACACATATGTAAACTCCTCCGTCGTTATTTATGACCGCTCTGACTGGTGATGACGTCGTGCGCAATGACAGTTGGGTGAACATCGCTCTCCACTTCCGGTGAAGTGATGTATCGATGTTCCCTTATTCCCTATGCCGTTTGCAGTGCCCTTCGAACTGAACATGTTCGTTCCCTTCGGATTGGAATCTCACTTAAGATGGCAAAATACCCTGTGAAGTCCACTTCGCAGTCCACTTACGGTCAAATGGAACGCACCTATGGTCACAGCCTTTAGTAGTTTTTAGTCCAGCCAATAGGTGGCGACAAGAGATCGTTTTTATGAATCATTTTAAATCTGATTCGTTCAGGAACGCCACTGCCACCTGTTTGTTCGGCGATGGGACCGCAATTCTACCGTGGCAAATCTGTGCAAAGACAAAGTAGGCCTAACTGTCAAACTAACTAATATTGTGTCTATGTAAATATAGATTCTATGTATGTTAATCTATTTTAATTTTTTTGTTTATTGAACTGATGTGTGAAAACAAAAAAAACACTCGCGATCGTGCTCGTTCAAAACGTCGATTCATTCAAGAATCAAGATAGAAAAATTAGTCTTTAGCTGTGTCTCAAATTATGTCTTATTTCAGAACAGTAGCCTAACCTTTATAAAATTGACCGTTATTCCGTGTGAAGTGCAAATTGTTGTAATTTCTTAATGAATTTGCCTAGTGGTCAGTTTACTGAAATGAAGCAGCCTCAACCCAGCAAACAATTTTAGGTTCTGGGAACGTTAGTTTTTGGTTCCCAGAACGTTCCTAGAACGTTCCCGTAATGTTCTCCTTAGGTTATAAAAAATATATATAATATAACCCAAATTGCTGGGAATGACCTATGCGGCCGACAAAGGTAGCCTTTGAAATGAGATACAGCTTTTATGAATCAGTCTTTAGAATAATTTTCACTTTCCCCCCACCTTTTAGGAGAAAAGCAAAATTATCAAATTAGAACAATTATTGACACAAGATCATCTTGAGAGAATTTTAATGAGAAATGTTCTCTTACTTTCAACTTTGGATTTATCACTTTGAGCAATTCATTCAATTGTGAGTGTTCAACTCTAGATGGAGACACATGTGAGATGATTGTGTTAATCCAGTCTCTCCAAACTCTCCATTTAATCTCATTGCTGACCAGAAAGAAGAAATGACATATAAAAGAGATCTAATTTGTGATTTTCTGGGTCTGCTGTCTGTCTTCCTCTCTTTTTTTATCGTTTCACAAAAAAGAAAGAAAAATGAACACTATTAATTTGCTGCCTTGCAAGCACTAGTAGACCTATTTCCTTTAGGAAAAGCAAAGGGAAAAATACTGTCCAACATGATCTTATATCTAAGCAAGCAAAATTACATCTCAGAGGAAGACATCAACAGCAGCAATGCTATGAAGCCTTATTAAATGAAAACTACCCCTTTAGCCCCTAGAATGGCATTACCACAGACTAACTCATAGCCATGTTAATGGACATGTTGATAGGTCCCATGTAAGTGTCCAATGCTCTTTCATGCAGTGCAATGACAGCATCTGCGGTGCATTAAGCTGTAAAAACATGCTGTGGTGAAACTCACCTCTGAGCAGCAGGGCAGAACCTCAATTGACAGACTTAGTGGATCTCACTTAGTATATTAAACAATGTCACAACCCAGATCAGTGTCACCCGGCCTTTGCCTGTATAGAGAATGTTTTATGTTTCATGACTGTTTTAGCAGGATGATTGATATCAACACTGTAAAAAAAAAAAACGTAAAAAAACGGTAATTTTCTGGCAGCAGGGGCGCCAGAAAATGTCTGTTAAAAAACTGAAAAATACTGTCAGGAAAAAAACTGTAAAAAAAATGGTAATTTCTTATCCTATAATTATGGTTTATTACTGTTATTCTACACAAAATTATCTTTCATAATCTGATATAATGTTAATTTACTGACTTATTGAAGTATTAATATCTGTTTTGTACCATTGAAATACACTGACAACCAACAACCACAGTGGTGATGTGAGTCACATGATCATTCAAAGCTCATTACAAGCAGCTCTTCCACAAGAGTTAATACTAATATATAGAAACTGCACAGTGTCATTCGCACAAACATTAAACACCATCATGGTAACACATGAAATTTTAAAAATGCCATAAACATTAGTTTAACAACATTAAATGTAACATAAAACCCTAATATACATAACTGATATCGAAAAAAATGAAGAAAACTATGAAGAAACATAGTTATTTCAACAAAAACACATCAAATGTGAAGTGTCACGCAGGGAATTGTGGGAATGTCAATTTACGGTTTTTCACTGTAAATTATACAATGAGTTGTTCTTTTTCACTTTCAAAAACTGTAAATTTAAATGTATTTTACAGTAAAATTACAGTAAATGTACCATTAGATCTATCACAGTTATTTACCGTATATAGTACGGAAATACTATTATTTAACCTTAAAACTCACTTTAACACCCACATGCTTAATGATCTTCAAGGAAAACATGTTAAATGACTGCTGATTTCTGCAGTTATACCTTCTTTTCTGTGTTTTCTAATTTAACAGAAAAAATCTGTAAAATATTACGAATATTTTATGTAAAAATACAGACAATTTCCTTTTAAAAAAATGTAAAATTGGTGTAAAACCAAAATACAAGCAATTACCTGTAAATTTAATAGTGGACCTTTAAATTACAGCAAATATCTGAGCAAAATAACAGGAATTCGCTGTATAATGACAAAACGGCAAATTTCTGTAAAAAATACAGGCCGTTACCTGTAAATTTACGGGGTTTTTTTACAGTGAAGGACATAAGTGATTATTTGACACTAAATGATATTTTAGAACATGATCAAGACCAAAAAGGTCAGTTTGACAGTTTAGCCCCTGCAGTTAGATGTGGTTTGATTTTTGAAAACCATCCGTCTCTATTAACAGCCATTTAAAAGTATTCTGGTGAAACTTTTTTGGGGCAATAAAATATAGTATAGAATAACAGTAATATGCAACCTTTAAAAAATGTGGGGTCAGTAAGATTAAAATGTTTTGGGAAAAAGCCTTTTATCCTCACCAAGGCATTTATTTGATCAAAAATACAGTAAAAACAGTAATATCATGAAATATCATTGCAATATAAAATGACTTAATAATGATGTCACTGTTTGATCCCATGTTCCACAGTGATTAGTCATATGACATTTATGGCTCAGGTGATTGGCTGAGAAAGTTATGCTGTCCCATGTGCAAAGATCTCCTTGAGCAAGGCAGCCATTATGTAATAGTTTTAATTTATATGCTATGGATCATTGATTAAATGCAATCATTCATTACAAATGTGAGCAGAGTATATCTGACACAGACAAATTATTTCCTCAAAAATGGATTTCCTATTGAAGACAGATATTCACCGGAGCGTTTAGCATTCCACTTCCATTCCTCGTTTCTCAGTAACGATGCCTATGTGTTTCCGTAATTATTCTTACTTATCTCTGCCCTGCTCTGTAAATGTAATTTCCCTTGTTGCAAATAAGATGGTTTTAATTCTCCTCCACTTCCACGAGTCTGTCTCTTTTTTTACTTAATTTTGAATGAAGTGGCAGAATTTGAAGCTCTGCCAAAAATCTGAAGGACGGCAGACCTTGAGAAAGACCGTGTGCCCGCATATTCTCTGCAATATTCATTGGGGAGCCTTATGACATTTCCTTTTTATTAGTCTCAATTATTGATATAAGCTGTGTTTAAAATTCTTTTCAAATTAACTTGCTGTAATGGATACATAATGGTGCTCTGAATAATTGCCTTTGCAAGAACTAATGAAGGAAGGAACTTGAGAACTTAGCCATCAAACACACAATTTAACACCACAGGCTCTTTACATGAGGGTCTCCTTCATATTTAGCATGGGAGCAGGAGGTTGTAGATATCCTGTTGGTTTCTGCTATTAAAAATGGCATTACTGAAAAATCCATTATAAGTCAATATCGCCACAGGGAAGCCATGAAACTACAATTAAAGTGGCATCATTTGAACAAAATGTGTAGCAAAATAACTACTTCAATAAGCAACACATGTTGAAATTAGTGTATATCCTAATTTGTCTAGTAGGCTACTTTATATTGAGAAGGTTTTTAAAAAAGTTCTTGAATTGTACTTTAAAAATGTTTAAATCTTGAGTCTGGACTAATATATATATATATATATATATATATATATATATATATTTTTTTTTTTAAACAGTAGAAAATGTATCTAATGTTAATGAAAGGTCTCTTGTTCTTAAAGAGATAAAAAATAAAGTTCTGTCATAATTTACTCACCCTCATGTTGTTCAAAACTCATAAGACTTTGATTAATCTTCAAAACAGTCCAGGTAATAAAAATTTAGAACATCCAAAATACTCATAAAGGCAAAATCAATATGAATCAAGTGGTTTTTAGTGTAAAGATGTACATAAAAGCCTAAATTAAAACTCTTCGTCATAAAGTGACCGTATCTCTACACAAGACTTGGATTAAACAGCTTGATTTATATAGATTCATTTTTACGATGCCTTATGATTATGATTTTTTTTTGTTGATAAATGGACTTTCAGTGGAGGGACAGAAACCTCTCAGGTTTCATTAAAAAATATCTTAATTTATGTTTGATAAATTAAACAAAGTCGTATGGGTTTGTAACGACATGAGGGTGAATTAATGATGACAGACTTTAATTTTTGAGTGAACTATTCCTTTAAACCATTTTAAAGTCATGATTAAAATACCACGATTCCTAAGACACATTACATTAGCATTAAATTTTTTTCATCAGTTACATAATCATATTTGCATTAAAAATAACTCTGGAAGAACATTTTATATCATTGTTAAATACAGTTCTTGTCTTAAAGCAATGAGGATGAGCTGATTTCCAAAATTATGCTAATGCTCAGTCATATAACAGAGTCTATCAACCCTTGATGGTTTTTAGACTGTGCTTGGCATTAGTAAGCTGACAACTCTGAGAAGCTTCAATTTCACTGCAGGACAAAGTCTGCTGAATGCTACCTATTTGCATGATAATTATTCATGCAGTGAAACTGGACGCTTTACCCAGCACTTTGTCCTGCAGTTAAATGCACATCAACAGTATTTGAAATGTTCTTTTTTGAAATGTTCATATCTTGTTCTTAAAAAAAAAAAAAAAAACTGTCTTAAGTGTCAGATTAAATAATTTAAAGAGAAGACTAAAAAAGTATATTATTATATTTGTTCATTAACAAATTAAATCTTGTTGCATGTTATTTGCAGATTTATGATGTTACAACAAACATGTAGTAATCTGTTGATTAGAACAGAACTTTAATTGAAAAACTGACATGAAGAGAACATCATAACCAAAATTTGCAATCATAAATGATGCTGACACCCAAAAAGAACAGGTCATTGACTTCAGTAATGAGCCTCTGCTGCTTTATTCATGTTTGCAAATTAAAATATAATAAATTAACATTTTTTTTTCTAAAAATATACAAAAATACTGTCAAACTTTCCTAGAAAGCCTCAACACAGTAGTATTGCCATGTACCGCATACTATAATAAGCACAGTGGTCTATCTATTTTAAAAACCGATGAAGATGAAACTCTTCTGCGTTGGGATATTTCCACATTCCCTTCCTTTACAACATTCCAGACTATGACATTCAGGATCGGAATGTCTTTTCGATACACTGTACTCAATTAAACATATAGAGTAACCGGTTAAATGCGCACTCTCGCTCACATTCATGCCACTTCAATAGATGTTTTTAGGCTCTGATAAACACACAAGCATCATGGAGGCAACATAGGCCTGAGAAGATGTCAAAAGGGTAGAGAGAAGAACAACTTAAAGCATCTGCTCACAGTTCAGTGAATCTCTGAGCAGCACAGGGTTCTGGTAAATATGGCCAATAAAGTTTATAGTACAATGCTGATTGAGACAATTACACACTATTATCTACAATCATGTCACATAACCACCAACATTATTTAGAATATGCATTCACTGACATCTGATATCACTGGAGGTCTGAAGGAACAAAACATGATTTTTTTTTTTTTTTTTTTTTGCCTGCTACATTAATACTAAACAGACTTTCTGGGCTTTTTCTGTGCTTTTCTCACTCTCCAGCCCCTGTGTATGCGATGCATAGCATGACTCTTGGGTGTCCAAACCATCTTCATGCAAAACAAATCCATTTCTGTTACATAATGGCATGAACCAGCTGATAAAAGTTTGCTCCTGAATGATTCACTTCCACGGCTGTTGTGTTTTGTGGATTTATTGGTTTGGATTTTAGGGTTCCCACACTTTCTGACCACCGAATTTATATGATTTTGCTTATGACTTATCCAGTAATTTGCAATTTGAAGGATTTTTTTTTTTTTTAAGATATAGAGATCACATTCATTTTTAGCTTAAGATTTACTTGAGCATAACCAGAACCATTTACATTGACTACACACATTTCCATGACTTTTTCAGGCCTGAAAATCACACTTTTGAAATTCCCTGATATATTCAGGACTGTGGGAACCCTGTGGTATACGGATCCAAGAAAACACACCAGTAATAATATCAGTATCATTAAAAAAAAAAAAAGGGACAAAGCCAGAGAATGAACAAAAATGGGAAAAAGTCGTGAGATTAACAGCTCACTCGACTGGGCTGTTGCTTACAAACAAAGTCTGTCATGAAATCGAACTCGTTCTGTCCCAGCCACAGCTCTGGCAGCTCCTTTATTCGGTCCAAGCCCATTTCTATCACCAGTGACATCAAGACCTCCTCGTCAATAAAATCCGTGTCGATAACGTTGGGGGGCAGCATTGCTGCAGGCATGTGGTGGCCAGGCAGAGGAACCCCAGACGCGTTCTGCTTAGCGTTACTGTCTCGGAACTGCTGTCCTGTCCCGTTTAACTGGTGGTTGGCGGGGTGCAGTTCGTGCATGTAATGGTGATGATGGGAAGGATGCGTGAGGTGACCGTAGTAAGGCGTGTTGAGCTTCTGCAACTGCATGCTGGCAGCGAGCTGCTGCCCTTGTCCGACAAACTGGGAGTTAAAGCGGGCAGGCAAGTTGCCATTGGGGATCCCTCCGTTTATGTTATTCCCAGAGGCCATGTTATGCCGGATCCCGTGGTTTGCGTTTACATTCCCTCCCGCGTAATGCATGTGATCTCCCATGATAACGTTATAGTGTTGTTGCTGTGGAAGCGCGTTGGAAAACTGTCCCATTCCCATCCTGCGCGCGGAGTGCTGATGCCCATTCACAGCATCTGGGAAACGTCCATGGTTCATTGCCATCATTCGGTCTACCATTCCCCTGGAAAACAGTTTGCAAAAGTTCATTTAAAAGTTAACAGCCTATATAAAATTCGCTTAGCTAAAAATATATAGTGCCGATAAATCCGCAAACTCGCAAAGGGCATTATGATTTGGTTCGAAAACGTTCAAGCGAAGCTTATTTGCAACTTGCACGCGTAAACACACACGCGTGTCACCGTGTCACAAACATTCATAAGCAGGCTAAACTTTGTAACCTTTACCTCTCTGCTTGAATCTGCTGAGTGCGTCGCACCACCGCAGTCGGCAACAGCAAAAAGTAATTGACAATCCCAGAGATGAAAGAGTTTACAATCCCTCCTAATCCAAGTCAATAGAAAGCGTATGCTCTCCAAATACAAACCGCATTCAGCGCCAGCCGCCGCATCAAAAACATTACGAAAAAACTGCTGCATGCTTCTCGGTCAGCACTCATATACAATCAAGCCATGGGCGGAGCAAAGCCAACCTTCAATCTGACTACTCCAGCCTGTGGCAAGCCGGATTATCATGGAGGCTATGCCTACAAACTACTTTAAATATACCAGTTTTACTGTTCGGGGGTAGTAGGAAAATTTACATTTTCCTGAATCTGTTGAATAAGACTATTCCAGTAGCAATTACATAGACACTAGTGCCGTTGTATTAGACACGGGTGTGTTACAAGTAATGTTTTAATATAATTTTTCACACAAATAAAAAACAAGTAGTGAACGTAAAGACTTACCCAGCAAACATGGAACGTTCCCCTTCCCCTAAATGTTCCCATATGTTTTGTTTTTTTGTGAACCAAATAAGTTTAGAGTAGGCTAAATAGTGTGATTTCAGAGAATTTGAGAGGTCATGCCTAATTGAAGAGAACATGATGAAGAAGTTTTTGTTTAGGCCTAACGACCAAAAGAGAGAAGCACGTCTCTCTAATTCCGAGCAAGAAACTAATGTAGGCTATAATGTTATATCCCAGTTAAAGTCACATACATTGTTATTTATTTTTAAATGTCTGTGAATAAAATTCATATTTAAAAAAAAAAACTATAGCCTATTGTGTTGAAGTCATTATTATTTGGCGCTTAGAAACATACAATCTGGGTTATTTTGGTACAGTGTCAGTGATACAAGTTACAAAATCTTACATATTAATGCATAAATTCAATCTTATTTAATCAAAACAATACATGGTTTGTGTAGTAGGCCTACTGATTATTGATTGCTGTAGTAGGCCTAATGACCTACAGCATGGGTAAATGATATCGGAGCAAAGAAGCGTACTGGGAACTTTCTTGGAAGGTTAGGGGAATGTTCTCCAAAACAACAGGGAACATTCTATTTATGTAAAGAAAACTTTCCTGGCTAACCAACAGAGAAGGTTAGGATGTTTGTTCTGGGAACCAGAAACAAACATTCCCAGAACGTTCTGCATGGGAACCAAAAAAAGACATGGTATCCTATGTCTAATAATGTATCTAGATAAGTAGGCCTACTAGCCTATATAAGTTCTGAAAGTGGAACAAATTAAATAGATACGTAATATCTGATAAATAAGTAGCCTACTAGTTATGTCTGGTATCTAATGAGTTAATAGTAACATTGAAAAAACATAGGCTACTTAGTTGCTAATATTAGCCTACTTAATAGGCCTAATTAAAAACATTGACTAGTAGCTAAAATTACACTACACTGTAAAAAATATTGATCAGATGGTTAATCAGCAATTTATGAGTATAAATGGTTTCTACACACAAAAAAAAAAAAACATGTTTCATGTTTCAATAAATATTAAAACGGCTTGCCGCAAAAGTATGGATCTGGGCTCGTGCAAAACGTGGACCTGAAGCGCGCGACCAATCCCCTTCCGCGCGCATGGAGCAACACCGCTGCACACATTACCTCATTGCGGCTATTTCTGTTCATGGCAAGAGTGAGCAAAGCATCACGTTTCACAGGTTTTAAAGGTAGTTGTGCGTGCTCGAACCTCCATTAACACGTTCAACTGATTGAAATAAACAGGGTTGGTGGCACTTTACACTCCCCGTGTTACACATAACATGACTTGTATTGAGTTCACCAATTAGCCTACAAAGTTTAATACTGCAAGTGAAATGACTCAAATGAATACATCCTCCTGAGGTGACAGTATAAGTTGAAATTTTCTAAAATAAAAAGGATACCTGACTAAATCTACGAAAGTAAATTTATTATAGCTATAGGCTAATTTGATATAGGCTATCAATTGTGTATAGGCTATTTGTTCATTTTGTTGTGTGATCACACTGTAACTTGAACACGAATGTAAACTGTCAGTTTTGTACACAGTAAAACTTAAGTGCATAAAAGAGGACAAATAAAAAATGAGCAGCAATTAAATCCCAGGAGTGCTGATAAGAGAGTCTGTCTGCAGTGCTGCCAACTAATCTTCACGTTCTGCACGTCCAAACCAATTCTCCTGCTGAGAGACAGTTGACAGTGGGTTTGATCTCAAGAAATCATGTAAACAAACCAAAGCTTAAAGATTTGTAAAAGTTATAATGGTCAATCATCTAACATAAATGCATAACAGTCTTAAAATCAATAATTGAAACAATTACTTTTTTTTAGCTGTTTACTTATCCGACCAGGAAGGCATATTTTCTTATTACTATATGAGTTTGTAAGTTATTATTTGAGGAAATTAAGAATGATCTCATTGTGAGTCTTGATATACCAGGTAGATGGAGAAGGATATGGAGTGGATAAAAGAGTAAAGACATGTTCTGGAAGATAAACATGAAAAGAACACCTGCTTTAAATTCAACAGCCTGGCAATGCCTAAATTAATTGCAATCTTGTTTAGATCTTCATGCATTTTAAACATTTCAAATACAAGCCAATCCAGTTACATAATGTATATGTGTTTACAAGAAAGCTGCACCATTGGTTGCCATGATCATTTGTTTAATGGGCCCATTAACAGTAATTAATTCATCCTATTATGGCCATATTTGCATGCATGTGTGTTTGAAAAGTTTTTTTCTGAGCAAAGCATCCAGCATGTTATATGTGACCGTGAGCATTGTGCTATCTGGCAGATATTCCTTGCTTTTGGGTACATTGTGCCTGATAATAGAGACAAACATAATCGAGAATCAGATTAATGGCTTATACTTCATTCATTTTGAGATACTCTCCTTATTCTGTCAAACGAGATCAAGTTATCCATATCTTTAGAGTTTGTATGCATAGAAAGACCTGGACACATCCAAGTTTTCCTTCAGTTTTAGAGGCTGCTTAGACAATAGCATTCCAGAAGCTGTTTAATCCCAAAGTCATGCCTGAACCAGCCTCACTAGGGAAACTAACTAATGAGCTTTACACTCTCTAAGCCTTGTGTTCGAAACCTATTGCACATTTGTGTCGCAAGAAGACACTCATTGATTTGAGAGCTTTTGTTTTGAAAGCAAATGCAACATGCTCTGTTAAATGTTTCAAAAGACTTCTTTTTCTGGTTGGTTTATTGGATCTAATTTATTGCCTTTGCCTTTTAAAAGTCTTTATTAGATGTGGTGTAAAACGTATATTTTTTAATCTCTCTGCATTGTAACCAATAAAACCGTCAGGGACCATATGATTTTATTTGAGAGAACTGGGTTTATTATGGTCAATAAATTGCAGGTAAATTGTTGTCCGTGCTATACTCCAAGTTTCATTTGAGGATCTTGAGGATATTTATTTCATAATAAAAATAAAAACGTTTAATGCATTTTCCACCCTTTTCAGTGGAGGGTGAACGTGGTTTCAACAAGTGCAACACGTTCCAGGATCCATGGAACAACATTCCAATCGACCAATCAGATTTTAGGGGCAAGTTTACAGTTATGTTAGGCTTACAAGCTGTTAGGTGTTTCTACATCTGTCTTATTCACTTATCATTTCCCAGTGATTTTAGGGAAATGATAAGTTCTGATAAGGACATGATAAGTTATGGGTATAGGGTTAGGTTTAGGGGTACATAGGGTTAAGACTAAATTTTCATATAGGAATGTTGTTCCAGTATCAACAAAATATGTTATAGCCTCACGTGAGACTATCAGCCCAAGAGGTGGAAATGTTTGAACCTGGTGCAGTGCAGTTAGTGCATGATACCTATTTACCCTTTTAAATTCTGGAACTGTCAATAACAGTCACGCTGGTGTGTGAACGATAATGACAAGTTAAATAACAACTGAAAACATAACATCAGCACATAACAGGCGTGTGTTCCTTATCTCAGGATCACTCTGAATCACTTTCTCTCTCTGTTGCTTACAGTTCTTTGTGCATGAACAACATGTCCAGGTACATGCATTTAACATCGGTTAGGTAATCTGTTAAGTTTGTTGAGTAGCAGCGCCAAACCTAAAATCTTTAACCTGACTTTCATTTCATTTTTGACCAAGTTTAATCAAGTTACTTTTTTACATAATATTTGTATGTGAATATAAGCGCATTTAAATAAATATAAAATGTGTAACATATGTCTTGATTAAATTCAACATTCAATCTATATTAGACTCAAAAAAGACTTGATTCTGAAAAAAGCTGATTGCTAAATTTACTAAATTAAACTAACACTTGTTGTTTAATTTTTTTAATTAACATTTTTGTAAACAACTTGGTAAAATTTTGTTGTTTAATTAATTAGTGGATACATACAACCCATTTAAATGCATTTAACACATTTAATTTTGTAAAATAGAAGTTTACTTCATCCATTTGGTTTGGACAATACATGAATAAAATGTTCGTCATATAACATGGAAAAAGAGTGTCAACCTTCATTACACCATAAACATAGCCTATCCATTTTAGATATGGTGAAAATAAAAGCTATAGTTTTATTTACCTCTTTTCAGCAGTAGGCTAATTTAACTGTGAACTTAATAACTCTATGGACTACTGTACCCGTAGCATAGTTTAATCAGACAGAGCATTATAGTAAAAGTACAGGAAACCCAGGGCTCTCAAGTTTTATCAAAAGCTTGGAGTGAGATCACATGCGGTTAGGGGAGGAGCCCTAATGGAGCCCTGCCCCCCAATTTTGCATTGTTCATAATTAACCAGCACACATTGAAATTATGACAATTGGCAAATCTGATAAATGACAGAGCAATTCATCACATCAAATATACTGCTTAATGTTATATTTCAAAATTACAAATATACAAAAATTACAAAAATATAACATATTGCTCCAAACACTAGTTTGGAAAAACAAATCTTTTTGCATTTTGAATGTGTTGAATGATAAAATATATATTTGCTTTTTGACATCTTTGAGTAATACAAATGCTATAATGTTTTGACATGATATAAAATATTACCCAGAGCACTCTGCTTTAATAAATGTATCCTTAATGTAACTAAAAAGACTATTAATACAGTATAATATTTAATTTAAAATAAAATGAGGAAATACATCTTCATTCCTTCCCATACCCACTAACATTTCCCTTAGTTTCAGATAATGTAAGCTAGCCAAACTGAGCCAAAGCTGGCCTGGTTGCAAAGTAGTTGTAGTGTTTTTTTTTGACTGCACACGATAGGCTATATTAAATGTTCTAGACTAAAAATGTTAGACAAGCTTTCTTCCTACTTAGCTTCTCCATCACGACCATAGACAGATCACAACTAGGGTGGCCATACGTCCGGATTTTGGCCGGACAGTCCGGATTTTAAGCCCCCTGTCCGGCGTCCGGCGCAGCATCAAGCCGGACACTCATTTGTCCTCCTTTTTGGAGTTGCGGTTTTGTTGCGGTGAATTATTATTATTTTTTTTTAAACAACCTATAAAAATCCCGCATACTGAATCTAGAGCTGCGAATGCGAGACAGAACATAGCCTACTGTATGTGGCTATGTGCGCCAAACCGTGTAGCGCGTGCGCACGGCAGAGAGGGAGAGAGCGAGAGAACTTGCGTGCGAGTTTACAGGTTGGTAAAGGTTGTTACCTAGTAACCAGAGCCATGCTAGTAACGAACGTACGTACGGTGGCCGAAAATGTTCCATCAACTTCCGTGTGTTCGTGCGTCTATGTTGTAACGAACACAATTTGGCCGAGATACATGCTGGCGGCGGGAAACTTCACTTTGTGTGCCTGCGCCTCGTATACAACGTTATATATAAAGGGTGCAGGACAACTTGGTTGGCATTGCCTTTTCAGCGTGAGAAATGCACAGTGTGGCGTGTGAGCGTGTGAACTGGTTGAATTGCGTGTGTCTCGAGACTTGAGAGCCCTGGTAAACCCCTCTTCTGTTTACCCAAGGGGAAAAGTTGCTTATAGATTTGCCACAGAGTCAGCTCTACGGGAGGACTGTGTGCCATTCATTCATGCATGATTCTGAACCAATCATGAACATTTAATCTATGATAAAGGTGAATAAACGATCAATTAAAATGTACATTATAGGCTACGACCCATAGTCAGTGTGCCTAGCTGATGTCTCCTCAGAGTGTGGATTTGAGCGTCTCATTGTTCACTTTTGGGCAGCTAGCATTAGCATACCTAAAATATGGCAACTACAGAAAAAGAATGCAAGTCAGAGAAACTGTAGAAATATAGCCTAAATAAAATAAATATTCTAGATGTAAAGCTGGTGCTTCTCAGTGCTCAAAAGTAGGATATGGCAAATATGAAATTTAATACCTGAACAAGAATTAGCGAATCGATGTCCGTTTGTAAATGAATCACTCTTTTAACTCGGTTCTTTCTTTTCAATGAATCGGTCGAACGGTCTAAATCGCTTCGTGATTTTTAATCTGAATCACGGATGACTCAGCCACGCGCTGCAATCGGTCGTTTGGAGCATCTTCTACTTCTACTCATCTTCTACTTCACAACACGAACATGGGGAACAGAAAGAGCAAAAATAGGATATTTACAGAAACATCGTTGTTTTCCAGCGATGAAGATCTGAATTAAGTGAAACACCTGCCAGTGCACCTGGAGATCGACTCTCAAGGTAAACACTTTCCAAAACAAGCGCTTTAAAACAACATAACACAAAAAAGTACCAAGTAGCAAACATAATAAGTAAGTTACCGTGACATTGGTTTGACGTGGTATTATTTGAAGTAGGCTAACGTTAGGCCCATTGGCGTTCCAGGGAAAAATATGAATTTAGTAATATGTTAGGGTATGATATCAAAGTAGCCATGGTATTACTGTGTGGAACCATAACTGTCTACCACTTCATCGACACCATAATTATTATCATATGTTATTTACATAATTTAAATATGTATTTAATAATTTGTATTAGTCGCAGTTTCACGACGTCACACACATGGGCACGCCCATTATGGTAAAACACTGCCCACAACCAGGGCCGTGTTTGTTTCATTTGATCATTAACATTCTTATATTAATGTTGACAAAATATTATATTCTTTAATGTAGAAGACCTTAAACCCCTTAAAATTTAAAGTAAAAAAGTCGTGTAATGCCTGTAAGCCTTTGTCTGTATAATTTGCTGTATAGTGGTTCTCAGATGTGAAATAAGTGCATGTTATAGCTTTGATATGTATATTTATGATAGATAGATATAGCAGCAAATATTTTTTTATTATTCATTAAATATTCTACAAATTAAAATATATAAATATTTGTGATTTGTATTATGTAGTCTAGTATATAAGCAGGTCAAATGAAGGTGCATTTTTTGGGGGTTAGTCAGCTCTATGGCATTAAGCATGTATCAGCCTGCCTTTCCACACGTAATGTCTGACATTTATTTTATGGTATGAAGTCTGTCTTTGGAACAGACATTGACCTATTTATTCCCTCTCCACTCTCATATTTTAGCTCAGACAGTGTTTTTGTCTTTCTTTCTTTCTTTCTTTCTTTCTTTCTTTCTTTCTTATTAGCTATATATTGTATAGTGCATGTATCTCAAAGCCAGCCAGTGCCAATTATGACTCCAAATTTTGCTTATATAGGGAAAACAGCACTACATAACTGTGATGTTTGCATGCTTTAGAAGATTCTAATCCAAACCTTCATTTCTCAAACATGAAAAAACATGTTGGCTAAGTGGTCTGCTTTTAAGTTTTCACTATTTATCTTTTGATAAAAGGTAAATAGTTTTTTGTGGACGTAACTAGTTAATTTCCATTGATCTGTGAAGTCATTTGAGTGGACTTTTCCACTAGATTTTCTGTGGTGGGATAAGGGACTCTTCAAGAGGGTGTATTTAAAATGTTAAAGGTATGCATATCATATGTAAGTAAGCATATATAATTCTCCATTGGTTGTTGTTAATGAACTATTGAACTATGAGTCATGTTTGTGTGTATTAAAGTTGGAAGTGTTCATTTGAGATCCCCTATGAGATTCTGGCATCACATTAGAGAGGGGACGCCATGTATTGCTTTGCCATTGCTTGACAGGTCTGTCAATATTTTCAAATGATTCATCTACAGTGTCATCCAAGTGTATTGATTTATACTGATGTGCGAAGCAATTTACCAGCACAGTTTTTCTAGAACAAAATACACCTGACAATGACGCATTTAATTTGGTCCGTGGTCATACCTGATTTTTTTTTAAGCCATTCCCATATATTAAGTGTCAGTTTTGTGTTTTGTAGCCTAACTGCAAGTCATGGAGAATTCTAAACTGCTAGTTAATTCTTCTGTTTGTGCAATTTCCTTTTGTGCCAGTCTGGTTTTCATGGTGCATGTTGCACATTCAGAAGGTGTTTCTTTTTTGGGAGTCTTTTCCACCGAACTAGCTGCTCCCAGGCGGTCTGGAAGACGATTCCGATGGACTGCAGAAGGAATGTGTGTGTGTGTGTGTGATCGCCATATTCCATCTATCCCAAACTGGGAAGGCAGACTGGGCTTTCAAGCCTTCATTTGTTCATTTTGCAAAGACAGGATGTTTACAGACAAAGTCGCCATAAATCAATTCATTTAGCCTTTTAAGTGGTGTGTGTACGCATGGTAGATGTGTGGATAAGTTCAGTCAATTAGAAAGTGCTGAGGCATGAGGCAACTTTTGCAACAATTATGCCTCCACAGTTCATCAAGGTTTTCATTGATTTATGGAGTTGCAAGTGTTGTTGTGTTGTCTTGTTTCCAGCTTGTCTGTGAGGTCAGAGCAGGCCTGCTTTAGCAGTTTAGATACCCATGTCTGATGTTGAAAATAGATCTAATCTGGCTTTATTTGCATGAACTGCTTATTTGAGCCTCTACATTCCCTTCTGTGCATTTTCCTCAGGCAGAGCTGTAAAACAGTTTTCTGCCATCTCAATTAACTGTCAGATATTTTTAAGATATGAAACATAAGCAGCCTCATGGTGTGTGTCTGTGTAACTTCCTTTTATTACAATCCAATTAACTGGATGTAAAACAAAATCTTGATATTAACATCTTTGTGCACAATAAATATAGTAGATACGATGTTTTGTGATGAGATCACTTGACAAACAACATTATTAGAACTATATATATTAGAATAAAAAGTAATGCATTACAATATTGTATTACTCCCTAAAAAGTACTAATTGTGTTAATGTTTCACATTACTTTTGCATCACTTTCTGTCATCTGGGCTGGGCTTATTTGTTTGTTTTTAATAACATTAAAAACTAAAGTAATTTTTTTGGTGCACATGCTTGCACATGAAGGGGGGTGTGGGGAGTGGAGGAGAGAGAAGCATGAAGAGGGAAGCTAGAGGAGAGATGTCCTAGACAACAACAACAACTAACGTTAGAATTATATTCTCTTGAATTTTGATATGGCCGACACACGACCAAAGAGACGACGTTCCGATGAGCAAGGAAAAGAGAGAAAAGCAAGAGAGAAAGGAGAAGGAACACGCGAAGTCCCGAATTTACATCGGAAAAGCCTGTTTCAGGAAGCACGGAAGGGAGAGGGAGGAGGAGGGAGGGTCGAGCTATGTCACCCAACTTCGCTTAGAGCACCTTTAAGGCATTTTTGTTTGAATTCGATCTTCTCAAGGTTAATAAAGTAAGATTAAATGCATAAAGTATATTTGTGTAATTTAACATATTTAATTATTGCAGGTTTGCGTAATATCTTGAGTTTGAATTTTCACTGTTTTATTCAATTTCAGGAATACTGAATCTTTTTTTGTGCAAGTGAGTTGAGTAAATGCCTGCTAACATTTAGTCTACGACTACAATAAGCATCATGTTTACACTGCACTAACTCCCAATTTCTCTCAACATAGGGACAGGAGAGCTGTCGGTCAATAAATGGGAAAACAAAGTAACTTGCATTGCTTGTTTAAAAAAGTAACTCTGATATTTTGTTGGAAATGTAAAAGTAATGCACCACTTTACTAGTTAGCCTACTTGAAAAAAGTAATTTGATTAGCTACGTATCTCACGTTACTTGTAATGTTACCCTAACACTGATAGTAAACAATGTTAAATCTCAAAATTCATGTTTTACACATGACATGTAAAAGTAGACACTTAGTTTACAAAATACCGTTTTCAACTAGTGGACATCTCACAAGTGGTTATAAGAATTACAGAAATCAACACAATATAACATTTTGTCGTCATGAAAAATGAAAGGTTCCTTACAACTGACTCGAGGATGATACATGTTTTTGAAGCCTTTGTGTTCAAAGGTTTTGACATTTTCTTAAAGGAACTAAACCGGGACTTTATATCAGAAAACCTTTCTGTTTTTAGCACAACGTTGTCATGTAAATGTACCCTTAAATGATTTTATAAATGCATTGTTCATCTGTGCTACAAGTATTTGCTGAGTTTGGTTTATTTTTGTGACATGCTCCTGAAAGATGTTCACGGAGACTGAGACGGAGGCAGAAAGCGCATCCTGTTTGTTTTCTTTATTTTACAAAAGCAAAACGTTTTATTTTTATTTTTAATGTACACAAAAATAGACCCTTTACAGTTTTGATTGACTCTTATTCTCTTATACTCTTATTTGTATGACCATAAATGACGTTTTATGCATAGGTGAAGGATGCTGTTTAACGTGGATATTGGGTCACGAGTGAAGTACAAAACATTGTTAACATAATAAATAATAGTTTAGTATCGAAGTGAATCAGAGAGGAGCCCAACACCAGTTTCAGTTTCGCTTTAAATAAATGTGTTTAGGCTTTATAATAAATATTGTTTGTAAGAAATGCCACTAATTTATTTTATACTTATATTTTTCATTCTTGTTTTGTATTGAATGCTGTTAAATTTGAAGGATTTGTTGAGGAAATAGCCTAAAGTACATGTTTATAATGTTTGTACATATTTTGTTTTTACGGGTATTTTACTTTATTTATGAAATGTAGGCCCAAATAAAGTGTAATAAAGGCACTGATCTAGGCTATATCAATTTTCTATCATAGATCAGTGGATATAAAGGCATATTTTGTACACATCATGTACAAAACATGTTGTTTTAATGACACATCTCATTATTACGAGAAAATAATTTGTTTTGATTTCGCTTTAGTGACATCTCGTTATTTCGAGAAAATGTGTCATTTTAACAATATATCTCGTTATTATGACGTAATTGAGTGGAAAAAACAATATGTATGTGGCAGCAATGCGCCACAGTACAATCCAATACTTGCCGTTTCCTGCAGCTTTCTCTGGGTATGGGCCTGTCATTAATTGACAGGAGTGATAATGGCATTTTAACAACAAACCTTAGTTGCGAAGAAGCTGCCGAAGCAAATGCCACTCTAAGGCAGTATTAGCCATTGACTCTTGAAACCTTGCTCAATATTATGACATTGTCTTGCTCTCTGCTATGTAGTTGCCATCCTGTCTGGTGCTCAGCGTGGCACAATGATTGTGGAATTCCGTCGTACTGGCGCATGCACTCTTCTGCTTCATTTCACACTGCCGTAACAGAAATGCAGGGTCAACAACAGAATTCCACTGAGCTTAACAAATTTGATTGCAGGGCTAGAAACTAGGTGTAATGTGTTAGTAAAAATGGTTCTGAATCAACATTTATTGTGTGCTGTTATCAGCATTTTATCATGCCTGCATCCCCAAAATGTATTGATTACTCTAAGTTAAAGCTACAATATGTAATTTTTTTTGCCGCTGGGGGTCGCTAACCTCTTACAATAACAAAGGTGTAGGTTTATGATGCAGTGATAAGTTGAATGATGGGACTTGCTGTCAAGCTGATGGATCTAATAATGTTTATGGATGAGTGAAAACATTCATGTTTTTTAACATTATAGAGGTATGAAGCAGGTTGCCATTGCTAATAAGAGACAGATATCACACGCGAGTCCCACGGATATAAAGGAATAAGGACATTTCATTATACAGAACTACCCGCAAGTGCATAATTACTCACACAGGTCAGTTTATTAGACAAATTAAACTTGTGAGTTTAAACTAACGTTACACTATCACACTAAACAGCATTTGAGTGTGTTGAAAGTTATAATGTTATTCTAGGCCTATATCGTTTGCTATATGAAACCAGCAGTAAGCTAGATCAACATTAGAACAACATAGCCTACTGATCATAGATGAACATTTCATCATGTTGAGCTATATAACATTGATTTGTTTTATGTACATTTGCTCACCTGTATATTAAATGTACAAGAGCAGTGTTGCTCTAAGTTAGTCGCGGACGTGGAGCTCTCGGCATCTCGAAAACTCCATGCCGATATTGATCCTCAGGTTAGATCTCCTTTTTTGTCCCAAAGTCTGTTTGCCAAGGTCTATAATGTTTGAACGAAACAAGAACAGCTTGCCGCTAAAGTTATGCACTATTCAGTTGTCCATGTCTGTCGCCATTAGTGATGCTCCGATTGATCGGCCGCCGATCGGCCGATATTGGCTAAAAATAGCTTGATCGGCAAACCCCAAAAGCACCGATCAAAAAAGCCGATCACGTGACGTAAATTACTCGCGCGACTTTTTTCCACCTGCATAAGCACGGGCACACAACAGCAGAGCGGAGCTTGCCAGTGTCAACATGAGTTCTCCCTTCTGGAAGTTTTTCAAAGTGTCTGACAGAGACGTTGCTAAGAGTAAATACATAGCCTATATTTGACTGAACTCTTTGATCACTTGATAAAAAAAAAACACAAATTTCAGCGCTAGATCGTCTCTTATTTAACAAATGACCAAAATGAACGCTCTGCTAGTTAACTGGAGATTAATTAGACGTCCGATGTTCGCGGGACACGAGTTGCATGCGCTTGATGCACCACGGCACGTCTCATAAATCGTTAAAAAATGTAAACGTCTGGGAGAAAGAGAAGACATATAGATCTATCTATCTGAATAAGAGTGACGACGCGAAAGAGCTTTATTCGGTATGTTACACACACACACACACAACCGACGCGAAGCGTGCAGCCCTGCACATAGACTGCTATAGACCTACAGCGCGCTAGGACTGAATTGAGCCCTCTTTCGTGTCTGAATGGACAAATCCATTTGTAAACACACTCGGTTATGTCTTTACAGAACGTACAGTTGTGAGATTATCGGACGTGCATCAGTGCAATTGGATCTGCACACTCGGTCTTAAAGTGACAGTGCGTAATAAACCTAATGCCGTCTGTACACTTAATATTAATCAAACAACAACAAAAAAAGAGAAAAGCATTCACTGCTCTTTTAACAGCTTTAATAAGGATTAATTATATTTCATTTATAGGCTACAAATAAATATGTCTGCTTGAAAGAATAAAGAATGATGCATGTATGTTAATTTAAACAGTGCATCATTCATTGAAGAAAAAAAGATTGTTTTACTTTTGGAGAAGTGTTTTTATTTATTTTTAAGATATTATTTTATGTCACAGTGCTAAATCTGTGTATGTATTGAATGTTCAATATTTAAAAATTATTCATATTAACAGGTTAATAGATGTTTTCTACAGGAATATATAATGGGTTTGGAAATTTTAGAGAAATTATAAATTAATGCATTACAATTGAACTAAACCCATTATATTTTAGTCGACTAAATCTACAGTAGATTTAGTCAACTAAATTCTTATTGTATTTCGTCGACTAAAACTAGACTAAAACTAAAACAATTCAGATGACTAATATGCCTAAAACTAAATGGCATTTTTTGTCAAAAGACTATGACTAAAACCAAATCAAAATTTGCTGTCAAAAAAAATTAACACTGCAGTATATTAAGAGGCTACAATTTCCAAGTATGCCTAAGTGTAACTTGATCCCATCCCATTAAGCTGATCTAATGTGTGTTGGTCTGCCTGACCCCTCTTTGTTTGGAATAATTTGATGTTACTCTACCATACCTTATTTGGGGAAGATGGCTTACAGTAGCCTTAAGTTATCTCCTTTTCTAAATACAATTAAATAAACACTTGGTGGTTCTTCAAGATCTTGACTGCCTATTTATTTCTACAGTTTTTTTCTTTTTTCAATACAGTTAATTCATAGGTAGTTTCATTTCTACAAATGATGCAAACTCTGCTAGATTACAGATAAAAGATTCCCATTCCTCTGCCATTCTGTGATCGGCAGTAATCGGCAGATCATGATTTTGGTGATCGGTAATCGGTGACGGTGATCGGCCCCAAAAATGCTGATCGGAGCATCTCTAGTCGCCATGGTTACGTCATGGCTATGGCAGTACGAGTGGAAATCGAGGATATTGCGGATATTGCATCATTGACAGGCGAAATTTTTTTTTTTTCCGGGGCAGACAATTATTTAAAATTGGAATTTCTCTGAAATAAAAAACTTTTGGGATATTGTAAGTACACAACTGAAGGAAATATATCACACTGTGCAAGGGATTTTTGGATATTTTATTACAAAATTCTAACATATTGTACCTTTTAAAGGAATGTTCTGGGTTCAATACAAGTGAAGCTTCATGAACAGAATCTATGGCATATTGATTACCACACAGAATTTTTTTAGGTTCCTTTAGGTTTTTTTAGTTTTTAACTTTCCTTAGTTTCTTTAGTTTTGAACTTTATCAACATTTTCAATTGTGACTTTTCTCTAGCAAAATGGACCATATTCACATCTTTAGTTCATTCCAGTACATGAATTACATTTTTGTATTTATTGTAGTGAAGATCATAGATCAAAATAGAGACAGCTGTGATGATTTGTACTTTTTTGCCTTTTTTTTTCTTTTTTTTTTTTGCATTCAAGTCATCCTTGCAGTAATCTGGAAATGCCACAGTACAGACTGTGAGTTCACTGCGCTGAACTGAGGACATTATTCCCATCTTAAGTATGTCTAGCATTATTCCCCTCCACTGGTTGAAAGCACTCTGATAAATAAACATTGAAGCAATCCAACTTTATGCTGGTCTCCAAGCAACAAGAGTCATTGGAAATTAATACTCAACCCAACAGGATGAAATTGACAGTGTACTGCTTGCTCCCCTGAATGTAATTGGCAGCCTGAAGCTATTAAATTAAGCAGTCTGAGCTTGAACTGAGCTGTTTGAAGAAAAGCGTTTTTTTTTTTTTTTTTTTTTTTGTTATCTCCATATTTCTTTCCTGGATGATGGTTAGTGGCCATCTTCCCAGCAAAAATGACTAAAGGAAGATTGACAGATCTTACCTAAATGATGCTAACATAGGATAGAAACTCATTTTACCTCTCTCTTTGTCTTGTAAACATTCTCCCACAACACACATATGCACACACACTTTCCTTTTGACCCTTTATTGATAATATATTTGATTTTTTTTTCTTTTCCCTAACCATCAAAGAATCCATTTGTTTTTCCTCAATAGGACTGTTTGTTTGCTTCCCAATGTTGCTGATTTTAGTTTTTTAGTCCACGTGGAGATATTTGGTCCCCATTATATAGGCAAAACCTCACGGACTACCTCTACACACACTTCCATGATTAGCGTGTTTCCAAACGGTCTCCGTGATTTTGCCAAGTAAGACATGTTCCTGGATCAACATCTTTTGTTGATCCTGGAACAACATTCCTGTCCAAATACAGCCCGAACGTTATCCCTACCCCTAAACCTAACCCTACCAATAACCCATCCCTAAAATCAGTGGAAAAATATAGGTGAATATTAAGCATGGTGTAGACCCTAACCCTTGTTTTAAAGGGGTCATGACATGGTTTTTTGTTTTGTTTTATTATGTTCCCTTAGGTGCAAATATAGTATTACTATAGTTTTTTTGTACAAAAAATTTAAAAAATGTAGTGATTTATGACATTTTCCCACCCTGTTTCTCCCCCTCTGATTCAAACAGTCTGTTTTGGGGGCGTTTCCCCTTTAAGACTTGAATGTTAACGCCCACTGTTATGATTGGCTAACGTCAGTGCTGCTTATATGCATAAATTATTAACGTTAATCATTTTGTATCACATGTAGACTACACAATGCTCCACCACGTGAAACTTCGGTCTTCCAATCTTTTACCATAGTGTCAATTCTCAATTGATTTTGATTCATATGCGCGAGGGAGGGAGGGAGAGAGAGAAAGACAGTTTGAAGGCCGGGGCTCGCTCGCTCTCTGCTCGTTCTTTCAGTAACATTCCCTGTCACACTCATCTCACTCACCGTTCAAATAAGGCTTTGGCGCGCTGCATATGCTGCAAATAAACTGCATCCGACTGCTTTCCCTGACGTCTGGATCGTTCGGCAGCGTATTCAAACACTCAAACAGGAACAGCACATCTGCGTGGCATAGCAATCTTCTTGTAAACAGACCCACTCGCTGCTCGTCGAGTCGTCGACTGAACACATGTGGGCGCGAGCCGCACGACAACGGTGCGAAATGAGGCGTAGTTGTCCTGCGCTGGAGGCGGTCATATGCAAACGACTGGTACGTCACTTCGCACCGTGACGTCACTTCTAACCATGGATCCAGAACGAGCTGTATTTAGAGCTTGATTAAATAAATGCTTCGTTTATAATGGGGAGGACGTCTTAAGCTATGAAACTTGCAGGAAGTTTTAATAGTACATAGATCTCTTATATACCAAAAGATCAAGGCAAATTTGGTTTCTCATGTCATGACCCCTTTAAGCTTAAAGTTGACCTTAGCCGCGTTTCCATTACCATTCAACTTGCTGAAATTGAAATTGCGAATTGAAAATACGCTCAATGGAAAAACATCAATTTCGCAAAAACTCCCATTTATCGCAAAAAAGTTTTTACGCTCCCATGAGGTGGTTTTTCAGGCAATTCGAAAAAGAAATATTTCACAAAACTGCAATGGAAATAGCTTTTGCTGCAAAAATGACGTTTTAGTCGCATAACATCGGTTAACGGGAACGCCATCATTTCGCAATAGTTTTTTGTCGACATTTAGAAAAGATCGCAAAAGTTTTGCACAAATCTGTAATGGAAACGTGCCTACTGACTGTAAAACCTATCGCTCAAATTCGATTGGTTGATTAGAACGTTTTTCCTAAACATTGATCCAGAAACATGTTCTACTTGGTGAAATCAAGTTCACTGTTTCCAAACACTCATTGATCTGCATATGAGCTATATGGATTCTAAAAAGCCATTTCACAGAAATGATTTGCTTTGGTTTCAGAATTTTTTGGGGATGCACTGTGTTGGATGATACAAAATAACTATCTATGTAGTATTGACAAAGTCGACAAATCTGTTCAATGATACTTTTGAAGTGCCCGAATTCAATATTTCGGAAAAATCTGTGCAACTGTTCAGACTCATATTGAACTAGCGTTCATTTGTGCCAGACTTTAAGCACTGCTGCAAATGAACCCATTCCACATTGTGAAAACTTAAATACCCAACTGTTTCTCACAATATATCACCATACCCTTAAATATCATTCAGAAATGGGATTTCCGTTGGCTTGCTTGAGAGAAGATTAGGGCTTTGTCTTTGTCCTTAAATTTCACCAGAGCAATAATTAGCTTCATCTCAGCAACTTGATTAGAGCAGTGTGGGCTGCCCTGCAATACTTATCGTTCTCATCTCGCAAAGGTTGCCAGGCAACTGCTGCAGAACATCATGACAAATGTTTACTGCAACAAAACTTACCAGATGAGTCATTTATCGCCCTCATCAAATAGTAGGTGAAAGACAGTACTTTCAGACAATTTAGCTTTAAGCCAGAGCTCACGAAAGTAATCAATCAGCGAAATTGTTAGCATTAGGTATGACTAACTTCATTCGAGAGAAATGGATGCTAACCACCGACGATAACCATTTGGTTATTTCAAATTCTTTCAAATTCTATATTGCTCTGTGCTATTGGGCTTTTATGGCTTCCACATAAAATTGAGGGGGTTTGTGTATAAAATTACATGCTGATTAGAAAAGGCAGATTTTCAGATTTATAAAACCATAGCATATATAAATGGCAGAATACTTGGAGATTGTGTGAGCTCTATTTCTTTCCATGTCCTCCTCACAATATCCACACTTTTTTTTTTATGCTTGACCTTATCTTCATATATTTAACATATGCATGTTTGCCATCTTATACAGGTCTTATATGTAGCCTACTAGAAACTAGGTAAATAGATGTTACAGACTGTAAATGTCACCTGTGTCAATGAGATATTACACCGCATGTTCATAATCGGTACAAATATGTTTAGCCTCCTTAAATGAGTTTTCATTGAAAGGATCTTGAAAATTATTATTACTATTATTTTCACCACATTGGCCAATAGTTTGATTTAAGTATAGACCTTGTGTAATTTTGCGTTTCAGGTAAAATTATATAGTTTTAGCATGTTTGCAAAATTTTTTTTTTTTAAATCCTCAAAAAATAAATAAATAATTGCAGTGACAAACTGCATGTTTCGAATAAATCTTCAGTTACACAGCTAACAGTACTGTGAAGAATCTTGCAATGCTCAACAGCAATTTTTCTTGTTCACCCATAAGACAAAACTGCATGCTTCTGCATCTCTGCAGGAAAGAGAAACAACCAAACGAGGTTGAAATGAACTCCTCCAGGCCACTGCCGGACCCAGCAGGGGGGTCGAGACCTTGTAAGCACTAAGGTCAAACAAGCAAAACAAGCCCTAATCAACCACCCTTCTTTTTAAGTTGACATTGCTCCGTGTATGAAGAAAGGGCTTTATTCATTTCAACGCAGACCCCCCACCCCATTCTCAGGCTCCAGAATTCCTGTCTGACATTCCCTCAATCTTCCAGCTCTAACAGGCCTCAAAAGGAACAATTTTTCCTCCCTCTTCGAGTCTGCCCCAAGGGCATTGCCGTCCCTTATGGCCTGGAGTTCCTGCACCATTTTGCCATAAGATGCTGTGTCTTTAAAAGAAGGACTCTAACAGCTGTCTGTATCTGGAGTGGGGAATGAGGGTGAAAAAGAGAGGGAGGGTGTACGGCTGATGCTGCTGACTTTGTTTTTCCCCTTCCCTTGCATTTCCAGCCTGGAATGCCCTTGTGACAACTGCATGTCAGTATCCAAAGCGCTGCAGCACCGCAGTGTTTTCACAGCCTTCCAAATCCATTCCAGGGGTGTTTTTTGTGAACCTAGCTCTTGTTATAAAATCCACATTCCTTCGCTACGACGGCACTCCCCTGTGCCATTGCTCCTGTGTTGCCATGGTTTGGAATTAGGATGAAAATCATGGTGTAAACAAACACAGGCTGGCAGGCCATGTGATGTCGACAACCTTTGGACCTAATGGAGACTGGCTGTCTTATGATGAGTGGGCAAAGGTCTCTCCCACGCCACATACACTGCAATGTTGACTTCCAGACTAATTTTTCTATAATACAGTGCTACTGGCCCCAGTCTAGTGGGTATTGATCTGCGTTTCTGCTAATGTTAATCAATGTGCAGAGCTGGAATCGGCACCCGTGTGAGTGCATAAAATATGCATTTCCCCCCTAAAAAGTTCCTACCGCTCAGCATGGGTGCAAGGACGACTGACAGTTAAAGCGAAAGTTCACCCAAAAAAGAAAATTGTTTACTCAACCGTATGTTGTTCCAAACCTGTATGACTATTACTTCTGGGGAACACAAAACAAGATATTTATAAATGTGTCTGTGTTATTTTTTCCATACAATGAAAGTAATTTTACAGTAACTAAATAGATATGAGTGGATTAACCAAAACATGATATGCTAACATGTAGGGAGATAATGTACAAGTCTGAATAACTGAATAGAATGAAGATGTCCCAGTTTAATATAGCTGTTTAATAAAACATGGACTGCTGATAGACTGCTGGCAATTTTTTAAAGATTCATTTGGGGACTTAAGATATGCAAAATATGTCCTACTGTTACATCCTGTCTGTTCAGAATAGCAGAGTAGGAGAGGTGTTAACATCTCTATATAGCAACTTAATGCTGAGTCTCTAAGCTGGCAGAGTAATGGAGAGAGATTGCCAGCTGTACTGTTGTGTTGCTTAAGCATTTTATTTGCTCTTCATTGCAGGATTAGATTTAACTACACAATTTAAGCACTGAAATGGAGGATTTAACAAGTCAGAATGCATTTGGTTATCCATACGGCTTCATTTAGCTTTCACTGACAGAGCTGAAATACTAACTTAGCTCACACACAACAATCCAATATATAATAATGTATGTTTAAATGTGTCTATATGTGGTAATCTCAGCTTAATTTCTGTGTGGAGGAAAAAAATTCAGCCTTAATCGCCAACCAGTCAAACATCATGCTAACCATGCATACATTTTAGTCCCTAGTTGGTTGGCACTGAAATTGACCTCATGTTCAGAGTCACAAGTTGTAGACTCCTCCCTAAGTGTCGGACACTGATTTTTGAAGTGGTCTATTAGACATAGAGCTGTTTCAGCTTCAGTGAGTCTCTGATTAAAGTACAAATGGATTCACTCATCCATGCTGTATAGCAGTATATGTATGCTGCACTTTTTGACTCCAGACTAGGGATGTGTGACACAACTAATTTCATTAATGTTTAAACGGATATTTTGTAATCAAATAGTCAACTAGTCTAACAACTCTTCCCCCAGAGGAAAAAGTATGTGAATGTGATCCATTTCGATGAGAGCTGCTGGATGAAATATATAGAGTAGTGTAGTAGCCTTGCATTATGATCATTATACATTCAATTTAAGCGTTTAGCAGTAGTAACGATTATAGACGTATTTATTAAAAACAATTGAATCGTCGGCGCCGATAGCCTCGTGGGGAAGTGCGTTGACATGTAGCACTGTTGTGCTTCGGGCAACCCGAGTTCGAGTCCTGGCTCGTGGACCCTTTCCGATCCCGTCCCCCCTCTATCTCTCCCACCTCACTTCCTGTCTAGCTACTGTCCTATCCTAATAAAAGGCAGAAACGCCAAAAAATAAATCTTAAAAAAAACAATTGAATCAGTTGGCTGTGCAGAACCAATATGTCCAAACTCATTAGCCTATTACCGGTATAAACAGAATTCCTCAAAGAAAAGTTAGCCAACATAAGTTGGCACGTCAATTTGTTGTTTGTTGCCACCATTTGCATGTTCGGGTTTGAACACGCTTTGTGTATGAAAAGTACCTAACAGCGGTTAAAACGCATGAAAAGCTGGACGTGTACCTGCAACTATACATTATTTGAGGGTATTCTATGTATTATATTGATATAGGATCTGTTGTTGTAAAGTAAGTTTCATTCATAATGGTTCCCCTTTAAAGCAGGTTATTATTTATAGATAATTGTTTATTTTTATGATCCTCAAGCTGCTTTTATAAAATATGTGCTTATAGAAGATCTCTCAATCTCTATCCCTCTCGCTCATTCTCGCTCTCCCTCTCTCAATGGCAAAGTAATATATTCCAAATAATCTAGGCTAAGTAAGAATAAGCTTTATTAGCTTTCATTAAGCCCCCTTTGCCCACCGAAGAGCCCTATAAATAGTTATTTCCTTTTTCTCATAACATTGACTTATGACTCAAGTCAAGTCAAGTCAAGTCACCTTTATTTATATAGCGCTTTTTACAATTCAAATTGTTTCAAAGCAGCTTTACAGAGATAACAGAAAAACAATGTTGTAATAGTATTGTTAAATTCAAAATTAAATGTTAAATGTCCCCAACTAAGCAAGCCAAAAGCCAATGGCAACAAAGGCGAAGAGAGGCGAAAAAGGCAACAGTGGCAAGGAACCAAAACTCCATCAGGTGACAGAATGGAGAAAAAAACCTTGGGAGAACCCAGGCTCAGTCAGGGGGCCAGTCCTCCTTTGGCCAACAAACGAACAGTGTATGATTATGAGTTAGGCAGCATAACGTCAGGAGTCAGATGTGATCAGAACTTTCATGATATTTATCCAGTTCATCTGGTTGGGTTGGGTCATCCGGCCGGGCCATCCGACTCAATCTGAAGCAAGGACACACTGCATGCTCTCATTGACACAAGACTTCTTCTAATGGTTCACACATTTTACAGAAAAGAATTAGAATGGGCATGAATTTAAAAAAGGCATGTTTGGTGAAGAGAGGGGTCAGTTAGTTTTTATGGTTGATGGTTAAATGCAGTGGTTCACAATTGGTGGGTTGCAAAAATATTCAAATAAATAGGCTCATTAACTTTTAAAAGGTGGGAGAAAAAGTGTATATATATATATATATATATATATATATATATATATATATATATACACATATATATGTATATGTATAAATATATATATATGTATATTTAAATGTATATTTAAATGTGTATAATATATATATATATATATATATATATATATATATATATATATACACACACTCACCGGCCACTTTATTAGGTACCCCATGCTAGTAACGGGTTGGACCCCCTTTTGCCTTCAGAACTGCCTCAATTCTTCGTGGCATAGATTCAACAAGGTGCTGGAAGCATTCCTCAGGGAGTTTGGTCCATATTGACATGATGGCATCACACAGTTGCCGCAGGTTTGTCGGCTGCACATCCATGATGCGAATCTCCCGTTCCACCACATCCCAAAGATGCTCTATTGGATTGAGATCTGGTGACTGTGGAGGCCATTTGAGTACAGCGAACTCATTGTCATGTTCAAGAAACCAGTCTGAGATGATTCCAGCTTTATGACATGGCGCATTATCCTGCTGAAAGTAGCCATCAGAAGTTGGGTACATTGTGGTCATAAAGGGATGGACATGGTCAGCAACAATACTCAGGTAGGCTGTGGCGTTGCAACGATGCTCAATTGGTACCAAGGGGCCCAAAGAGTGCCAAGAAAATATTCCCCACACCATGACACCACCACCACCAGCCTGAACCGTTGATACAAGGCAGGATGGATCCATGCTTTCATGTTGTAGACGCCAAATTCTGACCCTACCATCCGAATGTCGCAGCAGAAATCGAGACTCATCAGACCAGGCAACGTTTTTCCAATCTTCTATTGTCCAATTTCGATGAGCTTGTGCAAATTGTAGCCTCAGTTTCCTGTTCTTAGCTGAAAGGAGTGGCACCCGGTGTGGTCTTCTGCTGCTGTAGCCCATCTGCCTCAAAGTTCGACGTACTGTGCGTTCAGAGATGCTCTTCTGCCCACCTTGGTTGTAACGGGTGGTTATTTGAGTCACTGTTGCCCTTCTATCAGCTCGAACCAGTTTGGCCATTCTCCTCTGACCTCTGGCATCAACAAGGCATTTCCGCCCACAGAACTGCCGCTCACTGGATGTTTTTTCTTTTTCGGACCATTCTCTGTAAACCCTAGAGATGGTTGTGCGTGAAAATCCCAGTAGAATAGCAGTTTCTGAAATACTCAGACCAGCCCTTCTGGCACCAACAATCATGCCACGTTCAAAGTCACTCAAATCACCTTTCTTCCCCATACTGATGCTCGGTTTGAACTGCAGGAGAATGTCTTGACCATGTCTACATGCCTAAATGCACTGAGTTGCCGCCATGTGATTGGCTGCTTAGAAATTAAGTGTTAAGGAGCAGTTGGACAGGTGTACCTAATAAAGTGGCCGGTGAGTGTGTATATATATATATATATATATATATATACAGATGTATGATGTATATTTATATGTAGCCTATATGTATAAATATGGCAGAAGTGGAGAGAAAAGCCATGACTGACAAAGTACACCCTTACTGCTTAGGAATTAGGGATGGTTCATACTGAAGACGAGATGAGAACTTTTAACTTGAGCGCTGCGTTTTTAAAATGCGAAAGATGCAAGACCCGAGCGCAACGATTAAAGCGTGTTTACATAGAAATGCAATGGAAAAGTAGCTCAGTAGAATGGAAAATCATGTTCTGTCAAGCACTGCTAATTAAATATCTTTGATTAACTGATCATCAGCAAGCATGACCATCTCTATAAAACCAGAACTTTTTCACAAGACTGGAACAATGTCCTTTGGACAGACAAAACCAAAGTTTTTGACGAACATTTGGCGAAAACCAAACACAGCATATCAGCACAAACACCTCATACCACCTGTCAAGCACTGGTGAAGAGTGATGATTTGGGCTTGTTTTACAGCCACAGGACCTGAGCACCTTGCAGTCATTGAGTCGACCATGAACTCTGTACAGTGTACCGAAGTATTCTAGAGTCAAATGGGAATCCATCTATCCGACAGCTTAAGCTTGGCCCTTAAATTGTGCCATGCAACAAGACAATGACGCCAAGAACACCAGCAAATCTACCAGCAAATGGCTGAAAAAGAAAAGAATCAAGGTGTTGCCAGTCAAAATCCAGTCAAAGGACCAGTCAAGGTCCAGACCTCAATCAGACTTAAATTCTGTGGTGGGACCTTAAGAGAGCTGTGCATAAACAAATCAGACTGATCTCATGAAATAGCGTATGTATGACACGCCAATTCGTATTTCCATTTTTGGCGTGCTATCAACACGCATAATCGCTTTTCAGCGTGTTTATCAACGCCATTGACTTAACGTTACATTACTATATATAAATATATGACCTACCCCAACGACGCCCCTAAACCTACCCGTCACTTGGGTTATTAGCATTTATGACTCTTCCCCTACCATCCTAGGGAAAAAAATATCGCTCCCCAGATGTAGATATTCATTTAGCTTAGTTTCGCTCGGAAATTTAACGGCGTACACATACACGCGGCGTGGACATACACGCGGATAGCTGAAAATGCGTATAGATAACACGCCACTTGATTTGAAAGTGGCGTGTATGTTTACGCAAAGTCATGATGTCATGTTGAACAAATGCCCACAAACCTCAAAGTAATGAAGCAACATTGTACTTAAGAGAGGCAAAACAGAACGATGTGAGAGACTGATAAAGTCATACAGAAAATGATTACATCAAGTTATTCCTGCTTAAAAGTGGTTCTGCAAACAGTCGAATCATGTGTACTTGGTTTATTACACGTGGTTTCTCCATTTTGGTTTTATTTTTGTTAAATAAATAATGACAGTGTATGTCATGTTGTTGTTTATCTGAGGTTGTATTTACCTAATTTTAAGACTACATTTTTTATTATGTCTTGATACTTAAAACCACAGCATTCAAAACGCTGTCTTTTATTTTAACCTGGTCTCATGAGAAATCATTATAAATTGTATGAGATAGCAAAATCGATTTGTGTCCTGCAAAAGCCTAAACCCAAAATGATTGTATTGGGAATGTTTGTCATTGGTACACGTACAAGTCTCATACAACAAATTGTTACAAGCTGTTATGAGGTTGATGTCAGCATGGACAGATTCCGCATACACACAGGTTTCTATTTTTTTCTTATGGTTTGTGCTGACCGCAATGTGTTTTGTTTGCTGGTCAGATTTAGTCAATATTCCTATTAAATCGAAGTTCATAATTTCTGTCAGTTGTTCTTAAATGCCTTTTGATTTATTGGTTAAACAGGATGCAGAGGGAAGCAGGATGACTGACAATATCTAACACAGAAGAGCTTGGCAACCTTTTTCTGACCTCTCTGCCTGGCAGATGGTATTCATTCTTAAAAATGTATTTGCAGTACAACCTCCCCCTCCTCCCTAAGGGTACATGACTGGACAAAAAAAAAAAAAAAAACATCTTATTGGGAATTCAGGGAGTTGCACAATGGGGTGTATTACATTGTGAAAGTATGTTGTTTGTCTGACTTGTCAATGATACATAAACAGACAGTCTGTTCTATTGCACTATGATTAGAGAATAGATGGTCATGTAAAGGGGTCATATTAACAACATTCAGTCTGTAATGCTTTAAAGGACTAATATATGTCTAGAGTACAAAACAAAAACCCATCCGTTTGTTCATCTAAGACTTTTTAGAAGAACGTGTGATTGAGTTTAGAATTGTAGTGGTAACTCAAGGTTTATCAAGATCTCTTTCTTTCTTGTCACACCTGCCTTTAACTGTAGATTTGATAGCGTAAGCCTGAATGTTTTAATTAATCGTTTTTGTATAAGTGTCAAAGCAACTCATGACTCAATGCATCTTTCCCCATAAACCAATTAACTAAAAGCTCAACTAATTAAGTTTCACAATATTGAAATGAGACATGAATACTTGATGCACAGTAAGTGGCTTTGTTAATTGGACATTGTTCTGACATTCTTTTGTTTGGTTAATTTCTTGCTTCTTTTACTGCTAAATTAATTTATTTGCTTCCCAGGAACCGTATGGTTCCTTTTGATTTGATTGTTAGATTGTAAGACTTGTTTAATGCTGTGGTGTGGACTCAATAATTAAGAACATCTTTTCTGCTTCCAAATATTGTATGGGTCTGTTTTCTGTTTCCTTTTCTTGGAGTAATACAGAACTACGGCTTTGGAAGAGTACTGTCCCACTTCTGGCAAAAACAATATGATACTGTGAATAAGTAGAACAACACATTACAAGAATGTGAGTAAAAAAAAAAAAAAAGTATTCTTTTTTTTTTGTTACCCGGTTTAATGTGCTGAGACAACTATAAATCGAAACAGAGAAACACTCTGTGGTGCTAACAAATCATTGCTTGAGTTTGAGCATCCCAATCATTCTGTCATAGCAACAATGGCTATAAAAGTAAGTTTGGGGCGGGAAAATATGTCTGTTTGATCAATGATAGAGGACGCATTCGATATCACAAACTTCCCTATTATTTAGTTGGTGAAAAACAGTATGTGACAGAAGATTCACAGCATTCATACACTTGCAACATGGCAAATGTATTACGTCCGGATTATATTCATACTATATAGAACATACTTAGCAGTAGGAAAGGAAATTCTTATTCAAAATAGGTCTACTCGAGAGTATGTGATTTCAGATGATGCCAGAAAGTCTAGGACAGTGCTTCTTAAACCTGTACTGGGGACCCCCACCTCTGCACATTTTGTATGTCTCCCTCATCAGGGAAGTCTCGCAGTCTCTACTAATGAGCTGATTAATGAAATCGTGTGTGTTAGATGAGGGAGACATACAAAATGTGCTCTGGTTGGGGGGTCCCCAGGCAGTGCCGGTCCTAGACTTCTGGGGCCTCCTGTCAAAGCATTCATAAAACCCCCAAAATGGCCACAGACCCCTTAATCTGTTCTTTCAGAGCAGTTTCACTGTCAGCAGAGTTGAAACAGCCAATATTATCAAAAAATTAAATGTATACAATAGTAGTCAAACAATTCAAATACAAATGAAATAAACAATTTAGACTGCTAATAATAGCCCACTATACAGAAATTGAATAAAGTAATCAAATGTAAAAATAAAACTCAGTATAGCCTTCAAAATATGAATTAAATACACATTGGTTCTTATTAAAGTAACAAAAGTTATTCAGTGAAGAGTAGTGAATGATTCTCTCGTTTTCTTTTGCGAAAACTTGCCAAAGACGGGCATTTTGACATATTTTTGTGTATTTGTCCATTTAAGCACCCATCCGAAGCCCAAAGTAGCCTATAATGTAAATGTAACAAATTATTATTATTATTATTATTATTATCTATACTTGTCCGTGTTTTGCTCTGTTTCGGATCACACGCATAGAAAGCCTTTCTTTCGCAGCTCAACATGCTTTTAACTCTTTTATTTATTTATTTAATTTTATTTTTATCGGCAGAAGTCTGTATATCACAACAGTCATGTTACATGATTTTACTGATTTGGATGATACGAAGGAGGGGTGACAGCGCATCGCTTTAAAGGAAAGGAACGGAATGCGGCATCATGTTTTTATAATCGTTGGAAGGCAAAATCAAAACCGAAAATACACTTCTATTGATCACATCCCTAGTCATTAAATCATTTTGCATACTTTGCGTTAAGGGAGAACCAGTTCTGTCTCCAGGACAGGTTTGAGAAACACTGGTCTATGAAACCAGTTTGGAAATGGTCATTATTTGTGCGCTGCTATTAAGAATCTCAGATTTTCAAGTTAATATTTTCATAAATGGCAGGATTTCTCAATGTGTGTTTAGATGTACAACAAAACTCTGATTAGTTGCCTACATTAATGATTTGTTTTTGTATTTGTTTATCAGTGTCGTCAATTTTGGATATTTAACACATGCACATCATGCTCATTTCCACAAGGTTTTCCATTTAATTTTACCACTGCCATCATCTAACACTTGCTTAAAGCTTGCTTTTACACATACTAATAATTTAATTATTTTTAAAGTAACCTTTAGCTGATCTCATACTTTCAGTTATTATGAGAATTATTATTTGTGATGCCTAAATTCACGTAGCATTTGTCAGGCTATAGTCAGTGTGCATGTAAAAGCACTCAATATAGAATAAATGTGCAACTATAGAAAACTACAGTTTGGTGAGTTCTGGACTAGTCTGGAAAAAACATACGTCTGGAAATAAATTAATCTGGAAAAGTGTAAATAAACATATTTCTTTATAAATGGAGAATTAAACATAGCTAATGATTTCATCATTGACAAAGAAACCATAGTGTTGGCATCTTGCACTTAGTATTAATATACTATTCTATAGGTCAATTCTAAACACTGCACAACCAAGGGGTCAAGGTTTGATCGGTTAGCATGTCCTCTTATGACCTGCACGTTGATATGGTAAGTACAATGTTTTTCTGTTTTGGGGCAAAATCCATCTTTCTTAATGGGCAGTCATTCAAAAGCTAATAAAATAAATATTTTTAGCAAGCAACTGGTATAAATAATATTATACAAGATGCTTTAGAAGCATGAAATTGACTAACATAATAGCAAAAAAAGTTATATTTTTATTTTTTAATATTAAAGACTTTTGAATGTTTTTTCCTCTCAGCTGCCTTTTACCCCACTGCTTAGGATAGTTGCTATTGAAGTGTTTTGGAGTGTGCGTGTCCCATAAGTTACAGGGCATTTACATTTAAGGAAAAACCAAGATGGCATAGACTAATTCAAATTGCATACTTCTAGTGAGCCCTGCACCAGTTGAGCAACTGCATTTTAGATAAATGTCAATGATAACATATTTTAGACCTCCTTGTGCTCGACAACCAATATCTACCTTCAATTTCCAAGTATCGCCAGTGGGGCATTTTTTAAACCTTCTTTTAAAAATACACCCATTTTCGGCTTTGTACCTTTAGTCATTGCCTGCAGAAAGAACATGTAAAAGGTGCATAAAATTGGCACAATCAGATACCGAAGTCATCTCTGCTCTTTTGAAAGACCTTTTGAAAAAGGCTCTTCATAAACTTCTTGTGTAAGAGGCTAAAGGGATATTCAATCTCAAGGGTTATCCTTATCCCTGGGAGAATCGTGTTTTGCCAGAAAGATAGCGCTTGTCTTATCCGCTGCACCTTATGACCTCCCCTCCATCTAACATCTTCATCTGCTACCGCTGTTTCCACAGTCAGTCACACATCTACATCTCATTGTTTATGGGCTTATTTTGCTTTGTCTCGCTCTGTTGTGTTTGGATCCCTCCCGTAAAAAGAATGCCTTAGAAAATAGCCCTCTAACTTTCTTTTTTATGAGGCTAGAGAAAAAGTGAGAGGAAAAACACAAGTGCCTGGAGCATCTTAATGCTTTTGGGCGCAGAGGAATGGGGGTAGGGAGGGAAACGGCACATTTGCAGCTTTCACCTACCTGGAAGGAAAGGAACAGGCTTGTGTAAAGTGTGGAAGACAGTTGAAAGAGGCTTAGAGGAGTGTGATACTCTGCCGCAACATATGGCTGTAAAAATAGTGCAAACTCATAAAGGGTAAACCACATGGTTAGAATAAAGATTGTAAATGAAAATCCACAGTAAGCCGTTTTTATTCCCATATACACAGAAGTATGCAATTTAACATTATGATCAGTTTCAGAGGACCCTTTTCACACACACTGCGATGATGCGTTATTAACGTTTATATTTTTTAAACTCTTTTCTAATTCAATGCCGGAAGTACCGTAATTAATCGCTCAATATTTGTTCCTCTTTTTGTAAAGTCATAGAAGTTTTTTCCTTTTGCTATTGGGGACGCAAAAATGATATTTGTTGTAGTTTTCACCTGTGTAGTTGTTTACCCAACTATGATGACTACCACTTCTGTGAACTTTGGAAATGTGAAAAGGGTCCATTGTCAGGATATACTTGGAAATTACAATTCAAAGCACATTTCTAGATTAAAGTAAACACGAGGATGTACAACTGTAAGGTTGCAATATCACATAAACCTGGAAGAAAAATTATTGGAATTGCTTATGTTAATGTTTGTAAAGAGTGTCGCATAAAGCTTTGAAGAGACTGAAAAAGTCGGATTAGTCATCCATAAATGCTGTGAATCTTTTATCATGGCAATACAAGCCTACTCCCCCTCTTTTTGCACGTGGCTACTTCAAAACTTCTGTTAAATGTGTGTAGTTGAAGTAGCATATTCACTGCACTCTTGCTCTAAACCAAATCCAGTTGCATTGTGAGTATTGGAAGGGAAGCTAAAAGGTGTCTCGTCACAATATGTTTTGCAAATTTTCAAACCTGGCATTTAGCTCTGTCAGCTGGAAGACGCTGGATCAGGTTACAACCTTTGAAATGCAAGGAGGGAAAAAACGCTCCCCTCCCCCCATTCTGCAGTCTGGGCTATTTGTAGCAGGAGCTTCCAAACAATGTCAGCGCAATCACACCATGCAGCAAAAGACACTGACGAATTTCATGCCTGGTTAGACTCTCCTTATTTGTTACTACCCCCCTCATCCTCCCCTTGTTTGTTGTAGGTGTTGTTTCCATTTCTGATGTCATTCCTTAAGATGGCATCTAGCTGGTGCACATAATCAGTGGTGTAGGTTCCATTTATGTTTGGTGGGACAATACTGGGTGTTTTTTCTTCACACGCACAATCCAAAATAAGCTTATGGCACGTTTTGAGACATGTTGTGGGTATAAACCGGTATGTTTTAGACAACCTTGAACACCAAGTTGTTTTAAATTCCTCAAGAACAGCACAGTCATCATTTATTCATGTTGATTTGATTTCAAACCTATTTAACGTCTGTCTTCTGTAGACCAAAGGCAGGATGTTCTTGTTGCTCTTATTTACAATGAAATTGAATGTTGGGGCTGTCAAGCTCCAAATGTTTTTATTATATTATATTATATTAAATCTTCTAAAGCCGTACATTGGCGTTGTGCCCCATTTGTGTCGTTTAAATTGATTTTGTATAATTTCAGAAATTGCACTTCTTTTTATTTTTTTATTTTTTTTAGCAATTTAGCAGTCATTAAAAGTTCAGCAATGCCTTTTATGTCTCATGAGTTCTCAGAAACCCCTGTAACAGGGAATGATTAATTTATGAGCATCTCATAAATAATTTTCACTATTGATTAGGAAAAGAAGTGTATTATTTGGGCATGATTTTCAACATTATTGATGTATTGGTCAAAACCCAAGCAACATTACTCTGATTCCAAACCGAATTTGTTTCCCATGGTGACAAGACGGTATAGTCTCGTACTTCTTAAACTGCAAACAATGACCGAAGAGTTTGAGAGAAACCCAGGAGCAACTTGACGGTCAGCCATCTGTCTTTGAAATTTTAGAGGCAGCCGTCACCTCAGTCCAGAGTATCATGAAGCTGCAGTCTGAGCAATGGCTATGGCAGCGAAGGATGAAGCCCTTGGCAATTAGAGTCTGGGTGAAATATTTGCTCACTGTCAGGGAGGGAGAGAGAGAGAGAGACTCCCCGAGAGGGGGAGAAGGAGGGGAGGTGATGCACCCCAGGGATTCGCACTCAGGAGCACAGAAGCTGCTTGTGAGCTTCATTCGATATGGAAGGTTGTGCAAGGCTCTTTATCTCAGGTCTTTTTTTTCTGTAAGCACAGAGGATGGCAGGGGGGCACTGCTTTAGAGAGTTTGCTCTTTACACTGCCGAGGAATTAACCTTCAAAACACCACTGTTATATCCCGGAGAGGTTAGCGTTCTGCCTTCAAAGCGCCACTGTAAAGTATAGACAAAAATATTTGCACCACAGTGATGGGGTTTAGAAATAACCTTTAAAAAGTTCTTCCTTGATTTTTGAAGTCCTTAATCTTGCACTTTGGTTTTGGTGAAGGTATTTCATCTCTAGATGTAATTTGTACAGTTAGACTGTTGGTCCATTTGTTGTTGCTGTGCTTCTTGTGTTATAATTTGTGTCTTCCACTGCCCTCTGGACTTTTCCTGGTGGAGTTATGAGATTAAATTTTTCATCTCATGTCAGGCTCGTGTGAAGGAGTAATAGGAACAGCAATAGAGTCTGAAGTTACTGTTATGAAGTTGACAGCTTGGTTGAACAGGCTTCTGCTGACACACCAAACGCTATGATAAGTGCAGCAACTGCATTTCTTGATATTTAGTATTTTATTACCTGTGCAGGAAAATTGTTTTTACATAGTTTGTATAATTTACACTAACTATGCATAGATTCTCCAGCTGTGGCTCAATGATGCTGTGTGTGTGTGTGTGTGTGTGTGTGTGTGTGTGTGTGTGTTATGAGTATTTTAAAGAATAAACAAGAAAGAACCTTTAGCCATGGAACCTTTCCGTTTCACAACAGATTCTTTATGATGAAAAAAGTTTCTGTAGGTTATTAGAACTGATCACTGAAAGGGTCTTTGGGGAACCATAAATGTGACCATAACCATACTATGAAAATAATCAGCTTGTTTTCTGTCAGAATATCTGCATCTATCCCTAATTGAAACTATGCTGCAAAAATAGCTTGTTCTGTATTTTTTGGAGCTTTCTGACATCAGATAGACCAGTGTTGTTATTGTTAACTAAAACTTTAACTATTAATAAAACAGAATACAAATTTTAGATTAAAAAACTTTAAAGTTTCCTTGGCAACTACCTGCAGTAGGTTTAAGCTGAGCTACTAAAATGACAAAAAGAAACAAAAGAATTAAAGCTAAACAGAAATATAAACAAAAGCACATTACATAGTTTCCTAAAACTTAAGCTAAAATACTCAAAGAAATCTGAACATCTAAAAATAAAGGGTCATTGAAAATATCAAAAACTAATATAAATAATAATTAAAATAACATTGAGACAGCTGTAAAATTACTATGGTCTGAGGGAGTGATAGATTCGGCAAGGGAAAAGGTCTAGTTATTTGCAGCTTTAATCCTTAAAACAATGGAAAAAATGTAAATTGGTCTTGTTTTCCAGATTTATCTTTCCCCAATGGTGTAACCAAATGGCAAACGCCTTGATTAAGGGAGGGAATATTTCAAGTGCATTACTAGTAATTATGGATAAATCACTTAACAGCAAAGGCATAAAACTGAAGGACAAACCTGATTGTTTTAGTACAACATTTGCAGGGGCACCCCGGGAGCATAAAACAGCATGTCGATTTGATTTAATATAATTTTCTGTTATCTACTGTATAAGCATAATGACAGCGCTAATGAATTGTATAACGCTTAAAATAAAGCCTTTGAATGTAATCATCTTTAATGACACAAAGTCTTATGTTGTTAAGATGACTTTTTAATAGCTTTTTGTGTGACTCACTGTGTAATCGACCAAACCTCAATGCAAACTAATGGACAAAGAAAGATCAAATAATGATCTCTTAAACTGAAATGGAAGACAAAAACTTGATTCTTCTTGACAAACACAACTGGCCGCAAATGTAGGTCAATCCACATCACTGCAGCTCATCTCAACAGAGGCTGCTCATGCTATATTACTGGGAAAAGCAAACACTAAAAGAGAATGTGATCCTCTGAAGTCACGGTTGAACATACACTAAAAACTAAGTGAGTGATGCAGTACCAAAGGAAATGCATTTTATGGTTGTTCTGCATTATCACTTTGGCAAGATGGATGTTGTATATGGAATATCACCTGCCAAATCATATACATGTTGATATTCAGTACAACAGCACAATTGCTAGTGTAATACATTAAATACTTAAGTCTTTAAACAAAGTTAATAAATAAATGCAAATTTAGTCTTAAATTGTACATGTATATGCAGTGTTGGGGGTAACGCTTAAATAATGTGAGTTTTGTAATCAGATTACTTTTTTTCAGGTAACTTGGTCAATTACGCATTACTTTTAAATTTATATTTGAGTTACTTTTTCAAATAAGTGATGCAAATTACTTTGTTTTCCCATTTATTAACTGACAGCTCTCCTGTCTGTCCCGATGTAGAGAGACATCGTGAGTAAGTGCAGAGGTGTTGTGTGCGCTGTGTATATTAGTTCTAGACTAATGTGAACATGCATTTACTCATCTGAACCGCAGAAACAAATTCAGTATTCCTCAAATTGATTAAAACAGTTAAATGCAAACTCAGAATATTATGCAAACCTGCAATAATACAAATATACTTTATGTATTTAATCTCACTTTATTAACCAATGTCTTTGCTGCTGACCTTCTATGATCCAATTCAAGCATAATAATAAACAAAAATGTCTGAAATAACAGTGTAGAACTTTCTTTTTGTTCTGCAATCCCGAATGGCTGCACAACTGAAAGGTTTGTTTGAGCTGCACCCTCTAAGGTACAGGTGTGCATTTGCATTTCTTTCAGACTGAGGGTTATTCAATGTTGGTGTGAAAGGGCCTTTACATTTGCCAGAACAGTTTTTTTGTTATTAAAAAACAAACAAGCAAGCAAGCCAAGGTCAGAAAAACCAATGCAAAAGTAATGTAACACATTACTTTCTATTAGAAGTAATTAAGTAATGCAATTAGTTACCTTTTTTAGGGAGTAACACAATATTGTGTAACATTACTTTAAAAAAATAATTTCCCCTAACACTGTGTGTGTATATGTCTATACACTGCTGTTCAAAAGATTTGGGATCAGTACGACTTTTTTGACATGACAAGGGCTGCGTTTATTTGATCACAAAACTTTATTGTTTTAATATTATTAAAATTTAAACAACTTTTTTCTATTGTAATATATTTTAAATGTAATTTATTCCTGTGATGGCAAAGCTACATTTTCAGCATCATTACTCCATGCAGTCTTTAGTGTCACATGATCCCTAAGAAATCATTCTAATATGCTGTTTTGATCAAGAAACACTTCTTATTTTTAGCAATGTTAAAAACATTTGTGCTGCTTAATTTTTGTGGAAACCTTTAGTGTAATTATATACATAAAACATAACTTATGCTTTAGACCAAATTTGGCCTGTTTTATCAACCAATGAAAATAGTTTCAATAGTCAAGGATCAAGCTTTCCTTTTCATCTGACAGCAAAATCAAACTCTGCTTTGCTTCCACAAAGTAATGCTAAGGTATATTTTGACTGTAACTGTTAAATAACTTTACTTCTCTATTGTTGATCACTGTCTGCTATTATATAGTTCCTTCATTTGGTTTGTGAGCTCATTTGTTAGCATTTTCTTGCATGGAATAAGTGCGTATGAGTTTTCTTGCTATCCAGGTCAGTAGCAGGCACAGGGAGACTGGGAAGATGCCTTTAACACCACGCTTCACTGGGCCCTACCAAAATAGTCCAGACTAAAGTTAGCTCAGCATGACTATAGCGCAGTGCTAAATGGCCCTCCACTTTGAATTCATTTACACTTGAATCTCACACTTCACTCTTTTAGTAGCTTGAATGAGGACAGTTTTGCCTACTCTCTCTCTGTAGATGAATTATTCACGAAACACATTTTCATGTAGAGCATTATCACCCTGAAACAGTTTGGCTATTATACTTCTTTACCCAAACACGCAACCTTTTTAGGTTCAGGGTCTAATTTCTAAATTACGGTGAAATATGCTGTGTGGTTGGCCTTTTTGTATGGTGGAAGAAATCCAGGAACTTTTTTTTTTACCCTGGAAAGTAATAAAACCTTGAGTCTAAGCTCTGTTTATGCATGTTTACATGTTACTCATTCTGCTGTCCTAATTCCAGCTCATTTATAACCTAAAATATCTTGGAAAAGAAAGCCTAATATGAGTGCAGATGGGCAGCTGTGGTTATTCCCATGTTATCTGCTTCAGCCCTTGTGAACTGGTTTCTGGAGCCAGTGCTCAAATTGATTCATGTCTAATGGGGGCTTGGGGGGTCTCCTTATATAAGGCAAAACCATACATGATGCCTAAAAATGAAAAAGAATATCCAGTTGGTTTAGTGGCACTGCTCCCACTTTCAGAGTAAGACATCTTGTGTTTAAAATATCAGTTTCTGTCTGTCTGTCTTTGCTAGCATCTTTTTAGAACAGTGTTATTATAATAACTACACTATCCAAATAAAATTTAGTTTTTTTTTGCAAACAAGTGTGCATAATTCAATAACCACGAAGGTTATATTAAGTTATAGTCACCAAATATTGTCACATTGTAATATCAAATATATGCTCAGCAATGCTCCCTGCATGCTTTCTATTGCTTTCAGTATCAAACAATAAGATTTGGAATGTTTTTGAAAGAGGTCTCTTTTGCTTGCATTTATTTTGGTTGCATTTATTTGATCAAAAATACAGTAAAAAGACACATTCTTTCATGATTCAGTCATTTGAAAAAGTCTTTACTGTCACTTTTGATCAATTTAAATTGGCCTAGCTGAATAATAGTATTCATTTATTTTTTTTAAATCACTGCATATGTGTGTACATGTAAATTCTGGCTGCTCAAAAGATAAGATGCATCCTGTTCTCAAGATCATAGTTTGCGAAAGCTCAATGTATAAAGAAGCATCAATTGATAAGAGACAATGATAAGAGACAAAAAGGTTCAATGTAACTACAGCATAACAGAAACTGTCAACTGCCACAAAGCTGCAGAGGGAATTAAGACGCCTGTTTTATGAACACAAACTGCCTAAGCACTGTGTGAAGATTTGAAGTATCTCCTGGTGTGGTAAGAAACCACAGTTTGTATTAACATCATATTAAAACACACAAATGATTAATCTCAACAGGGGTGATATTTAAGACAGCAGTGACATCGCTGAGAGTATTTTAAGCAAATTTAGCATTTGCCCTGCTGTGATCTCGAAGACTAGCACTGTCACAGATGAAGGATAAACAGAAGGCAAAGGAGCCTGATTCTGCCAAATTTTGTCTCTTGTAATCAGTGCAATAACAGTAAGCAATGGGGTATGGGAGAAAGGAACTTGACCGGGAGGTTTCAGCAATATCCTGTCAATCACTGCACACTGTTAACTCTAATGATCATTGCACTGAGCCATCTTCATCAATCTAGGGCAAATCATCTCTCCGAGAGAGAGAATTTGGAATAAGTGATGAGTGACATCTCAACGTGGAAAAATATGAGCCGATCACTTTCTTTCCTGCTCTGGCACCGACGTGGTAATTAACAAGGGCAGAAATGGGATCAGCTGATGACTAATGGTTAATTATCACTTATGCCTGTTACTGCAGATGGCTGCACAAATGTAAAATAAAGACCGCAGCAAAGAATCCCCCTGGTTCCTTTGCCGCTGACTGGCATGCTGGCTTTCAGAACCTCTTGTTAAGGTATCTGACAGGGACGTAGGGCTGCACGATACTGGAAAATAGCTGTATTTGGAAAGAATAAATCCTACAAAACCACCCTGCAATAATTTTAGAATGGAGTGCATCTGCATAGAAAATGATAAACAAATTACAAGCATAGATAAATACAATAAAACAAAGATAAGAATGAAATATATAGTGATTTAATGAAATAAACAGTGCTTTGTTTTTCAGGGAAGTCTAACATGTACAGAAATTGAATAATCAAATGTAAAATAACTTGCATTTAAATTTTTTTTAAAGTTACAAAAGTGATTTTCTTTGTCTTTTTGTTGTTTGATTAACATTGATAGACAGCAGCAGGAATATTAGGCTGTTGTCACTTGAAGATTTAATTCACGGATCCTATAAAATGCTAAGCATCTTTTTACATTTACTTGATGTATGCGAGTCGATGTCGCATACACAGGTATTTTACATACTTGTATATGCGAGGATACTTGTCGAGACGGACAATGTGACATAATTTTTCGTGTGTGGTGTCCGTTCAAGCAAAAAGGCTATGTCCACACAGTCAGCCCAAATTCGATTGTTTATAATCCGTTTTCTGGAATATCTGCATTGGTTTTTTGGCAAATGCCAAATACAGCAACATGGCAATATGGCAATACAGATGTTGTCTTATTTACAACATGACAATATGTAACCACCAGACTGGAGTACGTCTTATGAGGCAGCGTAATAAATGTAGGAAGCTGGTATGCATGGCTTTATCTCAAAAACATGTCTCCATTAAATTGTCGTTTTCTGCTCGACCGGCACTTTGCAACAACACAATCCTTGTTTCTGCAGCAACTTTTTGTTTCCTATAACAATGTCAGACATGTTTACATTTGATGTGCCGTGAGAATATGACTTAACCATGCGAAATCTGATTCAAGCAATCAGACTGGCACGGATTTCAAGAAATGCGATTTGAATAGGATTTCAAACCACATTTCAGTGTATTTCAATGTGATTTTTGTTTTTGTTTTTTTGCGCCGTTCACACTTGCTAAATATGATTGAATGCCAATTGAATATGCAAAATCAGATTTGGACTGACAGTCAGAACGAGGCTAAAACAAACATGCTTTATACACGCTTGTATGTTTAAACTGACAGGACTTAAAACGTACCAAAGATAAACTTTCAATTATTCTGCAATTAATCAATTAATCTGCGAACCACATGTGTTCCGAACTGGGCCTGGTCCGTACAGATAATGGATCAACTACAATCCTTACTCACTTGACATCGCACATCCTGACTATCAACAGGACTATCGTGGATGCTCACATCACAATGTCGTTGCTGAAATGATATATCGTAGAGCTCTACTGGGAGGATTAACTGGAATACTGGAGAAGCCCCAAATTAAATTCTTTTTTGGAGCTCCGAAGCTGCTTGTTTGAGCCAGACTCAAAATTATGATTTAAAATGCATCGAAGAATTTCATGTTATTCTTAGTCTAGTTCATAAAACTGATTTCAGCCCTTGCGTCAAGTATCACTTTCATGTTGAAATTGACATTATGAGAAGCCAGAGGTACATTTTTGTTGATTTTTGTAGCAGTGTATAATTTTGTGCCACGTTCAAATTTGCAGAGGGCTGGGTAGAAAAGCTGGATGTGGCAAAAGCACTGTTGGTAAATATGGTACGAGCTGTAAGCTAGTGTTTGCTGGAATGGCAAGTACGTAAGTATAGGGTAAGTATCCCTGTCTTCAAGACAAAGATACTTATAATGCTGGTTGTTAAGGCATAACTTTACTGCTTTTATGGGAAAAAATATCCTTAAAAAAAAAAAAAAATTCATTATGAAATATATTCTTTTCTAACTTTTTAAGGACATGGATCCTTTTGATTCCTGGCCATCGAGGATACAACATTACTGGAAAAAAATAGTAGCTATAGCTAGTTTAAAAAAAAAACTCATATCATGGATTTTAGTCCATGTCTGTTAGGCTTAACCAACATAAAATTTGAGCAGATATACACGTTTAAATTTTCACGTATCATTCATGTAGCTCACAGTAGAGCCAGCAATGCCAGGGTCATGGATTTGATTCCCAAATTCCCAGGGAGTGCACTCATTAAATGTAAACATCCTAAATTCATACATGTAATGAAAATACCAGTACCACCTTTGATTAGCAAATGCACATAACAAATCATGTGTATTTGTCTGCTCAAATGTGCATCTATTAGTTTTCCAACCAAAAGTTGGTTTTGAAGGATGTGGATGGAGTTGTTATTGGAAATCTTCAACATCAAGTTGGTTAATGCTAAAGTGAATGTGTGGAAAAACAAGATGTTCTTGAAAATAATAGCTTAAAACATCTGAAGTTTATTATTGTGTTTTTGTTTTTAATTTGTTGTTTTGATGCATTGCAGTTGCTCCTGTGACTTATGTGTCATTTTTATACAAAGCTCCAAGTCATGAATTCACACTTGGCTCTCAAAAGATTTCTAACATCTACGTGATGTGATTCTTGGCTGTAATGAGCAGTCTGTCTTAAAATTCTGGGCAGTGATGAGACACGAGTAAGAAAGATCATTTTCTAATGAACCTTGTTGCATTAACATTCCATTCAAATCAGCCACTGGTTTTCTGAGTGCAGAGGGGTTTTAGGTGTTTGCAGTTGTGGTGTTAAACATATTTGTTGGCTGACTCATGAAAGTAGTTTGAGAGTTGGGTCATTATACTCACACTGTGTGCAGGTTTTATCTCAGCTCTGTAACTGGGTCATTTTATAGCTGCTTAGCTAGCTTGAGCTTGATTACCCAAGAGTCTTCTTTGTTTGCCATTCAATTATGCAAAAAATTTCCAGACACCCTGTTGCTGTACTAATAGTATGTATGGACAAGATTCTCTTCTGAAGTCATATTAATATTATGGTTTTAACTTTATACTTTATAGGAAAGGAGAGTGCATTTGCTAGCTCTCCTCTGCTCACATCCATGTAAAGGTTTTTTTGCTTTTCAAATGCAATGTTTTAGGAGCCTTTTATATGCAGGATGCTTTTGGGGTTTGTCAAGTATAGCTGTGGAACACAACAAGAAGTTAGTTTACACAAGCTCTATTTTGCCCCAGATCTGGTTGTTTAGTTATATTATTATTTGGCCTTGACTGTGTTTACATGCACAAATATTCCAATATTTATCATAATTTGATCCAGTTATGTAAGTCTCATGTATAGGCATTAACCTGATTGCTGTAACCAGATTACCTTGAACCAGTATTTCAGATTCTCGAAATCTGACGAGAGCCTGCATGACATTATCTTTACTGATCGTTTTAGTGAGACTAATGGCACAGAATTTACACACACTTAAGCTTTAACACGGTTTCTCTATTTCTTTAATTGTTTAATTCTCTTGAAAATCCATTTAGTATACCTTAAGTAGCTCTTTACATATTTTAAAATTTTAAAAATGATTTTGAGGTTCACAATCACATCACATAAAGTAACACATCACATACTTCTGAGATTGTGCTATAGACTGATAGGCATACGTTATGCATGGACTGTTTCATGTTTTATTTATTCTCTGATGGGCACACATATGGTCCCTGTATGTGCAACAACTACAAATGTGGTTCATTTCACAAGGCTTAGGGTATAAAATGCAGACCATGAGATTTATAGGCTTCTACTTGAAAACATTTGTCATGTTGTTCTCTCTGTTTATTTGAATTAGACATGCTTCTGGCATCTAGTTTGCATTTGCAGTTTGTAGCTTAGATAATTTAAGGGGACATGTGTATATGTAGATCATCATATCAATTACTTTTTCTTTTCTACACACTTGTTTGAGCTTGCACTACATGCATGGGCAAACAAGTACAGAAAGGTAACAAAAAAAAGAAAAGTTTTTGAGTGAAATTTTTGTCACCATACTTTAACAGTCGCCAAATAATTATTTGATTTCTTATGAATTAATCAATGATATATCATTTGAAAAACAATTTATTCTTCCCTTTGTAAAGCTAACATATAACCCTTACTGTCAATAACAATATACTCTTTGCACAACAGTCATAAGCCAAAATAAAATGTCATGCTGTTGGATCCTGAAATTTCTATCACTGGAATCCATTCTTAAAGGATGAAGCTTTGGATGCACTTCAATTTACCCAGAGGTGTTGAAGCGTGCGATGCGGTGGGATAGTCCTGTGTCTTTTATCTGGTGGTGGCAGGGATTGACATATTGATTAGATAGTAGTGGGAACATTATTCTTGTGCCTGGGACTTGCTTTATTTTTCTGCCTGTGTATCGGTGCCATCATTTTCTACATGTTCTGAGGGCTGCAGATAATGTAATAGTATATGAGCATGAAATAGTCACATGGTTTCTGGATCGGTGCTGTGGAGGTCAATGACTGCCTTGCACTCTTTAGGGTGAAAGTAGACTAATGGTTTAGGGCTCTTGAAAGGTTCAAGGCATAGGAGATCACATATGTGTGATCACAGCAACAACATTGAACTGCATTTCCCTTCAGGAAAAATATTTTAGGGATCAATTTTTGAATAAATTAATCATCACATGGTTTTAGTCAACTACTTTTTTTTTTTTTTACTGCAATCTCTTGTGGTACAATCCATTGAGGTGTAATCCTTTATTAGACTCTTTGAATCAGTTTTCTTTAATTAGTTAGAAAGGAATACACTCATATTAATACTTAAAACATGTAATATTTAACAATATCTAAATTTACCAGTCATATGGCCATTTGTTATTTTAGTTTTATTTATGTACTATTAGTTTTTATTAATATTTTCATCTTTCATTTACATTTTTATTTCATAATTTGTTTAATTTAGTTTAGTCATTTTGTTATAGGCATTTGTAATTTATATTATGATAATACAAATATTTTTCAGTTTTAGTTCACTTAAAATGATGATAACCATACATCTGGGCAGTTACCAAATTCACCAATAGCATGTTTTTCCTGCATTTGATGCTTGTTGAGCCTGGCTTGTATAAATTCATGGGAATTCATGATTGATGCAAATGTCCAGATATGTATTTTTCATGGAAAATTATATATTTTTATTTATTTTATTCTCTTTATTCATGACTTTAAAACTTTTTTTTACTTTTTTTTTTTTACTTTGGATTAACTACTGAAAAAGTTTCTACTGTACTTGAGGTAATTCAGGCTTTTGATTGTGTTATTACAGATGTGTTTAAAGAAAAAGCAATGGGGAACATTACAATAAAGCAGTGTTTTCCAGAGATTCATCTGAGGACTCTCTTGGAAAAGTCTGCTTGCAAAGAATTTAACACTTGTGTAAGCAAGAAGTGCAATATTGTCCAGAGGAAAGAAAATCTTGTGGTTGCTATGCATTCTTGTTCATGTTGTGTGTTACTCTTATTTTGGTCACTATTGGGAAAAGAAACTAATCTCAGTTAGGGGTGGGTGATATACCGGAAGACAATGTGTTTTTAAGCATTGCTGTTATGAAAAAAAAAAAGTGATTTTAAACTGGTGAAGCACAATAAGCAGCAAAAGACAACTAATTTTGGTATGTGATCACGCTGTCTGAGTGATATTTTTAAATTATAAAAACCTTATTTAATGCAAAATTAACTATAGCGTGATATAAATTGTTATCTTGAAATAAAAGGGCCGTGATATAAGACTTTCCTGTCCTGTCCTGTCCTGTCCTGTCCTGTCCTGTCACATGCTCTTGCTACCTCTTCTACTTCAGTGACGTAAGCTCATTGAATGGTCGCCAATTCCATTGGTTGTGTTTGAAGTAAAGTGGAGGATATTAGCCGCTCTCAAGGGGGATGTGGGAAACTCCACCACTGGTTTGCAATGGACTTAAGGGTGTACAAATGATCTAGGCTGCTCTATCAGAAGATTGAAAGTACAGCGTAAAAGACTTTGGCTTACGGCAGTGGCAGGATGAAACCGTAGGTGAATCAGCCCCCTGTGTCCTGAAGCCACAAATCGTTCGGCCCCCTGACTGTGCTTCTAACCTTTACACATACACTGCTCTCAGGAAATGATTTAATAGGTTTCTAGAGGTTTGGGATGTTTATTCTGACAGAAAGATAATTCAGTGGTGAGACAGAAATCTTTCAGTCCATGTGTAAATATGAAATTTGTCCTTTGGTAGAGGAGGCACAATGTAGTTACTCCAAAAGATGTAAAAAAACAAAGAAAAAAGAAAAATCGTCTACTGTACAACCGTGGATAAAAAGGCATTATAATACAGTTCATTTTAATAGTAATTTTATTTCATTTTCTGAAATCACTGTTCTGAATGAGTATAGAATATAAGAATACAATATAATAATTTTGTGTTGTATATTTCAACACATGCACAAACTTGTCTTAGCGTTGTAAACATCCTAAATTAAAATGAAATGGGCCTATTAACACACATTTTGAATTAATTGACAAAATAACAGCTTTATTGGAAATGGTGCGCAAAAATATTCTTTTAGCAAGTGATATGCATCTTCCCATTTCATACTTCATCTGAAACATGCTGTTTAATTTTTTTTTTTAGACATTTCACATTTTATATTTTTTATTGTATTTTATTTGTTTAGATAACACAAATTATGATGGGTTTTCATTTGAAAGACAAGTTATGATTTATTGTGACCTTCCCCAAAATCCCCCAAAAGTTGAAATGCAATCAGAATCAATCCAATAAACATAGAAAAACCTTTCTACAAATATTGCCTAAACACTCATACAACTACATTCATGCAGCTATTCAGTTTTCCTGGTTAGTAACCGAAACTATTCAATGAGGTAAGCAATACATCCTGACAAGGACAAAAACACTTTTCCAGTGTCTCAGCTCTCACTACAGCAAGGTCTTTTCTTCATCAGTTTTATATGTTTTTATGGATTTAAATCAACCATTCTCAAGTAACAGTTTGGTAAATATTAATTTATTAGGGAAACGTTACCAGAAAACACATATATAGTACAAAGAATTAGACGCCACATTGATCCAGTGGAATGCTATGGTCAGAAGAAGATCTGATAATGGGGATATAACTCCAGTTCAGGCTAAACCCATCCCTAACATCATTTGTTTGGAATAGAGTTAGGATGTTAAGTTAGAATTACAGCATGGGTACATTTATTGTGTATGGGAGAGCAATAAATTCCATCTATCTGCAGTAATGCACCTCATTAAATGTTAAACAACAATGTGATTTATTGGAATAAAGTAACTCATTTTCTTGAAGAGGAGAGTGTAGTCCAGTTAGTGGTGAAATGAAGCGATGTGTTACACATTGCACTGGGCTTATACCATCCGTACAAAACCATAACCTCTGAATATAAGACCAAACACTCATTTATGGTCATAAGAGTAAAACATCATTCAAAACTGTAAAGGGTCTATTTTTATTTGTGTACACTCACAATAAAAACAAAACATTGTGCTTTTGTAAAATAAAGAAAACAAACAGGATGCCGCTTTCTGTCGTCCCGGTTTCCTTTTCGGGGAAGTTTGTGGAGCGGCAGGAACGCGGCACAAAAATGAATTGAAACTCAGCAGGGTTCTAGCAAGCTCTTGCATGCCATCTGAACTCTTGGTTTCGGTTGGTGCATCGTCTCTTCTTCTGCTCTATTTCCTGTTGAGACGGTTAGCAAACAGCATTGCATTACGGCGCATGCCCCTCCATGAAGTCCTTACCGTGGCGGTTCGCAGTGCCGGATTTACCTCATATTGTGACATAGGCAAAAGCAAATTTTGGGCCCCCTCACACCATATGATCAAAACCGCTATTTAAAAAAATAAATAAAAGACACTGTGATGTCAAATTTGATATTTTGCCTTTTATATGTGATCATATACTTGTGTCATTATTAACACTTTACCAAAATCAAGCTCAAATTAATTTAGGAAGTGTTTGTCCAGTCAATGTCGTGTTTTTCGTCATTAGAACGTCCATCATATCACGTTTTCATCAGCTTAAAATTTATGAAGATTATTGTAGTTATGTGGGCGCTCGTTTTTTTTCTGTCATTTGTTCAAAAACGCAACATCGATTTTTATTTTTATTTTTTAAGTTTACGTGCAAAAATATTCATGGTAAGAGTACAGTGGTTCACGTTTATTTTGTGTTTAAATCCCTACCGCTAGATGGCTATGCATAGACGCAGCGCTAGTGTCCTCGCCTAACGTTTTGCTAGAAACAACATGACTGAACCCCGTGTAAAGACCGGCTCCCGCTCTATTCCGTGCTGAAGTGTGGAATCATTTTGGTTTCCAGAGTAAAGAATAAAGAGGGCACTACCGATATCGACAGGAACCATGCAGTTTGTGAACTGTGTCTTCACACGTTCGGCGCGTGAGCAGCGCGTTTTTTTTCCGGCGTGCATGTTAATCAATGAGTGCGTTCACACCGTGAGCAGCAGTGAAGCGGGGGTTTCAGCGGAGAGTCTATTTTTGCTGCGCTGCTTACGCTCAATTAAAGTGAAAGCACACTTTTGATGGACAAAATTAATGATTTCACACAAAAAGTGACCAAAACGCTCAGACTTTGCATGTATAGTGTGTTTTAACAAGAACTGCAGTATGTCAGAAAAGAAAATGAAGACTAAAATTTTATAGAAAATGTACCCTACCCATTAAACTTGTTTTTAATTATTCAGTTTTGGCTTTGAACTAACTTTAAGTCTATCAAGTTTATGACCAACTTCTAAAAACTAATTTAACAAAAGTCTTTGTAATGAACCTGTGAACCACAATCCCAAACTGGTTTGTGTACTGAATTGTTTACCTAAAGTAAACTTGTTTGACTTTAATGCACATCATGTCTTTTTTTAAATATTACTTTTTCTAAAATTATAGTCCCAATAAATCCCCCAAAAAATCCCAATATATTGCCTTATGCACAGTATCGAAATATATTGCAATATATTGAATCGTGACCCATGTATCGTATCGCCAGATTCTTGCCAATACACAGCCCTAGTCATTTGGCCAAATTCTATTTTAGCTCAGACTCGACGACAAATGCAAGATGCTCGTCTCCGCTCCTCAAATACATAAAAGATTATATATAAAGTTGTTCTTAAGTAAATAAAATGCCTAATTTATTCAGAGAACCAATTTTTTATTTACCCTTGCGTCATAAATCAGCAGAGGCTGCTTGGGGCACTTTATTGACAATAGAGATGGGGCGGAGTTATGAGGTTTGACTGACAGTTTGAGGAGGCAATGGAGTCACGAGCTTTGGTCTCAAGCTCTTTTTAATTCTTCTCATTGGTTAAATAGTTGCAAAACCCACTGACAGATGTAAAAGGTGACAAATTGTAATGAGTTATGTTAAAAAATTACAATATTTTAAATTGTATTCATTTGTAAAGTAATTGTCTTATATAGTTTTAGCATTAGAGTGAAATAATAATAATAATAATAAAAATAAAATAGTATTTCTCCCCATTGTATTCCCCGCCCCCGCCATTAAAATTTTTGGGTGAATTAACCCTTTAACGCATGTTTTTAAGCAATCTTTCCCCCCCTTTAATTCCTCCATCTACATCCTTGGATGAGACATTAAACCGAAGTCCTGACTCTCTGTGGTCATTAAAAATCCCAGGATGTCCTTCAAAAAAGAGTAGGGGTGTAACCCCAGTGACCTGGCCAAATTTCCCCCTTGACCTCTGTCCATCATGGCCTCCTAATCATCCCCCTATACTGATTGGCGTCATCATCACTCTGTCTCTCCTCCACCAGTAAGCTGGTGTGTGGTGGGCGTACTGGGGCAATATGGCTGCCGTCGCATCATCCAGGGGGATGCTGCACATTGGTGGTGGTTGAGGAGATATTCCCCCTTCCATGTAAAGCGCTTTGAGGTCCCAGAAAAAGCGCTATATAAATGTAACCTATTATTATTATTATTATTATTATTATTATTATGTCTAGAGGTTGCTTCAGGACATTACTTGTTATCTTGCTAGTGTATAGAAACTTGTTTTAGAACTACCACTTTATATTCTGTTATACAGTGCAAAACCTTTCCTGTTCCTTGTTTGGTAACTCAAAATTATGTTGGCAATAACTCAAAACAACACACATTTAGGTTGACGCAACATTAGGCCATAACACTGTGCAATTATTTTGGCATCAAGTCACAGCATAAAATTGGCATAGTATTAGCTCATAACAACATGAAATCAATTCAGTGTAGCAATTTATTCCGAAACAAACAAACATTAATGCTAGGATATGAACACGAAAACCCATTATGACTAGCATTAGACTATCCTGCCACCTGGACAGTGCCAGAGATTATTCTGCTGCTGAATGTCATCTCAAATTTGGTATTTCGCTGCATGAATGGCTTTGCGTAGGCTACTGTTCGTAGTGATAAATTCCCATTCTCTGAATCTTTACAAACGATTTGTGTCACATTGTCACTGATAACAGCCCTTGTGTCGCTGTCTTCATCAAACATGTGACTACAGTAGAAGTATTTATACTTGCAAACAAGATAACCCTTTACCCATCTGGAATAATAATCAGTGGTAACTGGTAGATTCTACCCTAAGGGAAATGGACCACATAGATCAATGGCTACAATTTGTCATGGCTTGTCAGGCAGCCCTGTTCACACCATAGGAATGGGTCTTGAGGGCATGCTGTTCATGCTGCACCACACGACTTCACTAAGTGATTCACGTCTCTTTTCATGCGCAGTCTCTAAACCTTTGTGTGCATTTTTTTTTTTTTTTTTTGCCCTTTTGTCATCCAACAATATGAATTTCTTAAAACTCCTGTCCAAGGCCTACTGGGTGGGTGGATGGATATGTTATAAACCTTGCTCATGAATATTGATTAGATAATGTATTGTAAGGGATGCATATGTATAGCTAAGTATGTATGGCTGATAAAAGCAATTATAAGCAATTATTGGACATTGGCCAATTGTTTAAATACTGTTATTTACGTATATGTTTGAATAAATCTTTTTTAATGAAAACTACTTTATACATACTACACATTATACATACTACACCTTATACATTTACGATTAAAAATGAAATTATAAATGTCAATAAAAATGGTAACACTTTACAATAATGTCCCCATTAATTAGTACATTTAACTGACATTAACTATGAGCAATACATTTCTTTCAGTGTTTATTAATCTGTGTTTTAAAAAAATATACAACTGCTCATTGTTAAATCATGTTAGCTCAGGTTCTAGTTGAGAACCACTGCCTTGATCATCTATTATTCGTCTCGGTATACTAAAAATGTAATTTTTTATGATATTCGTGTAACTGCACACAAATGCACAGGTGCAGATTTAAATTGTATATTGTTTCTTCTTTGTTGCCATTTGAAATCTCTTTTAGGAGATGACTCTGCCTCCAGACAAAGCCAAAACAGATCAAGACATGTAACTAAACTGCACTCCCCAATAGAAATGTTTTGCATATAACAGGGCACAAATGTCACCTCCTGCCATCTGTAATATAACTCATTGAATATGGCCATGCCATTTAGAGCACAGGGGAGCAGGTCTAGGCTGCTACTCCCTGACATTCAAAGAGCACTAGCACCCTGCCATGTTGCTTTAAAAAGAGCCAAGATCAAGAGTAGGTAGGAGACAACTCAGCACACTTCAGCATTTACCAGTCAAAATTATGCCATTTTGGCTTTTTCCTGTGTCACAGGTTAAAACGATTCAAAAATAATCATTCTTATATGAACAGCTGCTCGTTTTTCTAACTGTGTTCAAATGAATGTAAAGGGTTGAATGCACATGTGTGATTGGCTAATTATAGCAAAGAATTGTGCAATTTAGGGAAGTGTCTGGTCTTGACCTATGGCATAAGCCCCTTTTTACATATTGATCTAAATCTCATTGTCTTTGTTGAGCATACAAACCCTCAGGCATCTTCTGGTCCCAGCAGATCAGTCAAAGTAATCAACGAAATACCATCTGATTCAATTAAGATGGGAATAAACCATTTAAATGAGGAAATAGTCAATGTTACATGTTTGTTTTTGAGTCATCTGTTAACCCCATACTTAACGTCTTGAACTGAGGAAATGTCATTCTTAACACTCTTTTTACATGTACATTTAAAGGGCCCCTATTATGATATTTTAAAGTTTCCTAATGTTGTTTTGGAGTCTCCTACAACAGGTTTACATGCATCAAACGTCAAAAAAATCATTTTCTCATAATATACATTTGCAGATCACCAGATTTTCAATGATTCAATGACTCGCCACATAATCTAAATCCTAAAACTTGCCTCTCTAAATCCCTCCTTTCTGCAAGCTACTCTGCTCTGATTGGCCAGACAGCTCATTCGGTTGTGATTGGTTTACCGCGTAATTACCATTGCCATAACAATGACAGCTCTGCGTGTCCTGATGCTTCCTACACTGTAAACTAAACACAGTAACTAACAATGACGTTGATTTTACCATATCAATCCGAGTGCTAGTCCAATGATGAAACACTGGAAGAAGAACCATTCATTCAACCTGAACCTCCATCGCAAGGACGACTTGAGCAGGACGTTACAAACAACTTACATTATGAGATGTAGCTATTCCTCACCATCAGCATTAACAAGTGCATGTCCATCAACCGAATATTTTACTTGTACTAATTTATTTACAGTGTTTGTTTCTAATATATTGCGGTGAACATGTGGAAACTGTATCAATAACAGTGCATGTAGGCTATGCAATGTATACATTAGCCAAGCTCTAGCGTGAATGACTGATGTAACATAAACATTGGTAAAACAAATCTTGCTCTATGCTTAATCTTTCCTCAAAGTAGTGAGAACGACAGACAATCTGCGTTAATAGACAAAGTATTAATGTAATAGTGGCCCACAGCTGATTAGCTGACTCCGATATTTGAGAAGCAGTCGTCAGTAAAATAAATGTGAGTATGTGAGTGCTGTGACGAGTCCCAGTTAGTCTAGGACAGTACGTAGCAAGTTAAAAAATAAAAGGTGCACAGGAGCACAGTCTCGCATTCACGCTCGCTCTAGATTCTGGGAGTTTTTAACTAATTTGCAGTATAACTAGTCAATCACGAGTGGCTCAACAGGTAGATCTATAGATAAACTCATCTTTCAGGCATTTGACCGACCGGTTTGACACTTCAGCGTGAGAAATCGGGGGTGTGAAACCAATCAAATGCGTGTTTCACGGCCAATGCGTGAGAGTTGGCAGCTCTGCAAACTTTACATGAAGACCCTAAAGAATCATACCAACTTGTGGAAAATGGGCATCCGATGACCCCTTTAACAGGTCAAGTGCATCTTTAGCCGTTTCTTGAGTAAGCCAGGACATTCCACCAGCAGAGTTTTGTGTCTTTTATGCATATGTTCACATTATTCAAACCGTTTTAACTCATAACTAGTTTTTTTTTTTTTTTTTTTGGCCTAAAACAGTTTGTTGCGACAGATATCTAGATTATCCCCATTATTAGTAGGAGAGTCCCAAATCCCACCAGCTACCCAGGTCTAGGCACACATCTTTCTGACACTAAGTGACACTATAATATGTACATTTATGCTTTTGCAAACAACTCTGGAACCATATGGGCTATACTCAAAACTATTTTTCCCCATCTGTTCTCCACAGTGGTTGCCTATAATTTCCTCTTGATTTACATTTTTTTTAAGGAAAAAAAATATCCATTTTTACTTTTCTACAAAAACGACTTTTTTAAACTCACTTGAAAGACTCTCATGACAAAAAAATATGAAAAATATTTTTATTTGTTAGAGGCAGATATGAGCAGAGATGAACAGTTTCATATATATATATATTGGGGCAAATATTGGATATTTTATTGGGCATGCTCATTTACCCTATCATCTAATTCTCATTAAAAGTTCGTCTTTAATAACACTAATTATTTAATAACCAATGTAAAATGTATTTTTCAGCATATTCCAAAAGGAATATATTATTTAAAACTGTATGTTATAATGTTGTGATGCCTAAATTCACACGTCACATTCAAAATGATGGACTTTAGTTTTAAGTGTTTTATTTAATTACAAAAATAGTATTACATTTTAATATCTGCCATTTATCAGTTATCGGCCATAACGTGAAAAAAACATTGGCTTATCGTAAACAGAATTTTTATATCAGTACAGTCCTATATGAGACAATATATTTTTCAGGGATGGATTATAATGTCTAATTGGCTTGTCGAAAACTTCACTAACCTTTGTACACTTGGACAGTAGAACAAAATGAGAAAAATATACATCCTGGCAACCACAGGATCTTTTCTTTAAAAAAAAAAAAAGAAAAAAAAATTGTTTCTTTATAATAATATTAGCAGCGCTGAATGTTTTGACTGACCTGCTAGTTTAAAATTTGCTGTCCATGCTGATAACCTCGGGCAACCCGAGTTTGATTCCCAGCTCGAGGTTCTTTGCCGATTACATTCCCCGTCTCTACTCCATGCTTTCCTGTCAAAATCTGTCCTATCCAATAAAGGCACAAAAAGGCCAAAAACATAACTAAAAAATAAATTGCTGCTATGAGAGCAACTCGTCTCAGTGTCGTCTCATTTCAGTTAAGTTCATCTCTGTTTGATGTATGCACATGAACTGGCTTGTCATGACTACTATGTTCTAAAGAATTCAGAAAATATCATCAATTACAGTAAGTGGAAGTGAATGGAGAGTAAAAGCCTCTGGTATTTATTTATGTGATGTCCTGGTCTAATAAGAAACTCTAGGTCTGCACGCAAAGCAGGACATGCCCCTTTGATAACCCTGTGGTTTTCAGCACAGCCAGTGCAACCAAAACCGAAACATTTTTGTGATCCCAGATTAGGCAAGTAAAGTAATTGTATTTTGGAATACCTTTTAAATGAAGGCAAAACAACAGCAGGTTTTTTTTTCTTCTGAGTGACATGAAGCATATGACCCTTGGCAATAATGATCAAAATCGTTCTGTTAATACAGAACAGTCTACCCCGTATTGCTCGTTGCCCCATGTATAATTCATAAGTGAGCTCAGCATTGACTCTGATGGGAAATATAGTGCATCTCAAATGGCTAAAATCATCGAATACCAGAGAGCAGGTGTCCTAACTATTGATAGGACAGTCTTAAGGGAAACGTGAAGCTACATTAGTGTGCCAGGCAGGCTACGGTGTAAATAATAACCAGGCTGTAAGGTAATTGCCCTGCGAAGGAGCAGCCAGTCTGTCTTTATGCATATATCTGGGAGCAGATGTACAGATGCCCAGATACAATGAACCTTTTTCTCCTGTGGAATTAAAAGGTGATTCATATCCTTCCACGCATCAATGATAATGCAATTATTAGTCCAGAACATGATCACTTGACTTCCCAAAATGGCTAGGTTGTTTATGCGCACATAAATTTGTCAGATCATTTTTCTGTGCTGAGGAGAAGTGTGACCCAATTAAAAAGAGAGTGTCTGGAAAATAAGTCACTCAAGCTTTTGACACTGTGGAAGACAGCGTCAGGTTTTCACTGTGTTACATCATTAACTCACACACTCTGTGGGAAGAAAAGCAGTAAATATTTTGTAGAGTTGGAGTTGGTCAGTTGCTGTCAGTAACATGCTGGTCATCTGGAGCTGATGGTCTAATCGAATGCCAGACAAAGGGGGACAGTTGTGGCATGGCATTGGTGCAGTATTTTAGATATTCAAACTCACCCTAAACTTTGGTGAAATGTTTGCTTCTGCATTTAGAACCATTTTCGTTAACACTTTATTTTACAGTGTCCTTATTACATGTTACATGTTCTTACCATAGTAATGACAGTAAATTAGGCATAATTATATGCAACTAACCCTTAACCAAATTTGAATCCTTCCCTAACCCTATAGTACATGTAGTTAATTAATATTACCCAGTACTTAAATATATATTTACAGTGTAATAACGACACCTTAAAATAAAGTGTAACCCAGTTTTCTATATTTAACATGTATACTGTACACTCTCCGGCCACTTTATTAGGTACACCTGTCCAACTGCTCCTTAACACTTAATTTCTAAGCAGCCAATCACATGGCGGCAACTCAGTGCATTTAGGCATGTAGACATGGTCAAGACAATCTCCTGCAGTTCAAACCGAGCATCGGTATGGGGAAGAAAGGTGATTTGAGTGACTTTGAACGTGGCATGATTGTTGGTGCCAGAAGGGCTGGTCTGAGTATTTCAGAAACTGCTAATCTACTGGGATTTTCACGCACAACCATCTCTAGGGTTTACAGAGAATGGTCCGAAAAAGAAAAAACATCCAGTGAGCGGCAGTTCTGTGGGCGGAAATGCCTTGTTGATGCCAGAGGTCAGAGGAGAATGGCCAGACTGGTTCGAGCTGATAGAAGGGCAACAGTGACTCAAATAACCACCCGTTACAACCAAGGTGGGCAGAAGAGCATCTCTGAACGCACAGTACGTCGAACTTTGAGGCAGATGGGCTACAGCAGCAGAAGACCACACCGGGTGCCACTCCTTTCAGCTAAGAACAGGAAACTGAGGCTACAATTTGCACAAGCTCATCGAAATTGGACAATAGAAGATTGGAAAAACGTTGCCTGGTCTGATGAGTCTCGATTTCTGCTGCGACATTCGGATGGTAGGGTCAGAATTTGGCGTCTACAACATGAAAGCATGGATCCATCCTGCCTTGTATCAACGGTTCAGGCTGGTGGTGGTGGTGTCATGGTGTGGGGAATATTTTCTTGGCACTCTTTGGGCCCCTTGGTACCAATTGAGCATCGTTGCAACGCCACAGCCTACCTGAGTATTGTTGCTGACCATGTCCATCCCTTTATGACCACAATGTACCCAACTTCTGATGGCTACTTTCAGCAGGATAATGCGCCATGTCATAAAGCTGGAATCATCTCAGACTGGTTTCTTGAACATGACAATGAGTTCGCTGTACTCAAATGGCCTCCACAGTCACCAGATCTCAATCCAATAGAGCATCTTTGGGATGTAGTGGAACGGGAGATTCGCATCATGGATGTGCAGCCGACAAATCTGCGGCAACTGTGTGATGCCATCATGTCAATATGGACCAAACTCCCTGAGGAATGCTTCCAGCACCTTGTTGAATCTATGCCACGAAGAATCCAGGGCACGAAGCTCCCGTTCCACCACATCCCAAAGATGCTCTATTGGGTTGAGATCTGGTGACTGTGGGGGCCATTTTAGTACAGTGAACTCATTGTCATGTTCAAGAAACCAATTTGAAATGATTCGAGCTTTGTGACATGGTGCATTATCCTGCTGGAAGTAGCTATCAGAGGATGGGTACATAGTGGCCATAAAGGGATGGACATGGTTAGAAACAATGCTCAGGTTGGCCGTGGCATTTAAACGATGCCCAATTGGCACTAAGGGGCCTAACGTGTGCCAAGAAAACATCCCCCACACAATTACACCACCACCACCAGCCTGCACAGTGGTAACAAGGCATGATGGATCTATGTTCTCATTCTGTTTACGCCAAATTCTGACTCTACCATCTGAATGTCTCAACAGAAATCGAGACTCATCAGACCAGGCAACATTTTTCCAGTCTTCAACTGTCCAATTTTGGTGAGCTCTTGCAAATTGTAGCCTCTTTTTCCTATTTGTAGTGAAGATGAGTGGTACCCGGTGGGGTCTTCTGCTGTTGTAGCCCATCCGCCTCAAGGTTGTGCGTGTTGTGGCTTCACAAATGCTTTGCTGCATACCTCGGTTGTAACGAGTGGTTATTTCAGTCAAAGTTGCTCTTCTATCAGCTTGAATCAGTCGGCCCATTCTCCTCTGACCTCTAGCATCAACAAGGCATTTTCGCCCACAGGTCTGCCGCATACTGGATGTTTTTCCCTTTTCACACCATTCTTTGTAAACCCTAGAAATGGTTGTGCGTGATAATCCCAGTAATTGAGCAGATTGTGAAATACTCAGACCGTCCCGTATGGCACCAACAACCATGCCACGCTCAAAATTGCTTAAATCACCTTTCTTTCCCATTATGACATTCAGTTTGGAGTTCAGGAGATTGTCTTGACCAGGACCACACCCCTAAATGCATTGAAGCAACTGTCATGTGATTGGTTGATTAGATAATTGCATTAATGAGAAATTGAACAGGTGTTCCTAATAATCCTTTAGGTGAGTGTGTGTATATATATATATATATATATAGTAGAGAGAGAGAGAGAGAGGTTGCAAACTGCGCTATCATCTTGATTCACATCTGAATTACAATTCCTGTACCTCCCTCAAAGTAATGGTCAAAGGTTGATAATAAATATTGAACCTGCAAATTACTCTATAATGCACAAATAAAAGCAGTAATTTCCGTTATGCATTGACAAGACTAATAGAAGTTAATACAAAGCATTCAGCTGATTCAACTAAAAGCATTATTCAACTTTTTTCACCTCTGGCTCTCTTTTAGTATTTTGTCTTGAAAGATGTGATTTCTTTTTTCCCCAAAATGTTTTATCGGCAGTGGCAACACGTGAGATGTGTTTGTACTGTTGCAGCGTAACTGTGCTGCCCAGCATGCAATTAGCAAAGCAAACTCGGTGCACACTACGCATTTGCCTTTGAAGATCATTCACTGCTGAATTCTGGGATCTGTTCAGAAGATTATAAAAGCTTTACTAAAGCAGGGCCTCCTACATTGTGCAATGATTATGAAGACAGGTTGCAAACTGCGCTATCATCTGCATTTTAACTGCCAGCCAAGTAGTTGTGTGCCAGAGGAAAAGGGTGGCGATGGAAGCTCTTTGGTTGGCCCTGTAGATTACTAAGGAGAATGAAACATACACAACTCAAAGATTCGAATTACTGCAGGCTGTTCCGAACCGCATGGCCTGCCCACACAGCACTCCAGACCATCATTACAGGGCTAATAAAGTGATGAAGCAAAAATCCCACATTCTCTAACAATGGCTGCTTTATCTCTCACTGCAGTTAAGCAGACTATTACCTTGACTGTTAACCTGAGTGGTGTAAATTTAAATTTGTAAACTTTAACAAGTTTCATCTGCTTATTTTCTCTGTAAGCGTAAAGTATTATTCAAAAGTTTGGGGTCGGTAATATTTTTATGTTTTTGAAAGAAGGCTGTATTTATTTGATCAAAAATACAGTAAAAAACATTAATATTGTGAAATATTATTGCAAATTTATAATTTTGTAATTAAAAAAAAAAGTGTGTGAATTTTCAAAGCTGAATTTTCAGTCATTACTCCAGTCTTCAGTGTCACATGATCCTCCAGAAATCATTCTAAAAATATGCTGATTTTGTGTTCAATAAATATTTATTATTATAATCAATGTTGAAAACAGTTTAATATTTTTGTGGGAACTGTAACTTTTAGTTTTCATTCTTTGACAACTGTTATTTATTTGACAACTGTTCATAATAACATAACTGAAATAGAAATGTTATATTTTGTGTCATTATAAATGCTGTTACTGTCACTTTAATTTGTCCTTGATGAATAAAAGTATACATTCATTAAAATAATGAATACAATTTTACTGACCCCAAACTTTTGAATGGTAGTGTATGTTGCGATAAGTTTCATAATATGAAAGAGAAGATTTGGGGGGTTTTATCATTAAAGGAATTAATGCAAATCATGTGCAAACATGCCCAAAAGATTTTTAATGAACAATTTGCACTGCATAATTTCACATACTTGCAGACTACCTTGATCTGGCATACTTTACTGCATCATGAATCACGGTTGTGTGCCATTCACAATTAAATTGACAATGGGCTATTAAATTCCAATTCTATTTTAACAAACAGGATGCAGAATTTTCAGTTTGAATTTCAGTGGTATATAGATGGATAGATGTACAGAGGGATAATTCATTAAATCGCTTTTCCTGTCACTCTATTCTATTCAAACCAAACCAATTCAATTTAAATTCAGTAGAAAGCAATCCAGTTGTTCAATTCTGAATTTCACATTTTTTATCCTGTCACATTTAGTTACCCGAATTTTAATTGCATGAAGTGCAACACAATTTATTATAAGATCTATTCTAGAGCATTTTGAATAAAACGGGTGTTTCCGCAAAAATACTGCTTAGTTCATTGGTGCAATTGTTTAGTGTGTTCTGAATCAGATCATGATATTGTTGAAAGAATCTTGTTGAGATCATATTCTTTTTATAAGCAAGATAATAAAAGAGTATTCATTCTCCCCATGCTTTGCGTTTTAGGCTTTAGAGCTTAATTTCTTAGTGGATGTTAGCAAGTGTATATATTGGAAATGGGTCTCTCTTGGCATTCATGATGCCCTGCCTTCTCCTCTCAGTTGAGTAAGAGCCTCTGGCCCTGTGTAGTTCTCCACGGGGGCCTCATCCTTGCCTGTAAACCATGTTTAAACATCATCATAATTTTAACACTACTTCTCATTCAACTCAGTGAATATGATAGCATACCAGGGAGGAAGAGCTTCGCTACAGACACACAGATGTAAAGGGAAAGCTCAGTTGGAATTCAGAGAATTGTAGTTGGTCATGAAAAAGATTACCGGTACTTAGTTTACATTTTTAACATTATTTCATTTGTTTAAAGAATTAAATTAATGCTAATTGCCTAAGTAGAATTGGAAAATAAGATATTCAGTGCAAGAAGAGTATGATTCATTAAAAATATGACATGACACAGTGATATTATAGTTTCCCTCAGGACTTGCAGTGTGCTATTCAGCATGCTTCCATAAAGTAGATCCACCAAGTGGTTATTCAATTAAGATAAACATCTTTGAATCTCAATGAATAGTGAAGATTAGCTAAGTTGCCACACGTTATTTTCCCCCCAATTGTTTGAGATGGTGTATATTGTTTTACAGTACATTCCTGTTAATAATTGTATTTCTTTCACTTGGAAAGCTTACAATTGCCAAATTCCATTGTGGTAATTTACCCCATATAGTTTGGCAGCATGCACTGCTATTGGGTTTAAGGAGCTGTGCATTTTTCCTGTGCAGTAACCTACAGAAAAACAACATTTGACTTTTAGAGATGAATCACTAAGAAAGGTTCACTGGAGTAAAACATGTCCCTGGTAATCTCTACTGATGTTGGCCATTGAGAAGTTTTTGTATGGAAAATAATTCCAAAAGCAGATGACCAACACAACTCGGATGAAGCTAAAAGAAGAATTATTTTCCCGTGGTTTTCTCATTTCCAACCCTGATTCATTCGTTGTGTCTGTTGAAGGGGCTTGTTTAGGACCTCTACAATTTCCCCCAGCATGCCTCAGCCAGCTGGCACAGACTAGAGATGGTCATGAAGTAGTCAACCATAAAGTCTGTTAGTTTAAGATTTAACATACTGGCATGCAGTCATAATCGCAGACAGAAAGCCAAGATCCCTACGAGACAAGACACATTCTATTGAGAGTGAAAGCATGCCAGTTTATACAGAAACCACAATGAAGATAAAATGAAAAGCACAATAAACCCCCAGAATAAAATCTTTGAGTATAATATTTTACTTTCAAACACGGCAATTTGTATTAGATTGTAGCAGTTCATGACTGTGTTCAAATTCAACAAATAACTGTGATCAAATGGCCTCAATCTGTGTAACAATGATCAGCAGGAAGATTAAATGGGTAAGGCAATTTATGTCATTTTCGGTTATGCGGCTGTTACGCACATCATGTGTTAATGCTCTCAATAATAGGCAGCAGTTTTCAGTAAGCTGGTTCATGTAATGAAGTGTCATTAGTTTATCCCATCTGCCAGTGCATTTTTGCCATCCAAGTGTGAAAAACTCAAAATAGCAGGTACAAATTATTTCCCGTTGCTTTTGGCTACATCAGTCTCGTTTCCAGTGAGCTGGAAGTAACCCCCCCCCCCCCACACACACACACACATACACACATTTTCCGTACTATGCCTGTGGGCCCTGAGAAAGCACATCCCATAATCTTGTTGGCTTGTCTCCAGCAGGCTGTCCCATGTTCAACAGGAGCTGTTTTCAATTCCGTAGACGCAGAGTTTCGGAATTAACTTTTGCTTTAATATACGGGCAGATCCGTTAAGACTCTTTGATGTTTAAGATCAATCGCCATTGTCGCTTCTTAACCCGTTTCTGAGAAGTTCTGTGCGTCTGAAACTGGAAGTGACTATTGGGTTGTTTGAATATAAAGTATATCCATAAAGTTATATACAAATTGTCTAATAACCAGCTGTTAAACATATGTCCTCCTAACTTGAGACTTAAATTTGTTGTGTTTGCTTGGATTCTTTACCTTTTTCATATGCAAGTTCTTTGCAATTTTATATTGATTTATTATGTGCGGTATGAGTAGGTGAGATCTCAAACCAATTTTCCACTTTCTCTTCTAATGTAGTGTATGCCACTTTAATGGTTTTCTTTGCACAAACTAAACATAAAGAAATAGAGTCTGTTAGAATTTCCATTTAAAACTATTTCCTGGCTTCCACCTATGCTTGTCAATCTCAGTGAATGGGGTTATGGACTCTTCAGAGTGACAGGAGGAACCATCTCCTAGTTTTGGTATGGAATGCCTTTCTCTGCTGTGTTGTAACATGTTCTGCCTCCCGTCAGTGTCTGAATACAAGAGGAAATGACTCGTCGGGACATGTTTCCATAGCTTTGCTAACTGGGCTACGCAGGGCAGTGTCATGGTAAATAGGTTGCTATTTCACTAGCAGCATTTACATGAGCATAATTACAATAGACTCTAATACTGGCAGCCCAGTGTGATGTAATCAGATTAACGTTTCTTTTACATTGGAAGGGGTGTTGAAAACTGTTGACAATCTGTTTGATTAAATAGAAATATATAGTTTTGTAAACATTAAATCTGCACTTGGGACTTATTCAGGAATAAAGTCAAGACATTTAAAGGAAAGTAAACTGTAAAGTTCAAAGTATGATTTAAAGGAGCTGTTCACTCAAAAATTAAAATTTCGTCATTGTTTTACACCCTCATGTTCCTGTATCAGCCAAATCAGTCATAATCTTTTGAATAAATAGTATCTTGAAAACGCACATGCAAAGACTTTTCTAGATTACTCAGGATAATACATTTTAAATATAATCGTAAAAAAAATGTTTTTGCTACAAATCTATGTTAAGAAATCTACTCAAATTATCTAAGTGACAATAAAAGCTTTATTTGTTAAATTAATTGTTGTAAGTTAAAAATATCTGTTGTGTTCTGCAGAAGAGCGTACATCATACAGTTTTGGAATGATAAAAGTGTGTATACATAATTTTCATTTTTGGGTGAATTGCCCTAGTAATATTCGAGAACAATAGAATGTGCAAACCACTTAGAACTGATAGTTTATTAATTGGCTGATAAAATATGTAATGTATTCATGTTCATGGATATAATTTATTTCCTTCCAAATAAACTGGTACATCTAAATGTAAGTAAAAAAAAAAACTTAACAAAAGGGCCTTTCTACTGGAGTTCTGTGTGGAAATTATGGACAGAAAACCTCGGACACTTGGCTGTCCATAAAACAGACATCAAATAGCTCTCGGCAGAATTCGGCTGCGGCCAGCACAACGCTCTCCAGAATAACACAAGAGCATGTCATATCTGAGCCAGCACAAACCAAATAGTTTGTATTGGATTATGTGAAAGAGCTTGTGAGTGTACGATAGCAAACAAAAGGATGATATACACCCGCTAGTCTTGGGGTAAAGAAGCAGACATCCGTGTGCTATGTGATTCTTCTCTGCAGGTTCCGTAGTGAATGAATAATAGAGAACAAGGGCATGCTTGCTCAGTGAGCGCAACCCTGCCTGTCAGAGTCACGGATGTGAGGAGAATCATACCCTTGTTTTTCTGGAAAACGTCCTTGTATGTACGTCATATAAATAGGGGCCATGTTTAGTCCCCAATGCAAAAGAGCCCCCCTGACCAAACCCTTGCTGCTCCTGGATTAGAATAAAAATAACAAATGGCTCTTGTAGAATGTGTTTTTGTTGCAGTTGCGGCCACATCTCTGGGTCAGGTGATCTGCCGCAGCGATTCCCCCGGGGTATGCGCTTCGCTCTCTTTCGTAGAAATTTACTGAAGCAATAAATCTGGTGTGCTTGTGGAGAAAAATTAAAGTGGAGCCTCCCAGGAGGCGGAAGGGAAGTAAGAGAGGGATGTAACAATGCCTACAAGTAGAAATCCAGGCTAACCTCTCCGGAGGTTGTGTCAACCTGGGTACAAAAGCTTTGGAACCTGGAGTCATGGCTCAAGGGCTAAAGTCCATTTAGTGGGGAGGCCCAAAACACTACCTGGGTAGTGGGGTATTACTTCTTTTTTCTGTACACTTAATGGTCATGTCTCCACCCTTGGAAAGAGTACAGATACATTTCTTGTCTGATTGGATGAAGGATTAAGAGGGCCTGAGGCTGAAAATATATATATATATATATATATATATATATATATTTATATTTATTTATATATATATATACGTATATATATATATTTATTTATATATATATATATATAATGATTATTATTAAGCGTTTACATGATATTATTAAATAGAATTGGTTATGTTCCTCTGTCACTTTGCCATCCATCCATCCATCCATCCATCCATCACTTCTATCGTTAGTTTGTTACTTCTATCGTTTATGTTTGTTCATCTTATCGTTTGTTCTTTTATGAATTTGTTCTCTCAGTAGTTTGTTTATTCTATAGTTAGTTTGCTCTATTATTAGTTCATTATTTTCTATTTAAACTTAAATTCCACTTATTGCAGCTACACAAATTTCCCCATATTGGGTTAAGCATAATCAAAAGTAAAATAAGATATATAAATCATTTTTTGGTTAGCTGCAAGAACTAAATGGCAAAGAAACATGTACTGTAGGTCAAATCATTTCATTAGCACATATGCTATCAATGACCACAATCTGTTGTGATTCCTTTCTAGTGGCATTTGGTTTTGTATCACGTTGCACCCACTGTTTACAGCCTAGTTGAGGACTGTCTGTTTGTTTTTCTTTTTCATTGGGGTTTTTAGGTTTGCCACATTTCCTCTTACAGGCACAGGGGTGTGTGAAGCGAGGGAATGGTGCAGTAATAGCTGTTGAATGCACTGGCTGTGCGGCTCCTACCGCAGGGCCCACACATTCCAGGGATTACTCTTATTACCAGCCATTCTCTCAATGGGGAACAGAGTGGCCTAATGAAATATTCAAATGGATGAGGGGGGATAAAGCTCTCCATTACTGAATTAAATTTTCAAAATGTTTGTGCTGCTTATCTTTGAGTATATGTGTGTGCATTAGAAACTGATTAAGAGTATGCAATGATTATCAGCCTTATAAAATAACATTTCAGAATTGCCTCATGTTCATAATAATTTAATAATAATTGGTTATATTATTATTATTATATAGTAATTGATTTAAAGCCTGTGCAAATGTATCAACATCTCAAGGGGACTCTGCAAGACCACTCATTTATTGTAATAAAACTATTTCTTTTACAAATCCACATCATTCAGGTTCATGATTCACTTCTCTTAGCCAGTTAGTGATGTTATAATAATCTGAAATCTTAAACTTTTAAGGTGACAACTGATATTACACATAAAATTCTATATGATTTAACCCATAGATGAATTAAAACAAACATCACAAAAGATATTCAGAATTCAAAAGCATGTGTCAGGTTTTAAATGAATGTTTCCAGTAGAAATAAACGCTTCGTGAACAGACTATGAACGCACAGTCGGAGTAAATTGAATGGGTATTGCTTAGCTTGAATTCAAGACTTGTAATAGCCTATACTCCAATGTCTGCCTGTACATCCTGAGCAAATGATATCCTAATGGGATTTCTCGTGGAAATCTATTAACCTTGAGTCCACCCATAAATTTCATGCAGTTTAGCTAAATGATGACTGTAGAGAATGGCACCATGTAACCAGTGGGTGTGAAGCCGCAGTTAGATCAAGGATGATTTGATGACCCTCCTATTCAAACAAGGTTATATTCAGATTGCTTGCATTAGATCTTTATATTTGACAAATGATGAAATAACATAACAGTGGTATCTGTGAAACAATGATTTCTTTATCACCTTATCATTCTGAAATGTAATTGGCATCTAAAACAATAATACATTACTCACATTTTCAGTGATTGAACAAGATTTGAAACCTCTATTATATGATGTTGCCTCTGGGTCATTAATTGGAAACCTTATGATGTTTACACAATGGCATTACATGGTTAATTATACATTTTGAATAAACAAATTAAAAGGGGTTTTCTTATTCACTGGTGGCCAATTTAAAATCGGTTTCTGGTATAGTGCACAATATTGCATCAATTTTCTTCTAGATTATAAATTATTGGATGTTCAATAATAAGCCATTATTGAACATTATAGAAGTACATGAAAATGTAGATTCTGTCATGTAGCAGTAATTGTAAACTATGTATGTAATGCTAATTTGCTTTTTGTTAACATGTTTAGCATTCTGTCATCAATAAAAGATGTGTATTCACTTAACTTTACTATGAATATTTAGATTTTCTATTCCATCACAGCACAATACTGCCTCCAGGTAATAAAACAAATACTTTTTTTTTATTAGTTTTTGGATTAGTAGTGAAGTTTTATGCATGAAATGTAAATCATTGCTATTATAATATTTGCATTAGAGGGTTAAAACTGGTGATCATGTTGATCTCTCTCTCTCTCTCTCTCTCTCTCTCTCTCTCTCTCTCTCTCTCTCTTTCTCTTTCTCTTTCTCTTTATACTAGCCTTAATAGACCAAGTTATTTTTCTCTTAGCTTGACCTTAAAAATTCTAGAGCACACAATTTTGGAATGAGATGATTGATATTGTTTTTGTCTCTACAAAACAAGCTTTATTACAGAAAATGTGGCAAGGAAAGTTGTTTTTTTCATAAAGTTTTTCTTTATATCATATAACTGCCCTGATATCACATCGCTTCTGATGGATTTGTTATTGCTACAGACGAATGTTGTTGTAGACTGTGTTACTGAATTCAGTGTCTTGGTCTAAAGAACTATATCCTTCTGGAAACGGCAGGCTTAATTAATTCTTCCATAGAGTCTGATTGATAATAAAAGCCAGTATAAACATGCGCCCAGCAGTCAGGAGCATGCACTTCATCAATCAATTTCAGACTATAAGGAAGCATATCCAGCCTCCTCCAGCTGCCTGTGTGGAAAGACAAGTCAATTGTGCTGTGCTTGACAATACTCATGAAATGGTTAGCTGGATTTCAATCGATGGCAAAGATTACCCAGTCATTTCACTGTCACTAGGGAAATAGTGGAGACTGAAAAGGGAAGTCAACTATCTTCTGCTCTCTTCCAAAAACCATGCTGCCCGTGACTAATGACATCTGCTGCCTGTTTTTGATTTCTTGAGCGGAAATCGTTTAATGCCAAGTCAAAGTCTGTTAAAGTCAATGTAAATTACTGTTTGCAACCCATTTTTACTTCCATTATATCATATGGTCACAATCAAAGCGAGACAAAATGTGGAGTGGGACTTGATTTTATTATTAGAAACCATTTCTAATGATTAATCATATGTGTGTGTGGATGTATATAAATTAAATAGCTATATATATATATATATATATACACACTCACCGGCCACTTTATTAGGTACACCTGTCCAACTGCTCGTTAACACTTAATTTCTAAGCAGCCAATCACATGGCGGCAACTCAGTGCATTTAGGCATGTAGACATGGTCAAGACAATCTCCTGCAGTTCAAACCGAGCATCGGTATGGGGAAGAAAGGTGATTTGAGTGACTTTGAACGTGGCATGATTGTTGGTGCCAGAAGGGCTGGTCTGAGTATTTCAGAAACTGCTAATCTACTGGGATTTTCACGCACAACCATCTCTAGGGTTTACAGAGAATGGTCAGAAAAAGAAAAAACATCCAGTGAGCGGCAGTTCTGTGGGCGGAAATGCCTTGTTGATGCCAGAGGTCAGAGGAGAATGGCCAGACTGGTTCGAGCTGATAGAAGGGCAACAGTGACTCAAATAACCACCCGTTACAACCAAGGTGGGCAGAAGAGCATCTCTGAACGCACAGTACGTCGAACTTTGAGGCAGATGGGCTACAGCAGCAGAAGACCACACCGGGTGCCACTCCTTTCAGCTAAGAACAGGAAACTGAGGCTACAATTTGCACAAGCTCATCGAAATTGGACAATAGAAGATTGGAAAAACGTTGCCTGGTCTGATGAGTCTCGATTTCTGCTGCGACATTCGGATGGTAGGGTCAGAATTTGGCGAATCTATGATCTATGCCACGAAGAATTGAGGCAGTTCTGAAGGCAAAAGGGGGTCCAACCCGTTACTAGCATGGGGTACCTAATAAAGTGGCCGGTGAGTGTATATACAGTGAAGAAAATAAGTATTTGAACACCCTGCTATTTTGCAAGTTCTCCCACTTAAAAATCATGGAGGGGTCTGAAATTGTCATCGTAGGTGCATGTCCACTGTGAGAGACATAATCTAAAAAATAAAATCCAGAAATCACAATGTATGATTTTTTAACTATTTATTTGTAAGATACAGCTGCAAATAAGTATTTGAACACCTGTCTATCAGCTAGAATTCTGACCCTCAAAGACCTGTTAGTCTGCCTTTAAAATGTCCACCTCCACTCCATTTATTATCCTAAATTAGATGCACCTGTTTGAGGTCGTTAGCTGCGTAAAGACCCCTGTCCACCCCATTCAATCAGTAAGAATCCAACTACTAACATGGCGAAGACCAAAGAGCTGTCCAAAGACACCAGAGACAAAATTGTACACCTCCACAAGGCTGGAAAGGGCTATGGGGAAATTGCCAAGCAGCTTGGTGAAAAAAGGTCCACTGTTGGAGCAATCATTAGAAAATGGAAGAAGCTAAACATGACTGTCAATCTCCCTCGGACTGGGGCTCCATGCAAGATCTCACCTCGTGGGGTCTCAATGATCCTAAGAAAGGTGAGAAATCAGCCCAGAACTACACGGGAGGAGCTGGTCAATGACCTGAAAAGAGCTGACCACCGTTTCCAAGGTTACTGTTGGTAATAGACTAAGACTTCATGGTTTGAAATCATGCATGGCACGGAAGGTTCCCCTGCTTAAACCAGCACATGTCAAGGCCCGTCTTAAGTTTGCCAATGACCATTTGGATGATTCAGAGGAGTCATGGGAGAAAGTCATGTGGTCAGATGAGACCAAAATAGAACTTTTTGGTCATAATTCCACTAACCGTGTTTGGAGGATGAAGAATGATGAGTACCATCCCAAGAACACCATCCCTACAGTGAAGCATGGGGGTGGTAGCATCATGCTTTGGGGGTGTTTTTCTGCACATGGGACAGGGCGACTGCACTGTATTAAGGAGAGGATGACCGGGGCCATGTATTGGGAGATTTTGGGGAACAACCTCCTTCCCTCAGTTAGAGCATTGAAGATGGGTCGAGGCTGGGTCTTCCAACATGACAATGACCCGAAGCACACAGCCAGGATAACCAAGGAGTGGCTCTGTAAGAAGCATATCAAGGTTCTGGCGTGGCCTAGCCAGTCTCCAGACCTAAACCCAATAGAGAATCTTTGGAGGGAGCTCAAACTCCGTGTTTCTCAGCGACAGCCCAGAAACCTGACTGATCTAGAGAAGATCTGTGTGGAGGAGTGGGCCAAAATCCCTACTGCAGTGTCTGCAAACCTGGTAAAAAACTACAGGAAACGTTTGACCTCTGTAATTGCAAACAAAGGCTACTGTACCAAATATTAACATTGATTTTCTCAGGTGTTCAAATACTTATTTGCAGCTGTATCTTACAAATAAATAGTTAAAAAATCATACATTGTGATTTCTGGATTTTTTTTTTTAGATTATGTCTCTCACAGTGGACATGCACCTACGTCAGACCCCTCCATGATTTCTAAGTGGGAGAACTTGCAAAATAGCAGGGTGTTCAAATACTTATTTTCTTCACTGTATTAGCTTAAATAGCTACTTGGCTATTCGTTAAAGTCCCCCTGTTGTCAATAATTTTATCTCTTAAAACTCATCTTTGATCACCAAAATTACATTCAAACGTTTTCCTTGGAAAAAAGTTTCTTAATGCCTTAAAATAGCTTGAATGTAACTCTACAACTCATTTATTATATGCGATTCTATGAATATGTAAATTTCCCCCGCCTCCACTCACTCACACCAGCTCCACTCATTGACGATCACACATTGACGTGATTGGTTACAAGGTAGGTTGTGACGTCAAAAACACCAGCGATTTCAAACTGTGTTTTTGAGTCTGTCTTCGGGTTCACTGCAGTTTTAAGGAAAAAATACTCAACAATGGTGTTGACTTATGAATTTGCACATGGTTTGTCTTAAAGCATATTAAAAAGACCACACAGACGTAAAAACAACATTTAAAAGCTTGATTTTTACCACAGGGGGACTTTGATATTCTCTTAACGTAACTGGAAGAACGTTTTTGGTAGAAAGTTCTGAGAATGTTCCCTGTTAGCTGGGATGGCTTAAGTAATACCAGCAGAAGAGGAAAGTCATTTCAGATAAAGAGCAAGGTATTACATTATGATTAATGATTACCAAGACAAGTCGGTTTTTGCTTTGGAATAGCATGAATCGAGCGAGCATAAATGAATCATTCACATTAAGAGCAGGAACATGCATTAGGAAAGTGAATAGGGTCCATTTTCATGTTGACTAATTCTCGTTCTGGTTAGGTGAAAGTCATATTGTAAGAGAGAATGGAAGACCAGTCACTGCTAAACTGATGTTGAAAAGTGAGTGGGCTCATCTGGCTGTTTTTCTTTTTTCTTTTCCACTGTAGCTTCGTGTTCATACTTTCCTCTGTTGATTCTGTGAGATTGGTTGCATGCTTTATGTAAAATGTGTGCAGCTTCTAGAATGAAAGTAGAAAATAGTGGTCTACAATGAGAGTAATGTTCAAACATGTACCAAAGAAAACTAAGACTATACTGTGTGTTGCTTTATAAAAAAAACAAAAATAAACAAACAAACAAACAGTCTTTTTGCCAGCAGTTAAATACAAGAGAATCGAGTTAATTTGGTTTCTAATATGAATGGTTGTACTCAATTCAGTCAGTGAACTTTCAGCTTCACTAAATATTTGATTGATGCAGAAATAAATGCAGTTTTGGTGAAGATATTTTCATATTGCACTTTATAAATATAAATGCACTGACTTTACACGCTAGTGCGTTAGTCTTTTGTTATCATATGCTATGCTCTGACTGGGCAATTTATATAAAAAAAACATTTTTCAGTCTTTTGATGATATTCAATTAATAGCTTTAAAGTTGCTAAAGTAATCTAATGCTCTTTATGAAGCGTAATTACAATTTTGAAAACATTGCACGTGTTACTTTTGTTACGGCAGCAAAATCATGTGCGATTATCATGTGAATATATCGTGAATATTCAGTACATCGCTAGCTGTGAGGATGATTGGTTGTGTGAGTGGAATATAAATAATTAACACCAACAAACCAATGGGAATTTGCATCTGACCAAACCACATTTCTTTTCATAGTGTAAATTTGAAACAGCAAATCTGCCTCTTCCATTTAAGCCATTGAGCAGGCTGAAATGGTTTTGCTTCTAACACTCACTAGTAGAGCTCATGGGTCAGCTCACATGTGAATTCTGTGAGGAAACCTCAGTAAAAATACGGGTGGGAGCCGCCGGGGGCCAGCACCAATATCAGTGAGTCTGAGAGGACACATGGACTGAGGTCAGAGGCTATTCCTGGTAGATTAATGTCATAAATTACACTGCATTTCCGACAGATAAATTCATTGAGCTATGCTATCAAAATAGAAATCCCTGTTCCGGTAATGTCATACAGTGAATCATGGCATACAGTAAACAGCAAACCAATTCTAGCTTGCTCCAGGTGGCTGATGTTCCTTCTTCGGATCCAACTGTGTGACATTTTGGGACCTAGAGAGAGGAAGGAAATTAAAAACGGAAAAGTGGTGGAAATCGAAGCTGAAATTCATGCGAGGGGTTAACATAGGTTAAAATAGTGGTGCTTGGTTTGTTATTTTAAGTATTTGTAGTCTTGTATATCAATCATAAAAACGTAAATACATATTTAAAGTCACTATGATATCAAAATGGGTTTATTTATGGTATATTGCTCAACAACCTGTCACTCAAATGAGATTACAGCAATAGCAAATAGCAACGATCATTTAAAAAAAAAATTGTTATTTGAGAAGCGGTTTCACTTGACAGTAGGGAAGAAAAGACTGTCGAAAGTTCCGTTTCATGCCGACTTTAAAGGGGTAGTTCACCCACAAAAAATCGAATTCTGTCATTAATGACTCGCCCTCGTTTCAAACCTGTAAGACTTTTGTTCATCTTCGGAAGACCGATGATAAAAACCGAGAGATTTCTGTCCCTCCACTGACAGCTACGCAACTACCACCTTGACGCTTCATAAAGTTCATAAAGAGATCATAAAACTAATCCATATGAATTGAGTTGTTTATCCACATTTTCAGAAAATTTCTTGAACACTTTATATGATGAACAGATTAAAGGTCAAACGTGCTGCGTAACACGAGAATGAACCTCATTGGTTCTCGCACGTCAAGTGAACATGCTTGAGCTTATGTTTATCACTAACTAATGTGCGAGTTGATGACTGTTTGTATGTGAATAAAAGCCTAAATTCAATCTGTTTAGGATATAAAGCGATCGTGTCTCTTAAGAAAATTGGTAAATAATAAACAAAAAAAATCAAAATTCAATTTAAATACTATTCCTATGTCATATTAGTTATGAGGTTGATTTCTTTTAAAAGTGTTCAAAAAACTTGACCTATTTTAAAACACCATTATTTATTTCAGTTCCATACGATTATTGATAGTAGTGCAGAAATTACACGCTTCAGCTTCAAAGCTTTGAAAAATCATTTCTGTTCCTTAAAAACATCAGGACCTCTTTAGGGAGAATGAACGTCCTACCGCTCCACGGCTTTATGAATGTAACAGTTGTCCAAAACATCTTGTTCAGACCAACTTATCATACGACAGTTTTGCTTGAGAGCACTTGCAAAATGTTTCGCTCCTCTTCAGACAGCAGAACACCATCTGTCTGATCTAACCAGCGCTGAGCGAGATCTGTGGGCTCATGGAGATAAGCACTGCAACATTCACTGCCCCATTCTCTGTCAATCCAATTGAAACTCAACATAGACATTCAGAAGGCCAAGACCATTTCCAAATGATCCTGAACAAACAATCTATTGTGGTATTGATGTGATTTTTACAGGATTTAACAGTAATTTTAAACCGTATTCAGAGTTTTAACCATGAAATCAGCTTTGCAGGGTAGGACTTTTTCTGTCACCAGTTATGTGCCAATCAGAACTGAATTGGGAATTGCTTTTAGATTCCAATTCATTTTGAACTGAATTTAAATAGGAAAGAAATAGCTGAAATTCAAAGCACATTATACTGTATATACAGTTGTGGTCAGAAGTAATGGCACCCATGGTTAATATGATCAAAAATGGCTGTGACATTTCCTGACTAAAAGTAGCCTATTATTTAAAAAAACAAACTTACCGACCCCAAACTTTTGAACAACCATAATCACTTTATTTTCCCCAAGTCATAGTTTTCATGCATCACTTATTGTAAAATGTAGAACCACTGCTCTAAAAATACAGTTAAAGTATAGCCCCCCCGCAGTGCAGTATTATTAGGCCAGTAATGAAAGAGCAGCAGTGATCAGGTACTAGTGTCTGCATTTTTTGCTTCGTCTCTTTCCTGTTTTGCACTCCCCCGCCCCCCCCCCCCCCCCAAAAGCAATTAGCCCAAAATAATCACACTCATATTTTGCATCGCACACACACCACTCTCATTGGGAAGAATATTGCCAGTTTGTTTTTCTGTTCTGCAACAGCTAAATTGAAATTTCCCGGAAAATGCATTTTTCAGTGACGCTGATGCAGTTTGATCTGTGCGCAAATAGTTCATTTGGAACAGTAACAGGTACTGTGTACAAAAAGGTGCGGAGCATAAGTGATGTACACGACCCACATTAGTTTAAAGTGTAGATAACGATTCTGTCAACAGTGGTGATGATGATGGTAATAAGGTAGTTTAATTATGGCTTTCACTTTGAGCAGGTAGTGGTTGAATAGTTTTGGCAGAGGGAGACAGATTCTCTGCATCTGTGCCTTGAGACTCTCATTATGATTGCAAAAGTTTTCCTGTCACATATTGTCATACAAGACCATTTGTCAAGACATTAATCCCCTGAAAATGAGATGTCTACCTCAAGAAGGTAAGCAATGGAAAATAGACACAAAAAAGGAGCACTTTGTACTGTTATGTAAATGCGCTAAGAAAACAAGGACATCTGCTGTTTATGAATCAGCATTCTCTCAGAGAGGGGGCTCGACATTAATAGAATATTTAAACCCCTGAATTTGGCAGTTGTTGAACCAAATTGGCTGGATTAAAAGATCAACCATTTGATATTGTGCTGCAAACACCGTGTGATCGAATGCGATTATGCATCTTTGTTTTATTTATTCATTTATTTATTGTTTTTGCTAAAAGAAGGTTTTTTTTTTTCTTTCAATTTTTCAATAAATTAATCATCACCTCTCCTACATGCTTACATTTTCTAGCCAAAAAACAGATCTAATTAATTGCATAACATGTCAGGTAATTAATCATTTTACAAGACATTACATTATTGTGGCATATAAAACCATTGAAAAAATATTGCAAAACAGGACTTTAGAATCTGTATATTATTTGTTTTCTTTTCTTTGCATCACTGAAAATAATTGGATAGTAAATTATGCAGAAGAATAAATAACTTGGGTACACTATCGGACAAATGTAAACTATCGGTCAATTTTTTTTTAAATGTTTTCGAAATAAATCTATTATGTTCATCCAGGCTGCATTTATATAAACAGAAATACAATATAAGTAGAATTAATATTGTTAATATTGTAACAAATAAATGTTTTCCTTTTTAACCCTTAAAGACCTAAACAGCCGCCGGCGGCTAAAAATAACTGTTGTTCTTATATGTTTAATAATCTTTTAACCCATAATCCAATCTGTATGCTTTAAAAAGTCCCATAAAGAGGAGATTCGCGGCTTTCTAGTGGTATCGGGTTAATCGCGTTTGGACATTCAGATGCTCCGTAGTGAATGTGATTGCGTCATCAAGTTTTGATCAGCATTGATTCGTCAAAGAAACCCATGTGGTTTGTTCCTCTGAGCCAGACAATGAATGATTGTTGATGCTTAGTCCCGCCCCCATGCCCAAATTGGTTGAAACTACACATAAGACATGGTCCTGGATCAACATATTTTGTTGATCCTGGATCAACATTCCTGTCCCAAAATGTAGTCCTTACCCAATTCCTACCCCTAAACCTAACCCTACCCATAACTTTTCCCTAAAATCATAGGGTAATGATAGGTGAATAACACTGATGTTTAAGTACCTCACCCTAGTTCTAAGCCTAAACTTGACATAAACTGTGAATTTGTCCCTCAAATCTGATTGGTTGATTGGAAAGTTGATCCAGGAACATGTGGTACTTGGTGGAATCACGTTCACCATATAGGTAGTCACCTTTGCTTCAGTGTTCTATGACAATGTTTATATTTATTTTACTTCCTGAATTTTTTTGGACACATCTAAAAATAAAAAACACCAGCTTTTCACTGAAAATCGCCTATAATAATGTTATAATAAATGGCTATAACTTGCTTAGGCATTGTTACATGTAGTCAAAATTTCATCAGGAAATCTAGATTATCCAAGTACAACTTTCTAAAGGAAAAAATCCAAACTTCAGGAGGATTTGTTTGAGTTGAGTAAAAAAAAATCACTAAAAATCTGCTGCCGTTTTTCTTAAATCTGGTAGATTCATCCATTCTAAGACAAAATAAATCTAAAATATTTGAATAAGATACGCCCACTTATTGCGCTCGTGGACACCAGGGAAAACTTGAAAACATCATGGGGACGAGACGCTGTGTTCTGAATTGCGACGCAAAAGCGAACTTTTTTCATCTGCCCAGGGAGGAGCATTTGAAGACTAAGTGGCTACAGTTCATATATACAACTATACCACAGAAGTATACGTTAGCCCGGACCTTGCTTTGTTCGCGTAATTTTGAAGATGATTGCTTCACAAACATGAATGCTATCAAATAACGTTATGGATTCGCGAGCCGGCTGATATTGAAGGAAGGTTTAGTACCAAGTTTATTTGTATCAGCTTCCTCCTACGAATCACAACCTGTAAGTATTATTAATATTAATAATTGTTCCTTTTATGTTTTATGTAGCATGCTCAATAATTATTTTGTGTGTTGTGTACGCACAGCGCAGCTTCTATAGTCTTCAATGTCAATAGTATTGAAATTTGTGAAGTGTTTGTCATTGTTATTGGAGTTGTCATAAAGAATAGAGCAATACCTCGTAGTACTGCATTATCAATATGTGTATGCGTTGGGTTAACGCAAACAAAGACTGAATGTGCTTTTACCACTGAACTTTGGGCTATGGTCGCTAACATAACTCAACTTAAATTCCTTCTCTTATTTTGAATTTTTAACTACAAAGCGGTGCACTATAATCATTATTATAACACAATGTAATTGATAAAAGCATTGTACACTGTACTCCGTGTTAACCAACTGACTGGGTCATCTGACCAATCACCGCAGATTAGCGTCACGCAAAGGCGGGGTTTGGAAAAATGAGTCGTAGAACGATTCATATGGGAGTCACTGAGCAAATCAGGTAAAAATAAAGGCATATTATAAAACAACAAAAGTGTTTTTTTGTCATTGCATGCTTGTAAAACTGTTGTTAGGGACTCCCAAACCAATATTAGGAACATTTTAAATGCCATAATAGGTGCCCTTTAATATATTTTAAAACCGAATTAATTCCTGTGATGGCAATGCTGAATTTTCAGAAACCATTATTACAGTCTTAAGTGTCGCATGATCCTCATTTCTGATTATTGTGAAAGTTGAAAACAAGATGTGTCGCTTCCATTTTTGTGGAAACCGCAATACAATTTTTTCAAGGTTCTTTGATGAAAATATCAAAAGAACTGCATTTATTTGAAAAAGAAATCTTTGGTCACATTATAAATGTCTTTACTGTCACTTTCGACAAATTTGCATCCTTGCTGAATAAGAGTATTAGTTTACTTTAAAATGAAAAAAAAATTAATGACCCCAGTCTTTTGAATGACTTTTCACACTGTAAAAATAATATGATCATTAAGTTATGACAACATATGTTTTTTAAAATTGCTTTAACTTTAAACTAAGTTTATACAAGATTCAACTCATTTTTTTAAAGTCAGTTTAATGTAATTTAAGTTGACCTTTTTTTTTTTTTTTTTTTTTTTTTTACAGTGCAGCATCATCTGGCTATTCAGTTTAATGACACATTTAAATCTAATTTTATAGAATTTGTATTAACAAAATCAATGCATTATGATCATGTTTTAAATAGATCACATTTTGGTCTGATCTGTGGTGCTCACAATGTTTTCTGGCATACGACTGAAACATGACTCTGTCCCGGTCTTGTGGGACTTTTTGCACAGTATACATTCCATAAGTCACCTCAAAAACATGTCTCAGTTATTATTCTGTGAATGGATGAGAAAAAGAGATAGTGTGCTGGCCCTGTGCCATGTATTTGGTGCAAATGGCTCCTGTGGCCTGAAGGAAGTTTACCTTTTTCATAAGCCGTTAATGATTTATTAAGGAGCCCTGACACAGAGTGCGGCAGAGAGCTTACACACCGGCCTCATCTTTCTCAAGGTGACATCCCGGGGAGCCGCAGAGAGCTGGAGACCTGGGGAATTTTTGAGCTGGCTGGAACGTCTCATCTCCTCTCCCTTTTCTCAGGAAGAGGCGGTGGAGCTTTAGTCAAGTTGTCACACGAGAAGGTGAAGGCTGTTCTTTAGAACAAGGAGGCAGAAGCGGTATTTTAAAATACCACCTCCGCTGCTCGGGTCAGTATCCGATAAGATCTGCGGTATATAATCCTGTTTTCTACAAGAGTAAATCTCAGCCCAAACATGCTCTTTTTAAAGAGAAAGGAAACCCTGTGGTAATAAGAGGACTGACATGTCTCAGGCTTATCCCATTGCCTTGTCATGCATACAGTGTGACTGCAGATTTAACATGGGATGAGATTAAAGTGTCGATTCTCTGGCTATTTATTTATTTTTTTACATGAATTCTCACTCAAAACATTCTATTGCATAATGCCACCATTATCGTATTTTATTTTTCAGTTTCTGCTTTTTTTGTCTGTTTGACCATGTTCAAAATAACTCGTCAAAACTAAAACAAGGAACAATTTCTATATCAAGCTTTTAATGCTGTGCAGTATCACATGAGTAAGAGTGAAGCCATGCTAATATTCAGTCATTTCAATTCATCAGTTTATATTGAAAATATTTACCTTTAGTAACACTTTACAATCTGTTATCATCTGTAAACAACACATCTCACACACACACACACACACACACACACACACACACACACACACACACACACACACAACACACGTGTTTCTGCTGATATTATTCCATATCAGTTTTCATATCAATCGAACGGCCTAGCAGGAAAATTAGTGTCATACAGCTGTCACCCATTTTATACACCAGTTATTAATAATACTCTATTTTTATCTGTTATTATGTTATCTAGTGTACTTGAGAATTTAAGTCATAACTTAATTGAAAATATAATGGGCGTTCCTCTGAGGAGCACCCTAGATTAAAATCTCAAAGGAAGCCTGTAATATATACAGTTCTCATTAAAAGGTGTCTTCTGTAGCAATCTACTTGTAATCATGCTGTCACACACACGCATGCGTGCACACTGCACACACACACACACACACACACAGTGTTTTTTGGGATATTATTTTTTTTATGGAGTGCTGATTTGTAGTTGTTATTTTATAATTTAAATTTTTTGTAATTTACAGGATTATGATAACAAACTGGAAAGTTACCTTGTGTTAGCAGCATTTTTTAAATGACAATGTTAGAGATACAACGAGATCCATTGAAAAATACAAAAACATCCATACAAAAAAACATTTAGTTTTGCTTCTACATAAAAAATAATAAAAAATCCTAGATATTTGTTACCTGACTATATTTTGAATTAAAAATGAACTCTTGAAGAAAAAAGAAAAAAAAAACATTGTACACTGATGTAATATTCTGAAACTTGTGGACTTGTGAACACAGGAACATTTTTGGTATGTCTGTTCTGTAAAAGAACCTATCCAAGTATGTGAACTCTTGGATTTAATAACCGGTTGACCCTCTTTCAGCAGCAATAACCTCCACCAAACCGTTTCCTGTAATTGCGGATCAGACGTGCACAACGGTCAGTAGGAATTCTGCACCAGTGATCTTTACAGAACTGTTGCAGATCAGCAGTATTTTTGATTTCTGGTGTGAATCGTTCTCTTGAGGTCATGCCCAAGCATCTCAACTGGGCCGAGGTCAGTAGTCTTGACTGGGCCACTCCTGAAGGATTATTTTCTTGTGTTGAAGCCATTCGGTTGTTGATTTACTCCTAAGCTTTGGGATGTTGTCCTGTTGCATCACCCAAGATCTGCTCGCAGGCAGATGGTCTTACATTTGCCTGCAAAATTCTTTGTGATGGAGGTTTGAACACACCCTAAAACTTAAAAATAACATAAATCAAAACAATAAATTATGAAATATGATATAAAATAAGAATAATATACACCGTTCAAAGTTTTTTTTAAATCTAAAATACAGTAAAAGCAGTAATAAAGTTGATTCAGTATCACATGATCCTTCAGAAATCATTCTAATATGCTGATTTGGAGCTTTTTCAGAATTCTTTACGAAATAGAAAGTTCAAAAGAACAGCATTATTTTTTTTTGTAACACTGTAAAAGTTTTCACTCTCCCTGTGATCCTTTGATTTCTTTAAAAAAATATTAAATCTTACTGATCCCAAACTTTTGAGCATTAGTGTGTATATTTATTGAAAATCATTATCATAACTTAGCTGGACAATATGAGTATATATATATTGCCCAATCCTTACCCCTAAACCTAACCCTACCTGTAACTTACCCCTAAAATCAGAGGGAAGTGAAAGCTGAATAAGAATGGTGCAGAATCTCCTAACCCTTTGTGTTAAGCCTAAATATATTACAAGTGGAAATTAAGTATGCATATTAGAATGCAAATTAATAATAAGCACCTCAAGAAAGCATGAATGCTATCAGTCAGCGTATTGCATTTAAAAGCAATAATATTTCAAACGATTGACTTCCACATCCTTCCAAAACCTTTTTTTTTTATTTTTTATTTTTATTTTTTTTACATCTCTCATGTTCTCTCTCCCACACACACATTCACACACAAACACATGGTATGCTGAGAATGCTTAGCTCATTAGCGTATCTCAGAGTTACTGTGCAGTTCATCATGCAGCGCTGAACTAATGGAGCAGACCTAATGCTCCTCACACTAGCTGCTGGATCATCTGGGATGTTTTGTATCGTTGTAGATTTAACTCAAAAATCAACACTGTGGCTCATATGAAAAATAATCCCTGTATTTGAGGAAATGACTTTGGCAGATCATTTTTGCTCTTGTTAAATATTGTGAAATCAATTATTCAAGCTGTTTAGGGCTGCAGTTACATAACCCCAAAATTACAGAGATGAATAACATTTATTATAATTAATGTGCTCATATCGATTGTCATATACATGCAACCACAAATTACAGGTAATCAACACTGCAAATTGTCATTTGTGCAAATTGCATTTCTATCTCTCTCCCTTCTGGTTTTTGAGTGCATAGGTATGACCTTCAGAATAATTTTGGTTGCCACTTCCTGTCCTGACAGGTTGCCATGGTAACAGCTCTTTGGACTAACAGACAGATGATGTACAATGCTGGCACTATAGAGCACTCATGTCTGAGTACTGCATGTTTTTAATGCTGTCAGATCTGACTACCTGAAGAGATGTGAAGTATTAATTGCTGCCAAGTCTCAAAGATTAGCCCTGAAGTGTTTGCCTCTGATGCTTCTTATAATGGTGGAATTTTGCAGAGTAAATCTGAATCAAATTGGACGACCTTACGAAATCAGTTAACTGCATTTTGGTATTACTATTTATGATTGAATAATCATGCTAATTATGGTTAAGTCTATAGTGTGTACAAAATAAGGGATAGTTAAAAACCCCACTGATTAGTGATTGACATATCATCTTTCATAATTATATCTTTACAGACATCCCACCTCTCCCGGAAGGTCCGGGAGTCTCTCGCATATAGTGGCTCCTTGATGCGGGCAATTTATAATATCCCTGAAATCGAGCAAGAGAGAGAGAAAGCCAGTTTCCACCTGGAATTAAGATGCATTTTTGGTGAACAAGGGGTCAGCCAAGACACATTATAGATACACCTGGTATTATCGCACGTCTCAAATGCGTCTTCTATGGAGACCCTTGCTGCTATTTTCATCACATTCAACTATATCACTTTCATTTTAGGCATACAAATACTATTGAAAGAATAAACCCGTGTTAGGTGGCTCATGCAAATGAATATAATAGTAGCTATAATATATTTATTTTATAATGGTAGGAGGGGGGAGGATGTTGTGATATAGCAGATATACAAACCGTAAACAAAGCAGCGCTTGCTTACCATTTTGAAAATCAATCACGCTGATCAATTTATTTACTTAATTCGGCCATGAAATTCATGTTGTTATGAAAATATTCGTGCATTCGAATTTCGAATACTCAGGTAAGATGATGTAAAATTTGCATCTTTGCTTGCTTTCATCACTTTCGCTTTTATCACTTTCACTTTTATTCTTGTGCACCGACTCGACTAAGCCAATCAGAGTTCTCTCTCTAACCAACGGCCCGACGCCGATTCAACATGCTGAATCAGCACAAAAACCTGATGCCGTCCGACTAGAGCTAAAGGTGCAGAATACACCGAAAAAACGATTCTCAAAAACAGCCCGACATTCCCCAATGGCCGACCGTCAGCTTGGTGTGTACAGGCCTTTCCACTCAACCCCCTAAACCTCACTCCCACCCAGATTATGGCACCAATGTAACCCCTCTAGATCGGCTTGCACCGCTCCGAGCAGGATTCGAACCGGCATGAGAGGCGGGCGTTAACAAGAACACTAAGGACCACAGCCTCTAGTGTCAGTTGCTAGTGCTCCTTTTGAAGTCAGTGGAGTGAAATTTTTCTTGCACAGCCCTTTACTAGCTGGCCTCCATTACACATAGGCCTATATATGAAATTAAAGCTGAAAAGTTATTTAATTATTTTGTGTTCCACACTAGAAAGAAATTCATATGGGTGCCTCAAGGACATGAGGTTAAATGAGTTTTCCTTTTTTAGGTGAACTGTTCATTTAAGTCTGAATAAGATAATTGTCAGATTTTAAGTCATGATAACTTCTAATAATTAAGTACAACTACTAAAAAGGCATGCAAACTGTTGCCTTAATCTTTTTTTTACGTTATATAAATGCCCTGTTTTTACAGTGTTAAACATGAGGTTAATCATGAGGTTCAATATAAATATATTTTATTAAACGTCTCCTCAAACAGAACCTGAGCTCAAATTGATCCCTGTAACAAAAGGACACAGACTGATACTGAAACTATCCATCGGACGCTTCTAGTGCACAATTCAGTTATCTCTCAATAGTCCTGACATTCAGTTGCCATCTCTGGGTCAAAATCAAATATAAGTCATTCATAATCTCAGACAGACAATAACTGACAGAAGATGGTAATCTCCACTGCTCAAGGCCACAAATCAATGACCACAATGTCATCCGTAATACTATTACAAGGCTGAAATCAAGGAAGAGAGCTTTAATAGGGAAGATATCAGCATGTGAGGGCTTCTGGATTTTCCCTTGACCGAAAAAAGAACAGAAGATCTGGCGTCTATATCCAGCGATGTCCATTAATCACCTCCAGTTGCTTTTGTGTTGCACAGTCTCAATGCACTGGTCACAACAAACTAAAGCCATCTATTATGCCTGATATTAATACAGAAAGGCCAAGATGATTTATAATGCTTTTTTGCCGACATTGTTTGCTAATTAATAACGGCCCAATCTCCCGTCGAGTAAGACCACTCTGGTATCACTTCCTTTATTTTTTTTTTCTAATTTATTAACACATTTTTATGCACGAGCCAATACATGTTTTCCTCCACTGAGTTATTATAGATTCATCATTAAGTAGGTCACACACCAGATAAAGAGGTAGAGGCAATGCTTCAGTGGTTATTCGACAGCCTATTTCTAAGTTGGCGGAACCTGCCAGAGCAACAGTACATTTTTAATCAAACACACACAGGATGTTTTTACAACAGTGAATGGGTCGAGCTAATGACATTTGTCTAGAAATTTGACACCTCCAGTTTGTCAACTAGTATAGGCGGCATGAGTCAGGCTGTTGAATAATGATGATCCATGAATCCAAATTAAGTGCTGATCTGCCCGGTAGTTATGAAGCAGTGTTCCTAGCACAGTGAGGAATGAGGATAGATGTTATGATAGGGGAGAGCAGGACTAATTGCCACAATTTTTATTCCATTGAATATTTCTCAGGGTTTTTCTGAGAAAGTACATTTCGGTATTTAAAGGAAAGGACTTTATTTAACATTATTTCAAATATTTTGAAGTATTGTAGGACTTTGAAATAAGCTTACATATCCACTGCTAGAACAAAATGCGTACACACTGGACTCTAAACCTTATAGTGACATATTTGATCCGTTGAGATGTTATTCTGTTACGCTTCCATGTGCTCTGGGCAATACATGATTGCCAGATTGTCTGAATCATTAGAATAAAGCGTGGCTGCAATCAAAGTATTCATTGGAAGTCTCCAAAAGTGCACTCCTGTGATTCATTTAAAAAGCTGAGAGTGGGCTTGCTTTACAGCAAGTTAAAAGATGAAGCATTTATGTCCCTTTCTGATTTTTGACAGCCACTTGACATGTCTGTTTAAGCGGATGCCAGTTTCCTTTGTCTTCCTTTTCAGATGGCTTTATTACAGTGGTACAGGTAGCAACGTCAATACCGACACCAAACCATAAGTGCTTAATTATTAATTAAGGCTATCAATTGATTAGCAATGTAATAAATTAACATAATTACCTGAACTACTAGTTAATGAATCAATTTCATTCCAATTAATCACATATATCAGTATTTGCTGAGACATTACATTATTGTGTTAGACTGGTAAATAATTGAATAGATGTTACAAAAAGTGCCATTAAAGAGTCAATGTTTTTTTTTTTTTTTACTTTGTCCAAATCGATAAATCCAAAACACTAGACATTTGCTTTGATAAAAGGCCATTACTGAGAACATTTGTATTCCAAGACAATCCAGCAAAACGGTATACTACTTAAAATGGTCCTCAATTTATTGCATCCCATCCCTCCACTCCTAAATTAACTACCACATGGCTTAACAGCCATGGATTTGTGGATTTGCCCTTGCCTTTGTTAGACCATTTCTTTCTAAAAGCATTAAGAATGGGCTAATAGGTAGTGGTCACATTCCAGGCTCATTGTGTTGGTCATTAGAGGATGTGTCTACAGAGGGTCTTTTGAAAGGGCATGCGTGCTAAAGCAGCAGTGACACTGCTATTCCTCTTTCTTTTTTAAAGTAGGGGAAGAGATGAGCAACGACGAGGTTGAGCGATCGGCTGGGGTGGGTGCTTGTGTTTGTGTGTGCGTGTAGTTGGAGGAGGTGTGAGTGAGTGATTAATGGGATCTTACAGACCATTCCAGAGTCTAGAGACCTGCGTCACCTTTCTCTATAGTATTAAGATTCACAGGATGTCTGAACAAATTGGCCAGCAAAGGAAATAGGGGGCTTGCAGGGAAAATGTCACCAGGGCGAAATCTGAGCAGAGTTGTTGATCTAAGAGATTCGGTTTGAAACTTTATTGGTGTAATTTGGTGAAGTATAATGAGGCGACGTAAAAGCCTTTAAAGGGCCTGTGCTGAGTACAAACTGACAATATAGGGTAATTCAATTGCATAAGGACTAATTAGTTCCACTCCGGTTCTCTCTCAAGTGTTGTTTTGTACTGGAGACATTATATGCAGATTTAAAATAGAACATGGGGATCATTTGTAATGTTTGAGAAAAACGCTTTCGACTGCTGTTCTGTAACCATCAATTGTTGTGTGTCTGATCAGAATTAAATTTATGTTTTTAAAATTTCTATTTAGTTCCTGAATTTAAATTGAATTGAGGAAGCAAACTGTAATAAACTCGGATGGTATATATAGTATATAGTATTATATATAGATTACTATTTCCGGTCAAAATCCGAAGTGCAGATCGATGCGCACACTGACGGCTATAATTGCCCACAACCCATCTCGCGCTGGACGAGGATTCGGTTAGAACTACAAACACGAGTGAAAAGTGTTAAACTACAGACATAAAGGACGCGCGAGTCTGGCGGTTATGTAGAGCGGTTTAGAAATAAGGGGTTTGAGTGATTAATTACCAGTATCTAACCTGACGAAAATGTATTTATTCAATGTTGTCTACATTATATTACATCTGCAGCAGCATTGTGAACTTTTGTAAAGATACGTTTAGCCATTAACTTTTAAATGCATCATTACATTCAAATTGCACACACACGAGGAGAGTCTCCGACTCTCCGCATGAAAGACCCACTACTGGCAAATCAACGTGCTACAACATTTCTCTCCGAAACGGTAGGAAATTAAATTAGATTGAATGGAGGATTTTGACTGTTACAAGATGATTGACAGGGCAGTTTATGGTGACAGGATGCGTGACAGAGCTGTCCGTTAAAGATGACGAAGTAGTATGTCCCAAAGCTTGCCTACTCTTCTGCTACACACTCAAAAGTATGTACTTTTTCTTCACAAAAACAGTACATACTTTTAGGGCGTAGTAGAAGTAGGCGAATTGGGACGCAGCCAAGTAGTATGAGGATTAATGACATTAGACACACCTGAAAGCAATGAACACAATGAACCAATGACCAAACAGAACAGAGAGCCACATTACTAAATCAATCAATCAAAACATGACACATGAAACAATGAACCAATCAGAACATGACACATTAGCGAAGCACATTAAATGATCAAGGATTCACATGAAAAACAGGAATCATGACCGTGAGAATTATGCTAAATAAAAGTGCATTCAAGTTCCTCCATTACGCAGTTCAGAAATTAAATGTCTGGTAAGTGCTGATGAAAAGCAATGGCAGAAAAGCTATACATATGGAACTGGTTGGAGCTGTGTACAAAAATGGAATAGTGTCCAAATCATTCACCATGGTAAAAGTGTTTTGAGGTCTTTAACATAATGTGCAAAGAACCATGTGAAAACAATCTAATGGGAATTGCTTTGGATTGTATGTATAGGTTTCTGGAGTTTTGCAAAAATGTAGGTAGACATGTTTTCCAATATGCCTATGTTGCAACTTACCATACCAATTAAAAATAATTGCAGATAATTAAACCATTATTACAGAAAGAATACTTCCTGTCTAAACAGTCTCTAATTTGACTTCAGATTGCGCATGGATTACGGTGGACAGTGATAGGTTTATGTTCACTTCAGTACTTCAATAATAACTTCATAAAACAATACTAGTCTAAAGCCACATTTTAATGTCTACTCAGTGCTTTCATCTGCACCAGTAATTTAATTAATTAATTGGTATATCGTGTAATTAATATAATTAAATTTTTTGATCGATGGACCACCCTAAAATAAATAAATAAACAAACAAACGCATGCGAACATGCCCTGTGTATGGTTTCTGGAGCTCAGCAGAAAATTAATGTGTGATCTCTTTTCGGTAGTCTCAGCAAAAACAGTTTTTAACATGATAGTACTGGGGGAAACAGCTGGCAGCCCATCCCCCACATGCTGAGGGAAAGTGCATGGGAGAGAAAGAGAGAGACCACATGCTGTTATACAAGCCTCTTTCTCTAACGTTGCTCTCGCATGCCACTCACATGGAGAACATTTGCCTGCCCTTCATGATCCAGTTTATATTCTTGTTCATGCAAATCCCAAGGACTCTAATTTACATAGTGTTCTTAGTTGCACAAAAGAAAGTAATGAAATAAGTTCATTATTCAAAGTCTTTCACAAAGACACTCACATTTTCATGAAAAATCTAGTTTGATTTGTAAGACTATGTTGATGTGAGAGTGAAATGTGAGAGTAGGTGTTCAGAGTGGTTTCAGTGGCATCGCTAGGGTGTTGCTATGCAGTGGCAAAGATGATGTTGCTTACTACTTGAGGCAAAAGAACTATGTAACTATGGTTCATGTAACTATGATTTTTCCACAGGTTTCATTGGCCTCTGGATGAAAACTCTACATCCGATCACTTAAAAGTAACAATAAGCCACACAATTTAAGGTAAAATTCATATCCATGGCACAAAGGGAGTGGGTTGAGTTACACATCCAAAGCTTTAGGCAGAAAGAGCAGATAAACATTTAAATTTCTGAAGAAAATGTGAGTGTTGTTTGCGATGCGCCACACTGATGTCCATACTGATGTCTGCCCCCAGTCAAAAGTACCCATCTCCATATGTCTATGATATGCTGGTGCCAAGATATGGCTAGGCCCCCATGGGTTCAGAGTCATTACACTCTGTCTATGGGATTTTTATGTCTGTTTTAACATCCGCCAGGTGAAAAATGTCTGATCGCTTAGAACAATAATAGCATACTTCTCCACAAAAAGCTCTGCAATTTGAGGTATCATCCACATACATAGAACAAATAGTGAATGGATGAGGCCATTGCTAGGCAACTGATAGGGTTTTGGGTTTGTTAGGGCATTGCTAAGCATTTGTCAGGCTGATATGATTGGTTGCTAGGGTGTTTTGTATATGGGATTTTTGTAAAGGGGATTGATTAATGGTTTTAACTTTATTTACAGCACTTTGGTCAACCTACGGTTGTGTTTAAAAGTGCTTTATAAGTTAAATGAATGAATGAATGGTTGCTGACCCAAATTAAGTCTATTTTTATGCATTTAAAAATCCTAATTCTGAGACCTTTGAAAAGTAATTACTAATATTGTGTGAACAATTAATGCACAATTTTTATTCGATTTTCAGCGCGATTTTATTCGCGCTGCTAGGCAGCCTGGATTCCATGGACCAGATTTTCACCTCAGCGAGGGGACCAATCACAGAACGGGGAGGGAGCAGCAAGACGATGACGACGTCTATGTGACATACCGAAGCAGTTTGTTTATATCTATGGATCCAACATGGCAGCAGACGCGAAGTTACCTTTCGATGCAGCCTTAGATTAGCCTGGGTTTCCCCATGCCGCCTTGCGTGTCCATATATACCTTTTACCCTCATGTTTGTCTTGCACAAACGGCAATAGTTTTAGCGGCAATAGATGGCTGAACGCCATCGTGTACCCATAAATCTCTGTCCCATCGTCTTCTTCCTCGTCTAATTTCTTTCGCTCTACATACGTCATCTTATATAATTGAAATGATTGGCTATGAGCTACGTAAAGGCACATTTGATAGACATTCGTAACACTGAATAAACGGCTCTGTGCATCAGAGAGCTGCACGGGTCCGATTTTGTAAATCCGCACCCGCCCGTACCCGCAGTGCTTAAAACCGCATCCGACCCGTTTTCCGACAGCAGCACTAATTAAAATCCACAACCCGACCCGACCCGCTTAAAATAGAACCGAGACCCGACCCGCACCCGAAATAAAATCAGTTTAGCCAATCACATTATAGACACACTTTTTTCAAATTTGTATTGCCTTTGGCGGCTTGCCTTAAGACAAGGACAACAGCCGGAAGCTGTCAAAAAGCCAATAGCCTATACAGAACATGGCAAACGTTACCACAAAACAATGCAATTTCGTCTAGCACATCAGACAATTTATTACCAATATAGGTCTGTTTATACAGTAGGCCTATATCCATCCATACTCCCTTAATAAAGGAAAAATATCAGTCTACACGTGCGTTTTATATTTAACATGAGGGAAATACACAATGCGTGTGACACAAAAAAATCTGTAACTTTTAGGTGGCAAATAATTTTTCTTTCGTTCAAATCCCACTCCGACATAGAAATTATATAGGATAGGCTACTGTAGGCTATTAGGCCTACGTGTGGTAGGCGCTAGGCATTAAAGAAAACATTTAGTTTCACAATTTTATATATATTTATATATTATTTAATCAATATTGATTATATGAGAAGTGAAAAGCATAGTAGCATAGCCTAAGATCATAACTTGTGCAATATGTCGGGAGACAGAGTGGGCAGACGTTATTGACCACTTCATTAAGTTTCTTATTGTATAAAGCATTTCTTTAAAGTGAATTTCGTTTTGTGTTAATTTTATCTTAATTTTAATCAATGTTTTATAACCAATTGTCTGAATTTAATAAATAAGAAGTAATAGCAGGCATCAGGACACGGAGCGGAGGCAACGGCGCATGCAGCAGTTCGAGTGGTTGTGCTTTTTTAAAAGTGAATGTAACGTTAGGCCTAGAGACTCATAGGGCGCGTGCTCAAATAAACTAAAAACAAATATTTTACCAACTTAAAATACAGGGCAGGCATAGTTTTGTAGATGTGTTCCTAAAAATATGCATTTATTTTTACATTTGCACGTGACTGTTTTGAACCCGTGTTTAGACCCGCGTTTCCCCGTGTCCGACCCGACCCGCATCCGTATCCGACACAGTTGGATATTTTTCACCCGTTTGAGCAAAATTTGCGGGTCACCCGTCGGGTACCCGCGGGTACCCGAACCCGTGCAGGACTCTGCTGTGCATTCGTAAACCATGCCTCAAATACGAGAAAATGAACATGTGGTTCCCAGACACCGTCTCAATGAGACAAGGTCTGACGTTAGCCAGGATAAGTTCTGATTGAGTCCAGAACTTAAATTCATTGAAAGTCTTTGGGATGTGCTGGAGGAAACGTTAAAGAGTGCTGGACTGGACCTCTTGCTGGAAATAACATCACAATATTTATATAATATATTATAACGTATGTGTGTGTGTGCGTGTGTGTGTTTTGTACAATCAAAGCAATAAGGTTTATTGCTCTACTATAATATTTGTATAAGAATATCCTGGCATTGCTAGCCTTCATTTAGCCAGTATAAAATTAAAAACTGATTAGCATAATCTATATCACATAAACAATTAAATGTTCATCTTTTTAAATTATGCATGTTAAAGAGACTTGTTATAGATCGCTTCTTTAAAATAATGCCTTTGCTTATGATGTCTAAAGTATACTGAGCAAATTGCAAGATAATTGTAATAATAATCAGATCATTCACACTGCAGGAATACACTCATCATCCTGATATTTAAACCTCTTATAATATACTTCCTGAAACACACAGCTATCTCTTTTAACTCAGTACTTATCAAAATGCCATCCGCCTTCACATAATAAGCCGGGCTGTGAGAGTATTCACAGTATGTCTCCTCAGAGGAGAAGAGACAGAAATTGTACACAAGCCCGGTGATAATGATATACGCAGCATGCAGGATTAATTGCACCTCAGCTTCATTGAAACCCTTCCATAACACTGTAACCGTCCTTGCTAAGAAGAGAGGAGGCCCAGGCAAGGGTGCACTGAAACCAATTATAACATTCATTTTGCGCTTCAGTTATTTAAAAAGTCATGCATTAATTACGCAATGGAAAAATATGGCTCATTATTTCCACTTTGTAGTGATGACTGTAGTGACGGTTCCTCTAGCCTGTTGAGAAGTCATCAATGCAGAGTAAAATAAATTTAGACATTTTTTTTTTATTAAGGAATAGTTTTATTCGTTAATTTATTTACGCTGTTTATACTCAAGAAATGTTAAACTGCAGCCTGGTCATTCGCACCCAGAAGATTAAATCAAATGAATCTATCATTTTCTAACACAAGAGAAAGTGCTTTGAATCCGGCATGGTGTGCTGTCATATAGTCTTTCTTTTCTCCTGTTAGACAAGCTTGATAAACTGGTACTGGTACTTGTTCAGACTTTGGATGTTATGTAATCTCTGTGGGATATGGTTACGTGTACACACAGCCAAATGTTGTATTCTCAGCTGTACGATATAAATAACCTCTTGACCCTTAATTACAGGGCTTAGGTCCAATTTTGACTCAACATAGCAGTTACCCCCACATAGTTGCTGATGAGAGCTAGTTTTTTAGACAAAGCAACTTGGCAAGAGTATAAGCTATTTCTCGGCAATTGCAATGGAGAAGGGAAAAAAAAAGGATCTTTGCTTTGCTTTCCATCCGTCCATCCATCCATCCGTCCGTCAGTTTCTTCTTAGTTTGGCGACAGAACCCTGACACTCCTACTGTCTTGTCATTGTGAGTGTGCGGTTCCGAGTTCGTTTGGAAGGTGATCCTCCTTGGCTCAACCCTTCTGTCTCTCCCTGGCTCTGGACTTTCCTAAGACTTTCTGGGCTGTTCCGTTGGCACCGGTTTCTCTCACTTCCCTCCCTAGACCCTGTTTACACTTGAAATTAAGATGCGTTTTTGGTCAATCCGATTACAAGTGGACAACATTAAATTCAGGTTTAAAGGGGCTCTTAAAAAGTTTTGAGCTTGTCCACTTTCGACCACTTTCAAAGGTAGTTGAAAACGCATTTGACTGGGTTGCCCTATCTGCCTACCATCAACACATTGGCTTTGGCGGTTCACAGGTTGATATGTCTGCAAGTTAAACCTTTCAACAAAGGGCTTTAGTATTTATCACTCATGCTGGCTTAGTACCTTTTTCTTTTTTCTTGGTCACTGTCTATATATAACAACTGGAGGAAAAAACCCAGGTGTGATCACAACTCCCTACTGAGTTTATAACACCAAGATAGAAAAGCGGGTTAAAACCTAAAAGTTATCTGCCTACTGGGGTTTGGTTAGCTCAGAGGAACATTTTTAAATAATTTGAAGGGAAAATAAGGATTTCAATAATAGTTTTTTAATAGGCACATTATTGGGGTCTATGGGACCCCAAACAAAAATGGTAAAGTTAATCTCACCAGAAAAAGAGGGTTAATTTTAGTCTTTTCATCATGCATATGTTAACCAATATATTCACTGCTCAACTGTTCTACAAGACAGTTAATTAAGAATGCAGTTCCAGAGGAAATGCCTTGGGAAGTTTCTAAGCTAAACTGCAGAGAATTCTTCTGCTGAAAGATTCATAAAGTCCTTTAGAATGTCTTACAACAAACTGCAAGTCTTTATAAGGACCACAAAGCATATTAAAATATGCTTTTAAAAGCTAAAGACCACTGAGCAATGAGAATACTGTATATGCTCTTTGCGATGATTGATATATAGATTTGTAAAAGTTTGATTATGGGAACTTGCAGCATATTTCAGGTTTGTGGATTCATTGTAAAACAGCATGTTACAGTAAAAGGGCGACGTGAATTGTTGCCAAAAAATTTTTTCTGACTGTCCGTCAGAAAATACTATCTGTATACTATTGTTTTCTAAATGTTATGCCCTTATTTAAATTAAGTTAAAATAAATAAGTTAAATGCACTCGTATAGAGCACTCTTATATTAATGGTTTATAGAGTACAACCAACAAATAAGTATTTTTCTTAAAAATCTGTTACATTTGAAACCTGCATGATTTTATGCCTGAACCATTAGATGAATAAACATTTACATTTCTATTTGTCATATTTTAGTATGACATACAAATCTTCATGTGTTGAGCTATTTGTTTTTGTTAAGTGAGTAAACTAGGTTGTACAAAGCCGTATATCTGAAAGGAATGTGAACTTTTTCTTTTATTCGTCTTGGCAAGGCGGAGCAAACCTGACTGTCTGCCAAAGCATTTTGCTATTCGCCTGCGCATCACAAATATCTCACCATTCCAACCAGTAAAGGCACGCCTGGACAGGGATGTTTTGCCTACTGCCTTACAAGGTCTTGGGAGAGTTGGAGATCCAGAGAAGTGCAGCCGCACCAAGTGGCATGAGGCACGAAGAGCTTGTGCTAATATGTTTGGAATTTGGCAAGACTGTTCTCAAGGCCAGGAATCTCAGCGAGAGCTGCTGTCTGCGCATTCTTCCCTTCTTAACGCACGCTGATACTTGCAGATAATTGGTGATTGTATTAAACACTTCTGATAAAATGTTGGATCAGTGTTGGATCTGGTGTAGCTTGGATTTGTGTACATTTGTCCCACATTCGAAGGGCAAAATGGTGTGAATGCTTAAGGAGTATAGGTATGGACTAGCCAGGGAAAACCCAGACAACTTTTGGCAAATTTAGATTTGCTCTTGAAGTTAGTCTGGCAAACAGCTCATTCAAACCCATTTCCAGTCCGCAGAAATCGAGGCACCAATCAGAAACGTTGGGGCTTTACACGATGACGACAGCGCTGGGATTTGAAGCCTACATTACAAAGATGGATGCCGCCGTTGAACATCACTCGTTCGAATCAGCTATCACGTCTTTTAAGCGATTTAAAATTTTCCTTTTCGTTAAAACCTGAGCAAAGAACAACAATTAAATGTCTAAAAAAGATGTTATCGCTGTCTTACCTACTGGATTCGGCAAAAGTCTGATATAACAGTGGGGCGAGCAGGACGATCGAGGCCGAGGGACGTGAGAGAACGGCGTGAGTGAGGCCGGTCTCGCATCTCTCACGGAGGAGCGGAAGCATAAAAGGAGGAGCGACGACGGTGAAGATCGAGAGAGGACAGGCCTGAATTTTATTTGATGTTTTGTTTTATTATGTGTGGCGGCAGTCGACCGTGAGGGACTTTGTATTTGTTTTATTTTGTCATTAAAATGTGTGAATGTTCGCCGGTTTCCGCCTCCTCCTTCCCATAACAACGAGCCTCGTTGGTGGCTAAACGAATGGGTGGGTCTTAGCCATAGGGCGAGAACCCTCTGCATACGTCATCTCCTTCATCGCTCTGATTGGTTTTAAGTCTATCCAGTTGCGCCAAGAGGCATTTGAGGAACGTCCGTTGGGGACGCCCCTTTGGAAATGATTTGTCAATGGAGCTTTGCCAGACCCTAACTCAGTTTTAACTGAGAGTGATCTGGTTTTAACCAGGCTAGGTATGGACAAGAATCCATGCAAGAACTAATGTGATAGTTCACCCAAAAATTACTTGCTCACCTCATCATTACAAACTTGAATGTTGGCAATTCCTTAATTCAACATACTGTACCCTTCAAAAGTTTGAGGTCGGTACTTTTTTTGAGGTCAGTAAGAATACAGTGTTGAAACAATGTTGAAAACAGTTGTGCTGCTTAATACTTTTGTGATGCATTTTTTTCAGGATTTTTTGATGAATAGACGGTTCAAAAGAACTGCATTAATTGATCACGGAATATTTTTTGTAACAGTGTAAAGGTCTTTTTAAAACTTTCTTTTAAACAAAAGTCTGAGTGGTAGGTTTTTATACTTTGCACTCATTCAGCTATTACTATTCCAATATTAAGCTGTGATAAAGGTAATATGTGTAAAAGTTGATACTTTCTCTTAAGACCACATAGTGATTTGAATCTAATTCAAATGCATAATTTAATAAAGCCAGTAGTTATACACTCAAATTTAATAAATCAGAAAAGTTACCTACTGCATTTATAGTAGATTTGCTACTCCATATCTCTGCTATGTAATAACCCATAAGTGTCTTCTCTGCATCCTTAAGCACTTTTTAAACACCATTTCCCAGAGCATTTGGGCTTCCGAAAACATGAGCAGTCAGCATATTTGGAGCAGGTTGTGAAGAACTCGAGCAAAAAATCTATGCATTTAAAGAGAGATCTTAATCCCATCAGACCAGACCCTCTGAGCAGATCCAGCGTGTCACATGACTTGATATTGCTTTTGAAGGATGGCCCTCACACCATGAATGCTCTGATGTTGATGTAGTATCGCTGGATGCATTCATTTGATCCTGCTAATGTTTTGTTAACTGAAATTCAACTTGATTAGTGATTTAGACAATTTGGAAGTCCTCCTGATTCTTCAAACTCGAAAATTTGCCACCTGAGAAAAATCTTAGTTTCGCCATAATGCTGTCATTTGCTGTAATTTATGCTGAAGCTTGAGATTCATGTGAATATGTATGCTGAATTCTGTTCATGCTTTTACATGAACAATTCAGGTCAGCATATTTCTTTTTAATATACAAGCAGTTAAAGGTGAGAAATTAGAGTAACCAATAGCTTCTTGTTAGTTTACTTTTTAAAAAAAGAAGAAAAAAAGATTTGCATCCTAAGGGGTTATTTGTTTCATTTCACCTCAACCCACCAAACAACGGGAGCACAATTTTCCTCTCAAATTAATCAAACCAATTATTCTGAATTTATTAGGCACTTCTATAAATAAGTATTTAAATACATTTAGAGCCCTGACACTTTCCCTGTCTTGTGATTTTACACTTGAGAGACAAGCAGCTTATTTGAATAAACAAATTAATTATTCCCAAGTATAAAGTATTTGATTAGTCAGTGTAATTGTTGCCGTTTTTGCAGTTTCACCCTTTCTTTGCCATCCTGTTTTCTCTCCTCTGAGTCTGTGATGGAAGATGTGATTTTTAAAGTAGTTGAACATTGTGTGGGGTTATACCCAGTGCATTCAGCTGTGATCAAACACAATAGCTCATAAAGTGTGTGATTTAAACTGTGAATGGTTCATTATAGATCAAAAAGGACGCATTGTCGACAAGAAAGGAAAGAGCTGCAGTGTTACTCCTTGTAGCACTGGAAATGATTTTTGGACATGGTTAGTGATTCGCATGCTATTGCATAATGATGCATAAAGACTAACAAAAGAGAGAATCGGCTATGATAACTTAATTTTGTTAAAGACAGTCAACTACTATATCCTATATAAATTAAATAATTATTATAATAATTATAAATTATATTTATATTAAATTGTATTTAAAAACTACATAATTTATAAAAAATGAACATTTATATGTATTTGTTTTTACATATATATCTTTAAATTATATCCCTAGCTGGACATAACTGGAATTTTTATAGTCCCCCTGTAGTCAATATTGTATCCCTTAAAACACATCTTTGATCACCAAAATGGCATATTTAAACAGTTTTTTCTGTGAAAAAAATTCTTCATGCCTTAAAATAGCTTGAATATGCAAATTGCCACCCTCTCCACTCAGTCATACAGCGTCGTCTACAAATCGATATAACAGAATGGTAATGCGTTTTATGTATCGCTCTCTACAACGTCGATTACATACCGGTAATTAATATTGACTATGTTGACTACGTTATCAAACAGCTAATAATGTGTTGCTATTGTTACACAAACCATGTTACACCATCTTACAGTCTAAAAATCTGCATCCTTTGAAATGCTTTGAGAAACTTAAAACGTCAGTGGAGAAAGGGATATAGTGCAACATCTTAATATACATCATGTACATAATTCACCAGTTATATTGCTAAATGTACCGATTTTTCATATCAACAGAAAAATATACCGTGATAACCTGGCATCTTTTGAGACTCCCCTGCTTCGCAGCAGTTAATGACGGCTAAAGCCCGCCGGCATATTGACATGATTGGTTACAAGGTAGTTTGTGATGTAAGAAACACCAGCTATTTCAAACCTCGTTTTTGAGACGGTCTTTTTTTCACTGCAGTTTTATGCACTTATGAATTTTCACATGGTTTGTCTTAAAGCATATTAAAAACACCACATATAAACAACATTAAAAACGTGATTTTCACCACAGGGGGTCTTTAAGTTTTCGGACACAGCCGTTATCGTCCTCTGGTGTGGATGCTAATATAGTTATTTTTACAGTTATCGTTCTTGGTGTGAACGAGAAGTTTTTTCATGTTTGCAGATCTCATAGCAGAGCGATAACCTCACAGGTTAAGGAGTTTTCATGTTTTCCCTGCTGTATCTTTTCGCTGGAAATAATGCTAATAGTGTTGTTTTAATCATGTTAAGGAATGCTCTGGGTCAAAGAAGCATGAGACAATAAGCCTGTGAGCACTGAGTGTTCTGATTAGTGAGGTGTTTACAAGCACTGCCGCCCCAGGGAGCGAAGACACTCTAGTTATGGTAAATGCTTAAGGATTTTATTCATGCCTGAGACTTGCTCTCAAAATGGCATCACCTCCAGATTTATTCAAGTAATTTTCCAGCAAGCTCACCGCATACAAATTAAAAATGCTAGGCATTTTTCACAATGCATTATTTTATGCTAATTTAATGACCAGGTTATAATGATATTAATGCCATGCACATATTTGAGGATGTGAACATCATCCTGTCAAAATTCCACGAGTAACTTGTTCTGTGCTTAGCGATGCATGAAAACTGCGGCATGCGTGCATGAAACGATGATGACATCTCGGGTTTACTTGGCCACATGGTTTATTTTCCATTGTTGCACACACAGGGTAATGTGCTTTGCCTGGGGAGTGTGAAAATATTACATTGCTGAAATCCCTTTAGTTGATGATTACTTTGATTATCTTTTTGGAAAGCCCAGATGATCAGTTGCCATTGTGTGGCTCTGTGCCTGGACTCTGCAGTGCAATGGGCAAGTACAGTAGATGGTATCAGCAAAGTGTGCGTGCGTGTATGCGTGTGTGTGTGTGTGTGTGTTTGTGTGTGGCTGATTTGTGCAGTTGGCACAGTAATGCTCTTGGCTAGCTGTTTACCATACTGCTTTTCAGATGCTTATTAAACATATTTTATTGCAGTTTCGTTTGCAGAAGATAATAGAGTGATCATTTTAGTAATTAACTGGAGAATTATTTTAACTGTTAACACTTCATGACACTCTGCTTCTGCTATTACAACAAATAGGATAGTTCAGTATATTGAATACATTATATGTTTAATGCTTTGAATAAGAAGCAGAGTGTAAGACAGTTTGGTACAGCACAAAAAGGGGAAAGAAAATCAATATTGTGTTAAAGGGATAGTTCAACCAAAAATGAAAATTCTGTCATTAATTATTCACTTTTGTTCATCTTCGGAACACAAATGAAGATCTTTATAATGAAATTTGAGAGCTTTCTTTCCCTCCATTGGCAGTTACGCAACTGACACTTTGATGCTTCAAAAAGTTCATAAAGAGATATTAAACTAATCCATATGAGACTTGTTCGCTTTATATGATGAACAGATTGAAGTTAGGCTTTTATTCACATAAATGTTCATCAACTCACACATCAGTTGTGATAAACAGAAGCTCAAGCATGTTCACTTGACGTGCGAGAACCATTGAGGTTCATTCTCGTGTTGTTGTTGTTTTTTTAAATTTGGTTTTCGGTCACGTTTTTTTCATAATTGTTAAAAAATCATTTTAAGTACTAACATTCGCACAAAGGTTTTAAAAGCATGTGTATTCACTGAATGAAACCCACTGTCCTTTGTATAGAGATTAACATTGCAGAAATGCTGGGAACAAATCAGTTTCATGTCATGAATCAAGAACTGATGTTCTGTGGTGTGTGTTTTGGACGTATGCCATATGTTGTTTATTAAATCTGTCATGAACAATGTTGGAAAAACACATGGATACACTGCAATATATGAGCTATTCAGCATTAAATATGCATGTGTGTGAGACTGGAGAGAGATAATTGCTGTCTTCATGCAACAGAAATGATAGACAACGGAAGTCTTGCTGTTTTTCCTCTGATGTGGAGATTTGCACCCATTTGTTAGTTTAATCATTACCGTGTGCGCAAATACTTCACTTACAAAAACACGTCAACAAATAACATGAACATTCATCGTCGTTACTACTACATATAATATAACTTTTAGGATGGAAACTAAAATAACTATCTTGAACTATGGAAACTATAGGGATCTTGAACATTTTGGTAACCATTTACAACATTAGTTAACTACCTTTGTTAACATGTAATAAGAATGAACAATACTTCTACAGCATTTATTAATCTTAGTTAATATTCATTTCAACGTTTACTAATACATTATTTAAAAAAATCAAAGGTTGTATTTGTTAACATTAATAAATGCACTGTGAACTAATATGAACAAACAATGAACAGCTGAATTTTTATTAACTAACATTATCAAAGATAGTATACATTAGAGACAAATACAGTAACTAATGTTAACTAATGAACCTTATTGTAAAGTACTACCAACATTTTAATCATTGTAAGTCAATTCAAATGTATGCAATTTTGTCACATGTCAACAATCAGGTAATTTACAGTCATTTGCATTATACTGTATGGAAGCATGCAGAACATTACATTTGCTGAAACAACATTTATCATTTATTGTGCATTGCATTCTTATCTTAGTGTGATCTATCTTTCAGGGGATCTATGTTTTCTCACGCCAGGATCGTTCTGAGCAGGGTGTCAGTTATCAATTGTAGTGAAAATAGTAGTGAGGACTTCAGCATTAATATTACTGTAATATTGTTGCTAGGTTTATTGTATTTTATACATTCTAATGCAGTATTCTGTTTCTTAGCTTAAAGATAATATACTTGTGCAGCTAAAATTATAATTTCAACTCAAATCAATATTTCCACATATTTATTTAATTGGTGAGAAGCCGTGCAATAATATCAATATTGTTGTAATGACCTACTGGCTGTACATTTAAGCCTTACATAATGACTCACTGACTGTACTTATCCCTTACATATTGTATATCAATTACATTCAGGCCTGAGCTCATTCACATTGAGATGTGTGAAAGGCAGCCTTTTACTTCTCTCTGTAATTTCATGTGACAACACATTATCTGTTCAGTCATCGGTACTTTGCACTGATAAATGACTTTGGTCACTAGACATACGCAGCTGAATGGGAAATGAGAACATTCTTGAGGGCTCTGCTGGAGACATTCATTGATTGCCACTCATAATTTGCATATTGCGGCTGCATATTTCTGTAGAGTAATTGATCCCACAAAATGAAGACTCGTGGGATGATGTAATGTGAAGTGTTTAACAAGTGTTTTAGGTCTGTGCATGCATGCTTTAAATGGCAACATGATTTCTTTGACTCATTTCTGATGATTCACTTTGTTATGCATTTGGAATACCCAAATAATGTTTGTGAGTTTTATAGTTGTAGGAGTAGGTCATTTAAAAATTAAACTTCTGTCTTTATTTACTGACATGTGCTATATTCTATTTCTCCTGAAGCCATATATGGTAGCTATTATAACGTGAGGAACAATATATTTACTAATAATCTTCCAGTGGGATGTTAACTACTAAAACTTGAGAACCTGATCAGTAAAGTTTGTGAATTAAATTAATCATTGTAATTTAATTTGATTTATTGAAAAGATACAACTCAAAAGCAGTAGCCTACTTCTCTTACAAATGTGTCCATTTTTCAGATTTTCATTGAATGACTTAACTCTTTCTTGACTTAACATTGACGAGATTTTCCATAAATTATGACACAACTCTTCCCCACCGTTGACGAGTTTTTCCGGCAATCCATCACTTTGTCCGAATATGCCTACTTCCATACTATAAAGTAGCCGAAAAACAGTATGTGATCAAGTAGTATGTCTGAATTCATAATATTTATGAAAAAATAAACGAAACTACCTGGATGACCTACTACAGATCCAAAACCAAGGGAAGTAGAAACATAAACAAGCGATAGAAACGTGATCATCAAACATTAAACAGCATATAAATAAAAACTGCCAAACGTTACCAAATTAAATGTTGATCACTCAAAGATATAAATGAGTGTTCAAGCTTTGGGGGTGGTGTTCTCACATGATCACTATCGTATTGTTTTAGAAGTCTTCAAAATATAGTCCGTGAGTTATGTTTTTATGACCATTTTGTAGCTTGCCAGCATCAGGTCTGCAGCGAGAGTATGATTTTGAGCTAATGTTGCCTCTGTTTTTATAATAGGCTCACTCTGTGCTGTCAAAGAGAAGGCATAGCCTTCTGCTTGCCGAATTATGTAAAAAACAAATTATAGTCGTGCTCTTACCCCCTATTACAGAGGTCATCTTTTAGTTAGAATGAAATCATGGCTTATTAAAATGATAAAGGTAAGCAAATTAGTTTGAAATAGCCAATTTAATAAGACGTCAAGAGCTAGAGATTACAATAACAGATAAACAATGAACACAGAACCAAGTCTTAAGTTGTTATGTGTAACAAATCTAATTGAATTACATTTTTAGGCCATACTTAACATCTTTGACATGCAAATGCATAGGATCCATGCATTTTTTGCATTCAGTTGTTATTAATCCATTGCAAGAAAAGAATGCTATCATATGTAAAGCAGATGCTAGGATTTATGGGTTGTCTCCTCTCCGTCAAACCAGAAGTGTAAGAAATACCATAGTGCAGTGTTTCTCAGCTTTTTTTTTTTTGTCTTAAGTACCTCCACAGCTCTCTTTGGACTGGTTCTCTTGTATAGTCTTAAATGCATATTGTTTAAAGTGAGCATTTTTTACATATTAATCATGTTTAAACAAACACAATTTCTATACTTGTGATAAAGAACAGATTAACCAAGTGTCTTCCTTTCCTTTAATGAGACACCTGAGTTTGTTTGTCAAGTTTTTTTCGTCAAGAAATCTATTTATGTATAAACCAGATGCGACATTCAATATTCATTTGCAGTCTTGCAATGTGGAATCTATGTGTCATCAAAGCTTAATAATTATGAAATATCATCTGTAAATGAATTACACTGTTAGTTGTTATGAGGATATATAAAACGTATCTTTAAAGATATTTTAAGTGTCATCCATGCAAATTGCCAATACAAACATAAGGGAATTTACACCAAAGCTTGCTACTGAAAGTATGTGTACTACATCTCTTTTACAGTCTCACGTGGAAGTAGAATGACCATTTGCCATACATTATACACTTTCAGCATGGAGTGAATGATTGTAATGGGCTCCTTGACTTTCTCAAGGAGACATTTTCCCAGACAGTTTTACATTTAAGGCAGTTTCATATGCATTAAAAAGCTTTAAGGGTTTGGGCAAGAGAAACAAAGACCTATAAGATACGGAAACACATTTTTCAAACATTTATAGGAAGTGGAATATATAATAAATAATAACGATAAATGTACAGATATATTATTTTCTTACTAGACTAATCGATTGAATCAGAGTGTATTCTGTTTGAAAGATATTTTCATGCCAGATTTCATAAATTAGTCTAGGAATCATTGGAGAATCTGTTGGTTGTTGTGAATCTGTTAAAAGATTGCTTTTGGACATATCACTTTGTCTCTACCACTGTAAAATAAATGACTTCGATGGAGGATGGTGTACTGCAGGGGAGCCCTATCTGTGTTGCTCAGAGGCATCTATCCCCAAGCTGACACCAAGTCTGAATTACCCCACAGTAGCTGAATGCTCTAGGAATGACTCCCCTGTGATCAGGCCAGTTTTTTTCCCTTTTTCTCAGTTCTCATCCTCTGTGATCAGTGGGTTGTCTGTGTTCAAATGGGTCTGACTCAGACAGAAATGTGCTGCAAATAATTCTTTGCAGCAGTGATATGTGGTTTTTATCTTCATCTTGGATCCAGGGGGCAATTTACAAACTGTATTTATGTGTCAGCTCAGCATTACTTCACTGTTCGCCGCAAAAGAGCAAGTCATTCTGTAAGGAAATAGCAGTAAAATGAGGGAATCTTCTTACAGAACTTGTCCCCGAGTTCAAGTTAAACCTTTTCTACAGCATTTGTGGCATAATGTTGATTACCATTGGAAATAAGTTTGACTGGTCGCTCAGTTTCTTTTAAAACCATAAATCATGGGTACAGGCAATTTTTTTTTTTTTTTTGTTTTTTTTGCAGTAACGATTATCAATATTACGAGGTCAATATTATTTTCTAAAATTTTAAATTTAAAATTTTTTTATTTTTATTAAATCAACCACTGCAAAGTTGATTTGCAAAAAATGCATGTATTATTATTTTCTGCAGTAATTTTATTTTTTTTATTATAATTTTTTTAATTTTTTTTATTTATCAACCACTACAAAGTTGTCAGTCACAAGAAATCTATATTATTTTCTGCCTGAAGATTTTCTGTATTTAATTTTTTATTTATTTATTTTGATCTAATCATCCAAAGTTGTCAGTTGCAAGAATTGCATTACAAGTGCAAAATGTGTACCTGAGCCCCCATTTCTGCATTTAGGATAAACTTTCATCCTATAATCATTCCAGTTTAAAGTCTTGTTTCTTCTACATCTCTAAAATCATTTCAGCAATGCCACAGACTTTGTCATAGCAAAAAAGGTTAGGTATCAAGTTCCTTATCACATACAAACTGATAAAAACACATCCAAAATAAGAATATTCTCTGAGAAAGATGCCAACTGAAGTGACATTAACAGAGTTTGTCAGAAACACGTGTTTTTGGTGCTGGCCTTTGCGGTTTCCTGAGCTGGACCATGCTGGCTGAGAAGCCTTTCCATGACACCCAGTGTGCCCAGATTAACCAGCTGTCCTAACATATGGTGGTCACCCGTGGAAGAAGCTTTGCTTTTAGACTGACATTGGCATTGTGGAGCATCCCTGTTTGAAACTCATAAACAACAGATTTTTATCGGAAAAAGACAGTAAGGACTTTTCATTTCATGGAAGAGGAGAGGTTCCAACAGACGTAACACATAAACGCTTGCTAGAATACCCTACACCTGCTTATGCCGATGTAACTTGACAACGGTTGCTAAGGCAGGAGTGGTCAGTAACTTTTTAAGGCAGGGCTTATTAATAACATAAACATCATGTGTCTTATAATACGCTAGTCTATACAGGTTTAGTTTACAGTCAAATAAACTTTTTTTTTTTTTTTTGCACGGCACTGTGAGATTTTTTCTCTGCTTTCATTCCAGTGTTGAATCTTGTCAGCTAATTACAATAGCAGATTTACATACACTCCATCTGATTCTCACATTGTCTAATGCACCGTTCAGATGTGAGAGATGACTGAAGAATCTTTTCAGATAATCGGTGCACATGAATGATTGCTTAAATTGGAAACTGATATATTTGTTTAGCTTTTCCTGTGTTCCTGAACTGCTCATCATCACATGTATTGCTGTAATATACCCAGCTAAAAGGTGCGGATTTACTTTTGTGTATAAGCAGTGTTATTCCCATCTTTAAACCATCTGTTTCTGAAACACTCAAATGTTACCCCTCAAACAAGTAATCTACAAAACAATGAAAAATATATGAAATGATAATGAGCAACCACTCACAATTATCTAGAATTTTGCATGAAGGAAAACAAACAAACATCCATGTGAGTCAATAGGAGCATTTGCTCATTGGTGGAACTCTCATTCATTTAGTCGTATTGACCCTTTCATGCTCAGGGTTTGCACATTTTGTCCTCGAGAATTGACCCTTCACGGGGAGTTTGATTGACAGGCGATCTGACCAATCATAATCCGCCATCCGACATTTTTGTTCGACAAAGCAGTCAGGAGAGTTAGTAGATTATCGTTGGAGGATTTGAACTTGAAAAACGGTGTGACGTCTTTCCGTGGTTTAAACAACATTCCTTATGTTCATTCATGTTTATTTCATGCTATAAATTAACTTGAAGGAGGCGGTGATCGGTTCAGCTTTAACTGAGGCTCTACAGCGATCTGTCATGGGCCATTAAAGAGCCACAAAACGGTATTTGTTTAAATTTCTTTAAAAAATGATCAAAGTTAAAAGGTGAGACTTTGTTTCATATCAAAAGTAACCTGCTCTGTCCTGTCTGTCAGCGCGTTGTCAGTGTCCTTCTCTGCTCCGTGATGTATTTTTCACTGGTGTGGCGGAACAACAGAGGACAGTTTAACTGCTCAGAATTAACAAGGGAGTCATGAATAATAACACACTGTATTAAGAACCAAGCTTATAAACTCCTGAACTGCTTGATTTGTGTAAATTCAGCTATTATTCTGTCTTGTGGCCTATATGTAAACATCTGTTTTGTGGAATAGCTTATTCAGGGCAGTACTTAATAAAAAACAACATGCAATTTTTATGATCCCCCTTTAAAAAGAATTACATTTTGCAGATTGTGCAAGGTTTATTTAAATTCATGACCTCAACTGTACTTAAGACATGTTTATGAGTCATAGGCTTTGTCCGAAATCTCATACTCTCTTGAGTAGGTTCTTATTTTGATGAAATGTTTTCTTTGTGACCACTAAAAAGTATGTTCTATAGAGTATGAATGTGTGTAGTAATCCGGATGTACTACTCTCGCCATGTTATCATTATCATGTGACCTACCAGTGTGTAAGTGGTCATGATCGTATGAACACTTCAAAATCTTTCTTGATAAATCAATATTTTCTACCAATGTAAGTTTATAAAACTATGTGACAAAAGTATTTAATATGCTACTCAATCAAAAGAGTAAATGACTACAAGTCAAGTATACTTAGAATACTTAATTATACTTTTAAGTAGATTGACCATATATAGTATAGACCATATACTTAGACTTTTCTGCAGTAGCCTATGTCAAGTATGCTTAAGTGTAATTTTAAGTATATTTCTGAGAAGTACATAAAAAGTAGACTGTAGACTTATTTTAGTTTAAAAGAAGTATGCTAATAGGCAGCACACTTGAATAAACTTTTTTTGTTTTTGTTTTTTTGTTAGGAGAAGTATGCGATTACAGATGCAGCCATATACATAAAGATCCATTGGGTGCTGGTGTCAATTTCATGATGTTTTGACACCGTATTATAACATGGTCTCATGGGGAGAAGAACACTATGCAATGTAGTTTTTTTTTTTTTACATGAATATCTCAGCAGCTTCTTCCTAATCAGATGAGGATTATTAGATTCTGTAATATTTTCTGCATTTCTGTCTGTTTCAAAGTCCACCTGTACTTCATATTCACCAGCACTGTCAGACAAAAACTTCATGCTCATTTTGAATTCTAGTGAAGAGGGTCCTGGGCAAGACCTAAGTATTACCATCATGCAATAATCCTTTGAAAAGTTGGCATTACTTTGCTGTACATCTGTGTTAAAGTCTAAAGTTTTAAAATGACCTGCAAGGAGAGGTTAATATAGAAATCTATAACTCTGCAGTATTAACAGCTCTTGTATAATTCCAATTGATGGTTATGCAATATGCTAAACAGGATAGACTGTTGGAACAGACAGGGTGTGATGATGGCAGGGGTTCTAAGTCAATTTTTCCGACATGCCATGTTCCTGGAAAGTAGAATAATAAACACTCCAATAGTCATTTATCATGTTGCGGCTGCTCACGGACCTGGGCTCCTGGAGATAGAGAAGTCAGGGAGGAGATTCTGCCATACTGTTCTCTCAGGGAAAAAAAAAAGTATGAAAAGACAGGAATAAACAGCAAAGTAGGTCAGTTCAGAAAAAAAAAACAGCTCTGTCAGAAAACTCTATTATGGAATGAAGTCATTTTTTCTCAAAGTTATTGTTCACAAAGAACATCAAGTCTGTACAGAGGTACAAATTGCTTTGCATTGTATTGCTTTGTGTTCCCATACTGTTGACTCAAAGTGGTAAGGCAACAGTTATGCCTTGTTATGGCTGCTAAATGTATTTTTCTTAAAAGATATTGATTTTCTTAAAGTACTTTACTCAAATATTCATGTGTCTTTTATCGTATCTGAACACAAAAAAGAGTTTCGAAAAAGATTAAATGATTTCTTAGACCACAAACGGATTTAAGTTATAATTCATTGATACGTTTCTATTTCAGTGCGCTATAAACTGAGTCACTGAGGTGAACTCTCAAGTTTGAGAACAAATCATTCAGACTGGTTTGTAAAACTGAGTTAACTGAAAAGAGCTAACTCAAATCAATGAGTTGTTCACATATCAGCATGAACTCTCACGCGCCAAGGAGTGCTATAGTGCTGATGTCAAGATTTTCAAGATTTTCACTCAATAACTTTCATTTCCATTGGTTACTCACACAAAAAGACTTGGGCCCTGTCCCAAATGTCACCCTAAACACTTGTGTTCTTCCTACGAGTGCGCACTTTTGTGATGTAATGCCACTTTGACTGTCGGGAAGTCTGCTGCGGAGCTCGCTTCAGTGCGGGCTTGGTGAAAGTGCACATCGTGAGAACCCTTCAGAAACCTAAAATGACAAATGGGACACCCTGCGATCTCGTGGACTACACAATCACATTCAAACGGCAGCCATTGTAAGTCCACAAGACCGTAAGAGCATGAAGTGTGCTGTTTGGGACAGGGCCTTGGAATATTGTCATATAAAACATTTTTATGCTACTTATATTGTGCTTTTGTATCATTTTAGAGTTTGATAGGTCTAGTGCCCTTTTATTTCATTATATTAAATAAGGTGGCCAGAATTCTTAAAAATTAATATTTTGTTTCTCACTTAAGAATTAAATTCATTGTTCTTTCCGGTTTGAATGAAATTAATTAAATAGTAACTTTTTTATCATCATTTTAATATAGAATAAAACTTAACTTAAAAAAGCTTCAAAGTTTTCAACTGGGGTCCGGGGACCCCCATGGTGCCGTAAGGGAGTGCTAGGGGATCCGTGGTAAAGATAAAATTAAACTAAATAAATAAATACATTTATTTAAAGTAAAATATTTATAAAAATAAAATAAAATTGTATTTAGATACATGAGGATGATCATATTTGGGAGTCCGTATCATCTAAAAGATCGAAAAGCCCTGGTCTAAGCCATAAATTATTTTCTATTTTGATGAGTAAAATTATTATTCTTTATAATCATGAGATTATTATGACCGCAAGTAAACCGTAGTTACGTCAACAAATGGATTTACTTAGCATAACCCTGCTAGTTTATCAACAATTGTTGTGTTCACCACAATACAGATGATCGTTAAAGCAGATTATGAATCGAAAGACAAATAACTGTGCATTGTGTAAAGAACAAAAGCACACTAAGTGTGCAGTCAGACATCAAAGCTGACTGTGTTCCAGCACCTTCATTAACAACAGTTAGAGTGGCATCAGGAAGGCTCAGTGATGAGCTCTTGTTTTAGCAGCCCATAGATGGAGAAACAGCTGTTGAGTAGCGAGCGAGCGAGGGCGGGCGAGCAGGGGGTGGGTCTCAGTGGCTGGTCCAGATTCAGCCCTGATGGCTAATTAAAGGTTTGTGGCCATCAAAAGCAGCCCTACTTCCCTCTTCCTGGGAGCAGCCATCCATGGCGTGTGTGGCGTGCCAGCGGAGCAGTGAGACAGGGGTCATCTCTGCCTCACAGCTGTCCACGGGCACCCTGTCCGAATACCCGCTCTCCCGCTTCCCCCGTCTGCTGCCGGGAAACGGCTGTCGTCTGAAACTGTCTAATCATATATTAATTACTCATGATCAGTCGGCTTTGATTCAATTTCAGGATGTGTGGTAGGCCCGGCTAATGTCATAAAAACATTTCTCCATCTTTGCATTTTGGTAATGGTCTTTTTTTTGGGCAGTACAGCTACTCAAAAATGCTGAATAAACTAGAAAAGGGTGAAGTCTTTATGTGTTGAACAAACAATGTTGGATGTTGGGATTGGTCCAGACTGGAGTCCTCCTGAGTCCTCAAAGTAATTGATTTGGGAAGTAGTAATCATTCGCTTTTCAACACTTTCTGTTTACACAGCACTTTAACAGAAGAGTCTGTAAACTGAGTGGACAATACTAGAAGACGGATTGTGAGGAGTCAATGCAGATTAGAGTTTATTTAGGATACAGTACAGGTACAGTATCTCTGGCTGATTCAGTTTAAACAGAAAATAAGTAAGGGAGATCAGGATTTTCAGGGAAAGTGACAATTAAATTAATAACTTAATCAAGTTGGATTTAATTAAGCTAGAAGTACTCAAAAGCCAATGTTACATTCATAATACTCATTAATACTCGTTATTTGTGTAATTGAATGTATAGTTAATGATAAATGTGTTTGGGTGTCTGATTATGCACACATTTTACTTTAAACGGGTTAGATTTGATGCTGTGTTCCATTAAAAGTTCCTACCTGGAACTAGGAATTTTCCACTTCCAAGGACAAATGGATCGCACCCTTTGTTTTGCTATTTTGATTGTTTCTGTTTTAGGTCAGTTTGACCCAGAAGTAAAAAAAAATAAAAAAAGTTTTTCATATGGAAAAAATCTTTGCAAATATATTCATATTTTTGTCTCAATGGGACCTTCCTGGTTAAATATATAAAATAAAATATTATTCATACACTATAAGAAAATATTTTCATAATACAAAAATAATTATATATAATAAAGTTATGTGGTTCAAGTAACATCATATTTTGAGTTTCTGTTGATTAAACCCATCTCCATTTTACTACCTAAGTAATCTAATTATCATAAAATTGGTAAATGTCAAATGTTTTTTGCACTTAAAAGAGGCTTGGGACCTTGAAGGGACATGAGGATAAACTTGAACACATTCAGTGTGTTAATAAATTAACTTAATTCAAGATATATTCTGTGAAAAGTAAACAAGTCTTGCTTCTCAAGTAAATTTATTTGACTTTAAGGAATATTTTACCATAAAATACCATACAAAATCCTGATTTTGGCAGTGTAGCCTTAGCCTATCTATTCCTTAATGTTTCCCATAGCAGGTTAAGATAAACATTTGCATTGAAGCTGGTGCAAAGTGCAATTGGGCAATATGGACATGACTGGTGACTGTGATCTCTGAATGTGCATACTATGACCTGACTAATTTCATGCTCACAGTGGGATTAAAATGCGAACGGCTGGCATTATTCTGCTGAATATGTCTGACAGTAACAGAGGGTGCTTGGGGCAGTCAGACGGTGCCAATCAGTTCTCTGAAACGGGCCAGTCTTCATGTGAACTGAGTGACGGGTGATAGAACTGTCAGAGAAGGGAAACAACAAACTGAATTCACCCTCTCAATGTGTTTGTGAGAGCTAATGTATTATTCATCTGAAACACTGACAGTCAGAAGTTAGGTGATGGTTGAAAGCTGGGCTTAATTTATTAAAAAATACATAGATTCTGCCTTGTTTACTCAGCCTTAACATAATTCTTTTTTTTTTTTTCTGTTGAAGAAACAAATAGATTTTTTAAAGAATCTTTGTGTTTTTAAAATATTCCCATGGTCTTATAACAGCATACTGGTTTGAAATGACATTAGGGTGAGTAAATAATGACAGACTTTTTATTTTTGTGTGAACTGTCCCTTTAAGGCTGGTCGATCTGAAGCAACATTGGAGACTTCTGGAGCCCGTCTCTGCTGGGCTCATTATAAAGTCTTTCTCTGCCCAAATGAATAACTAATGCATTGATAACATGTGGGCTAATGCTTGAATGTGGCAGGCGTGCTGTCACAGCAACTTGTCAGAGGACGTAATTGGACTTTCATAAACAGTGAAAGCTTTTGGGAGAGAGATGGCAGCAGGCAGCACTCTCTGATCACTGATCAGTTTGCTCTTATTGTCCATCTGATGGATGGCTTCTTTACTCCAGCTCAGGCCATAATGGGGCATTTGTGTCTCTTAAGACCTAATGGACTATTATGGGATTAACTGCTGGTAGATCCCTTTTTTCTATCAGTATCTCTGTTAGCCTCTGTTAGCCTTCTATTTTTCTTTCTCAATTCATCTTTTTCTGTTTAACGCTTCGGTGTGTGGTTTTTGGATGTTGAAGGAATAGTATACTTTTTCACATTTTTTCATGCTTTAATAGTTATTTTGTAGAGCTTGTATTCTCCATTGAAGGCTATTCAAAATAATCTTTAATAATATACTCACCATGTAAATATCTAATCATTCAATCACAAGGCAATGTATTTAGGCATAGTAGTCAAGACGATCTGCTGAAGTTCAAACTGAGCATCAGAATAGGGAAGAAAGGTGAGTTAAGTGCCTTTGAATGTGGCATGGTCGTTGGTACCAGACGGGCTGGTCAGAGTATTTAAAGAAATGATGATCTGCTGGGATTTTGTGCATCTCTGAACAGTGAACACTCAACATTGAAGCAGAAGGCCAGCAGAAGACACACCGGGTGACACTCCTGCCAGATAAGAACAGGAAACAGGGTACAATTCCCACAGGCTCCAATAGAAGATTGGAAATACGTTGCCAGCTCTGATGAGTCTCAATTTCTGCTGTGCCATTCAGATGGAAGGGTCAGAATTTGGAGTAAACAACATTAAAGCATGGATCCATCCTGCCTTGTATCAATGGTTCAGTCTGATGGTGTGATGGTGTGGGGGATATTTTCTTGGCATTCCAACCAGTGGTGGGATTTTAAGAGCAGGACAACCTGTTTGTTTAAGCATGGCAGGCAGACAGGGCAAGTCTTTGAGAAACCTTTTCTGAAACTTGGCAGTTCCTCTCGCCACCACTAGAGGCACTCACAGTAGCTTCAAACACAATACAAGACAACATTTATGATGCTGGTTTTTGAATCTGAGCTCCAAAAAGACACATAATAGGCAGTTTTTGTCTGGACTGATATTGACCAATTGTTCAAAAAGCCACACATGAATCCAAGTTTAGCTCCTCTGTTCTTCAGTTCAACTGTACACCAGCGCTTACGGCCTTGTTACTTGTTCATTTGTGAATACAGCGCTTGTGTGATTTGCTGAATAGGGACATTACATTTGTGTCACAGATCAGCAGACTGAACAATGAGATCACTCTTATGTCTGAAAGTTCAATCATGTGCCTTTGAGTACAGATGAAAAAGAGAGTGAATGAGCTTTCAATCTGCCCAAAATTACATTTTGCCATGTTTACAGCCTTTGCGATCGAGTCGATGCGCTTCTCAACATTTAGAGATTGCAACCGGTGTAACACTCTTACCTTGAAAATCTAAAACCAGTGATACAAATAACTTTCTTTGAGGCCAGGTGTGTAAATTCCTTCCACATGACAGGCTGTAAGGGAGCAGCTTTAAAGAAGAGGTGTTTGGTTACCACAGAACAATACAAACTCATGGAGACTTTCACCAACACTTCTACTGTGTCACCAACTATAGAAAGGGCTAAGAAAGAATGTAAATATGAGTGTGCTGTCGAGAAGAAAACCTTGAGATCAGTGTACTTAGGGTGTCTTCAAAGGATCTGGCTTCAAATACCCCACAGGTCACACCAAAGAGAAGCGAAGAAGGATCGGCACAGAAACATCTGATTGGTTCAAGTACCAGTGTCAGAGGTAAAGAGCGCAGAGCACTTCAAGACAGAAGAAAGCCCACAGTGTTTCTTCCTCTACTTGACTTCGATCTCAGCTTTCATTTGGCCCTAAACAGTAATACTCCATCATATAGTGTGTGTGAGCATGAAGTCAGTCTACTGTACTGTATGCTGTGACAGAAGAGCTGATCTTATTATCATCACTGCAAGAGGGATTTTCTTACTTGGTACTTCTGTCTTATTTTTCAGTAATATCTAAACTTCCTTAAATCAAGATATAAGCTGAGAAGCAAAATGACAAACGATATTAAAGGTACAATATGTAGGAATTTTCGCCGTCAGGGGTCGCTAACCTCTTACAATAACAAAGGCGTATATTGATGACACATTAAGCGCAATAAGCACATTACTCGATCTTTAATGGATGAGTACATACATTGATGTTTTTAACATAACTGTGGTATGAAGCAGGGCGTGATTGCTATTGAAAGACGTATATCAGCGCCACACGCAACGCGAGTCCCCTGGATATAAAGGAATATGGACATTTCATTCTACCGAACTACCCGCAAGTGCAGAATTACTGCTCACAGTTTATTAGACGAATTAAACTTGTGAAGTAACGCAGCGCTGTTTCACTTGGTCTAACGTTACACTATCACACTAAACTGCATTTGAGTTTGTTGAATGTTGTTAGTTAAGTTGTTTGTTGGCTATATGAGACTAGCAGTAAGCTCAACATTAATATAACATACAGATCATATTCTAAAATTTCATCAGGTTGAATTAAATAACATTGATTAGTTGTTATGTACATTTGCTCACCTATCTAATAAAGTACATTTAACACTCGCGTCTCTGTCTCTGTCAACACTCTCTCGGAGTTAGTCGCGGACGTGGAGCTCTCGGCATCTCGAAAGATGTTGATCTTCGTTGTAGTCCTCTTTTTTGTCTCAAAGTCTGCTTGCCATGGTCTATAATCTTTGAACAAAACAACAGCGTGAGCGTCCTGCTAGGCATAACCCAGTTGTCCACGTCTGTCGCCATGGTTACTATTGCAGTACGAGCGGAAACCATAGACGGCGGAAACCGAGGGTAACACGGATAGGACTCCCTCACCCCTGCTCACACGCCGCGTGTCCTTGGTTAAAATCGCAATTTTCTTACGATTTACAAATAGTTGGAAACATTTGGGATATTGTAAGTAACCATATTCTACATTTAAGACTTGTTATCAAGAAAACAAATGTCTATCCCAGGGTTCTGAAAAATAAACTTGTTTTTCCTTTAAGTTTATTTTTGTTGTACTCCATTTACAGGTATTATTCTTGTTTTAAGCTTAAACTCACTTAATTTTGATAAATGTTTCAGAAAACAAGACTTAACATCTTATGTTATTTTGTTTGTTTGTTGATTTAGGAATATTTCAATATTTATATAGTTTGTAGTGCATTTATTAATGCAATTAATTAACATTACATAGATTAATAATGCTTTAATTTTTATTGTTCATGATACCTAACGTTAACAAATTGAAATGATTGTCTTGTTGTTTTGTATTGACTTATTTTGAATTGGAATTCATTTGTTTTTGTTGTCTGTTTTATTTTTTTATGTTTATTTATTTTGCTTTGCTTTCATTTATTTTGTTTTTGTATATTGAATTCTTTGCTTTGCGTTTTTGTTATTTTGTTTGTTTTTAATTAACAATATATTTTCCTTTTTGAAATGTATTTGATTGTTTCATTTCTATTTTTTATTTTATCTTATTGTTTCATTTCATTTATTTTTACTTTACTTTGTTTGGCAAGACCTACAGCAAACGAATTGCATGCCTCATGGAGGCAATTTGTGACACAAGTCCTCGCCGCTCTCCTCGTGGTGAACAGAATGTCTAAGTCCACAGCACGGCCAAGTGTCTTTGTTCTCCTCTCACTTTGGCGTGCCTGCATTCCAGCTCCTTGAGAGCTTATAGTCTGGAGATTTGCTTGTCGGGTCCTGGTGGGCTGGGGCATGATCAAAGTTGGGCCTTAATTTCCTCCAACAGCTTAATGAAGAGGCCTCACTGTTACAAGCACACCGCACCAAACCTGCTGGAAGGTTCACTGCGCACTCAGTGGTCCGCCATCTGCATTGAAATGCTGACTTGGCTTCAAGCAAGGCTTGGACAACATGAGGAGAGCCGTTACTGTATTGTGTCCAGGACTGCAGAGACGATCCCTCACACAGCTGGGGTCTGTTTGCATCCTGTGGCCAGAGGCACGTGTTCGAAACAGACCTGCTCTGGCTTTAACAGTATTACATCCCGTAGAGAGGAGCGGGCAGCCAGCAGAGAGATCATATGGACCCTGGTGACTAACTAGCACCAGCAGCCAGAATATATGCAGACATATGTCAGCCATCTCACATTGTTCCACAAATGAGATTGCTGATGTGAATCATCGTGTCGTCTATTTACAGAAGAAATGAAAGCGCACCATGAGACTTGAACTCTGTAATGTAAGCAAGATGGAATATTGTTTTTGGAGGTCTCTGTATTTTAATGGGGTCGTTGCATAATTGTTTGCTTGCTTTTGGACAGAATCAGCTATTGATGTCAGTCTTAATATGATTATTGGGAACATTCACTGGAAACCGTCATGTTACCTGCTGGCTTTGTATATTATCTGTACCGGGCCTAGATGGAAATGGAGTTTTTTTTTTCCTATGCTAATTTTGGGGGAAAACATAATGGAACATAATGGATTTACACGTGGTGAAATGTTTTAAACAGAAATTCATAATAAAATTAGCCCGAATTTTTTTTATAAACTATTTTGTCATAATTTAATCATCTTCATGAAGGGAATAAGGTCGGGACATGATTGATTAATAAAAGAAAATAATAATAACTATAATTAAATTTTTTAAAAACAAATTAAGTTCTTTTGAACTTTATATTAATCAAAGAAATCTGAAGAAAAAAATGTGTCATGGTTTATTTAAAAACAAAATTAAGCAGCAAAACTGAAAATCAGGATATTAGAATGATTTCTGAAGGATCATGTGCCACTGAAGACTGGAGTAATGATGCTGAAAATTCAGCTTTGCCAGCACATGAATAAATTACATTGTAAAATGTAAAAACAGTAATATTAAATTGTAATATATGTCACATTATTAAAAAAAAAAAGTGTGTTCCACAAAGTAAGTTTGAAACAGCATGAGAGTGTGTAAATACATTTTAATTTTAGAGTAAACTATCTCTTTAAGGGAATGGAGATTTGTGGAACTCTGTAAATTCTGATTCTACAGAATTCTGCTGCCACAGATTCTGTTTGGGCCTGATTTTCACACATAACAACAAAAACAAACACGTATGCACAGATAGACAATAATTGAAAAAAATGTGTTTTGGCTAAATGGTGGTAAAAAAAAGAGAAGCCAATACAGCACTTGGACTAGATTTCTCTTGCTAAAGCAATTATGAAATGTCATGAAAACATGACAGGAACTGATGGAAGAGTGTATATATTGGTTTTCCGCAATCATTAGCACCTAATCCCATGAGAAATGACTCACTAATGACGCCTGGTCGAGGGGCTGTTGGTGAAATTGAATTGAAAGTGCCACAAAGGATGATCTCGTATCGGAGAGCAATGCTTCACGGCTGTTACGCGCGGGCTAAACGAATCAGACTCGAGGTGTCCAGGTGTACTATCAAGCAGAAGTCTGTGCTTCAACCTGGCAGGGTGGAAGAAAGCGGCGGGTTCTGATCATAGCTGCATGGATGCTCTCTCTCTCTCTCAGAATACACACAGCGCACATCTCATCTCAAACAAACAAGTCTGAAGGGCAAACGCCTTTGGCTTTCCCTTTGAGCTGAGTGTAGACACAGCAACTGTGACAGCTACATTTGCAGAATCAAACCTGAGCATTGTACAAGTAATAAACATTTATACATATTGATGCTAGTTTATCTTCCCTTGGGTCTGTTTGTCAGTCTCTATTATGTCCTTGATGGGGATAGCCCAGCATAATGATAATTTAGTGCAATAACAAGAAGAAACGTTCAACTGTTAATGAACAATGCAACTTCTCATTGTCAGATGGAGTATTAATTGGAGTATTATTGACACACACACACCTATATATATATCAAACAAAAGTTTGTGTGTATATATAAATATATGTGTGTGTGTGTATATATATATATATACACTCACCGGCCACTTTATTAGGTACACCTGTCCAACTGCTCGTTAACACTTAATTTCTAAGCAGCCAATCACATGGCGGCAACTCAGTGCATTTAGGCATGTAGACATGGTCAAGACAATCTCCTGCAGGTCAAACCGAGCATCAGTATGGGGAAGAAAGGTGATTTGAGTGACTTTGAACGTGGCATGATTGTTGGTGCCAGAAGGGCTGGTCTGAGTATTTCAGAAACTGCTAATCTACTGGGATTTTCACGCACAACCATCTCTAGGGTTTACAGAGAATGGTCCGAAAAAGAAAAAACATCCAGTGAGCGGCAGTTCTGTGGGCGGAAATGCCTTGTTGATGCCAGAGGTCAGAGGAGAATGGCCAGACTGGTTCGAGCTGATAGAAGGGCAACAGTGACTCAAATAACCACCCGTTACAACCAAGGTGGGCAGAAGAGCATCTCTGAACGCACAGTACGTCGAACTTTGAGGCAGATGGGCTACAGCAGCAGAAGACCACACCGGGTGCCACTCCTTTCAGCTAAGAACAGGAAACTGAGGCTACAATTTGCACAAGCTCATCGAAATTGGACAATAGAAGATTGGAAAAACGTTGCCTGGTCTGATGAGTCTCGATTTCTGCTGCGACATTCGGATGGTAGGGTCAGAATTTGGCGTCTACAACATGAAAGCATGGATCCATCCTGCCTTGTATCAACGGTTCAGGCTGGTGGTGGTGGTGTCATGGTGTGGGGAATATTTTCCGATTGTCTTGACCATGTCTACATGCCTAAATGCACTGAGTTGCCGCCATGTGATTGGCTGCTTAGAAATTAAGTGTTAACGAGCAGTTGGACAGGTGTACCTAATAAAGTGGCCGGTGAGTGTATATATACTTAGCATTTGCTGTAGAAATATAGTGTAACAATGGTCCAAATTAATGTTCTGGTGCAAAACAGTTGATGTTTAATGCTTAATATGTTTATTGAAGCAAAATGGTTTATGATGGTTAATATGTTATGACTGAAGTTATTTTCCTTTGATTTTGAAAAGGTGTATCGGTAACTAACTCAGCTTGAATGTTTAGACTGATTCTTCATGTCTTTTTCTGACATGTGCCAATGTGAACACCTGCTTCAAACACACTGTTGTTGTTACCATGGTACCACTTCTCACATCACCTAGTTGTAATGGTTTAAACAACAAGATCAAGGCTGTCTCAGCTGTTACTGTCACTGTTGCTAGGCAACTTTGGAATCAGAGTTCAAGGATACAAAAGAATAAAGCTTGTTGATGTCCCCTGCTCAGTATCTCCATATACACTCAGATCACACTCGGGTCAGTCAAAAGTGATGAGAACATACAGATATGCCTCATTGATATGACTCGTATCTTCATCTTTTGTTTGTTTGTTTAAAAGCCCGTTTTTCGTCTGCTAGGATATTTGATCATCATTCTGACGTAATGTTCAAATTTGAGGTTGTTCTAAAAGATGGTTGTCACAGAAATGTAAAGAAGTATGTCAAAATATGTATGTCACAATAAGTTCCTTGTAGAATTTGTATAGTGTTGTTTGTTTCCAGACTTGGTGTAGATCTGTTAAGGACCAGTGAAGTTTAGATTTATTTCTCCCCCTAAAAAATCTAAAACACACTCATATTCACCAGTTTATTTAGCAGTCACCATCCCCCATCTATGCAGTTCATCACAGAAAACAATTTTGGAGTTTAATGAGACTTCTGGAGTGCTTAAATAATGGATGCTTCAACAGTGCCCCCCAGCGGTGTGATATATATATATATATATATATATTGAAGACAAGATGTTTTATTTCTGCCCAATTAATACTCCATTTGACAATGAGAAGTTGCATTATTCATTAACAGGTACTATGCATTGTGTAGAATTTGCATATAAGTTATCATATGTGTGTGTGTGTGTGTGTGCGCTCATGTTTACATTGTGAGGACCAAATGTCCCCACAAAGATAGCAATATCTGAAATCCTTGTCCTTGTGGGGACATTTTTTGGTCCCCATGAGGAAAACAGCATATAAATCATACTACGTGATGTTTTTTGGAAATGTAAAAATGCAGAAAGTTTTGTGTGCTGGGTAGGTTTAGTGTAAGGGGACAGAATATCCAGTTTTTACAGTATAAAAATCATTATGTCTATGGAGAGTCCCCACAAAGTGTGTGTGTATTTTTTAATCAAGCATTTAGTTCTTCTAATGATCTTGAGAATGCATATTGGCATGTTCCTATGATGCATTCATACACTTACGTTAAGCTGTTTTGTTAACATCAATGGGTGTCATTTTAACTAGAAACCAACACATTTGTCCTAATCCCTAATTTTCTTGAATACTAACCTCAGCAAAGCACATAAAGATCTTGAGATGTCAAAAACTTTTGTTGCATTCTTCAGATTTGCCATTTGATGTCAGCAGAGACCTTTGAGGACTGTTTCTTTTGACTGTCGATCTGCAGCATTCCCGGCAGAGGTGGCTGAATGGCTGAATACAGCAACTATGACAGTATCTCAGTCCAATATGATGATTGTTGATTTTATAGTTTATAACAGTTTTGACATGCCCAAATATCATGACCCTGAACAAGAAAAGGCCATCAGATGCAAAAAGGACATGATGCAAAAAGGTTGTGCCTTACAGAAACTTGCTTTTAATGTATAGTGACACCAATTCCTGACTCTACCCTTCTATTAGCCTATGTTCGAATTCTGGGAATGACTTTTATGTTGCGGGTCAAATTTACACTAATTGGATTCAATACAACTCTAGAGAAATCACACTATGAAAAAAAACCAGTAAACCTTTTATTAATATTAATACTTCTCATAAATTATAGCAGAAATAAACATGAGAACAAATTATTTTTAAAGCTATTTAACAACTATGTTTTAACCATTTGTTTAAAAAATATATGAATATTATAAACCGTACTGTAATTTTTTTTAATATAAAAAAAGAAGTTTGTTTTATTCTTGTTTGCTTTCCTGAGGCTAAAAACGGTAGAGCAAGGCGCTAGCAACGGCAAAAATCCAGCAAAATGAACATTCTTGAACTGATAAAAATGTACGCCTTCAATGCAGTGTACATTTTTTTGGATAAAAGAGTCTGTCAAATGCATAAATGTATAGTTGAGAAATTGACATAAAAAAAAAATGTTTTTCTTTTGGGTTGGTGCAGCTACAGTTAACCATGGTCAAAATTGTAAAAAAAAAAAATTTCACGCATTCCACAACACCATTGTAAAAATTTTGCAGGCATCCCTAAATGAGAAATTGTCAAAATAAAAAATAAATATATATATAAAAAAATTTTGATAAGGGGAAAAATATTCTTTCACATAATCAGATCATAATTTTTTTGGTATAGCCTAACACTTTATTTTGATGGTTCACTTGAGACATTCTGATAACTATAAATGTAACACCAGGTCAACTAAATGTTATTTAGAGTAATAGTATTCCACTTAATATCTGCTATCACTTTATTCTGATGCTCCCCCAACAGACATTCTACTGACTATAAGTTATATTTTGCAACTACATGTCAACTTGTTCTACAACCCAAACCCTAACACGAATAACCCTAACCTAACAGTATACTCTAATGAGAGTACTCTATCTGCAAAGTTACTTATAGTTAGTAGAATGTCTCAAGTGGCCCATTGAAATAAAGTGTAAACCATTTCGAATTCTCTGTCTTCACTTTATCCTCTCCAATTTGAACCAATCTCATTATTATAACTCATAGATGGATCCTCAAAGCTGACTTTCAAGTAACCCTCTCATACTTTTGACATCTTTTCTTTTTTTATATAATGGATCTTGAAGTTATCTCAATAACCACCCATATCTTAATACAGTAGGAAGGTCTGTCCTCCAAACCTACACGTTTTGGACTTTTTTTTATAAAGTGGGAACAGTCCTGACAGTTTTACAGTGAGTAAGCCGCATTGATACAACTTTCTCACAGTTTTGCTACATCAAACCTTAATGAATCTGGCATCTTCGCTGCTTTATTTTTATAGATAGCTATATGCAGTTGCTGGATTCAGTGATTCTGGGATGTTAAATCAGCCAGAAAAAAAGATGTTTAGTAGCTCATTTACTTTTACAGCCTGACATTGTGAAACAGTCTAAAAAGAGATCAAACGGCTCTAGAGTGAAGTTTGGCTTCATGATTTAGTTATTAAATGTGTGGATATGAAACTGTACAATGAAATAGCTTTCTCTCTTGTGAGTAAATAAATAGTTTTTTTTTTCTATTTCTCTGTGTATTAAGAGTTAATTAGGGCATCTTTAAAACGCGCTGGATGTGAGAACGTAACATAAAATACGTGCAATGTGGTGGGTGCTTTAAGAGATTATCCACATTAATGAATGAATGAATCTGGAATGTTTTGCACTGAAAGAAAGTGAATTCCTCCGAGCAAAGAAGCAGGTGTTTACATGAGGATGCATGATCACTCGGGTGGCTTAACATAGCTCCATGAAGGACAAATGAGTGCTCTGTGAGGAAAAAAGCAATTACAAAGCCCTGAAGGGCACTCCGATGGGATGCTGTGAGTGCGCTAGCATTCTATTCGAGGACTGACTGATGTGTTCCACCATCTCGCGTACCAACCGCACAGAAAGACGCTGCAATTGGGGTTACTGCCGTATAGATATAATGACCTTCACAAACCCCATTATTGATGCTGCCACTTCGGCTAGAACAGGAGGAAACATGGAAACATGTTCTTGATGGACACTTGAGCTGTAATGGGAGTGCTTCAACTTCAACTGTTCATAATAGGTGTTTCATGTCTTCATTGAGTCCACAATGTAGACTACTGTGGATTGTAAAACAATACTTTTCAAAGCCAATAGAGGTTTATATGCTTTACCTGCGTATTTTAAGTGAAATGATGCAAAGTTAAGCGATTAGAATCGACTATTCCAGGAAGTCATTCAGCCATTTACAATGTTTTTTTATTATTTTTTATCTAAAATATTATTGTAAAATAAAATGTTAAAGGTGCAAAACGCAAGTCTCTGAGTTTTTGCAGAACTACGCCCCCTCTGGCGACAAGCGAAACTGCAACCAGAGTGGTGGCACTAGACACAATTTTTCTTTTCTTTACTTTACGTGGAGTTTGCGTTGGGGTTTGGAATGGACTACAAGCCGGTCTCTTTGAATCCATCTTCTACCTTTGACGCACGAGTTGTCTTCGCTGATGCGGAGAATGGCGGCTTATACACAAACCTGCGAGACATAGCCTGGTGAGCGTGAACGCGCATGACGTCACGCCCAGTCTCAAATTCGAGCCCGAATCCCTCTTATATATTTTAATGTACAGGATTATAGAGGCAATCTCAGTGAGATTCTACGTTCTATAGCGAAGTGTACTAGCGGCAAAACTTTAATAAAATAAATTTTCTCAGAAACGGAGACAACGATTTTAGAAACTGATTCGCTAGTCGCATGATATGGGAGAATACTCACCCTCAAAGTTGTCGATGTAGCTCACAATATATCAATTAAAGCCTTTCTCTTTCTTACTCTTATGTGTGACAGATAACTGCCTCACAATATTGTTAACATTATTCATGTTAACCACGGCAAGTTCTTGTAAACAGCAAGTGTAATTTGCCATAATCTCCACCTAATGCAAAAACGCCTTCTGACGCAGCACCGGATGTGACTGGGCGGGCTGAGACAAAACGTGGAAGCGATCGTGCATAGAGCCTATGTTTAAAAATTGTGAGTAAAAAATTGCTTGGTTTTCTCCAGACCTACTTGGTTTCCTCTACTCATATGACCTTTAACCCCCATGGTTGCAAGGTTTGTTATGGTACATAGCTGTCATAGCTGAGTCTTTGCACCAGTGAGAGCTGTTATCAAAAATGGCAGTTCCACAAACATGGCGAGTTCCAGAGGCAAACACATTTTTGAGTCTTCATTTCTCCAACAACTAAAATCACTTGTTTTTTTGCGGACCCTGACAGAATTCATAAACTCATGTCCAGAGTGGGCAGAGGAATAATTTTGGTGTCAGGTAGATTGACATCTTCAGAAACTGAAGCCTTTGTGTGTTTTTTCCCAGTGCCTTCCCATGTATTGAGGTCATCATCTCAGCTGCAAAGAGATGATAAACAGATTTGACAGTGTGCACACATCTTGTGGCAAGCTGTGATAGTGTTTTTCATTATTTTATCATACTTGCCAGTAGCTGAGGGGAATTCTTTACACCCTTAAAGCCTTATGGGAAAAACTTTATTTTTTGCTGTTTTTTATGTCCATAAACCCCTTGAGTGAGAATGAAATGAAAGCCTGACGTCCATACAAATGGGTGATAAAAAAGTTTCCCCAGAGTGTGCACTTGCAGAGAAGTGCTCCTTAAGAAGAGAAATACAATTTAAACCACTGCACTGTGGAAATAGTGTTTCTGTTCATTGACTGGGTTTAATTTGCGACTATTACCGTGTTAACTGTACAGTCTTAAGAAAAAATGGTTCTAAACAGTACCAGATTAGGGTTCTTTGGCTTGTAACAATTGCAGAATTCTTTTTTTGGTGCTAAATAGAACGGTTTCATTAAGAACCATGCTTTGAAAGTGCTAAATTGAACCTTAAAGCCCCCCTGTGGTCAATAATTATATCCCTTAAAACTCACATTTGATCTCCAAGACGTTTTAATAAACCCATTTATATGCATAAAACCAAGTAATAAAAGTTGCTCCGAGGAGAGGAGAAGAGAAGTTTCTTCAACTGAACAGAGCTGGTGACTTACCTGCATATTCTGTTAAAACACAGAGAAAAATTACAATTTTGAAAGTAAACATTTATAGACATTTTAAGAAAGATATGAGTTCCGTGTTCAGTGTCAGTTGGATAGTTAAGCTCCAAAAAATCAGTGATGAGGTGGTTTTGAAAGGAATTTTTTGTGACAGTTAATGATTAAAAAAACAAATAGGCGGGAATACCGAACCCCAAACCGTAACACTTTATAATAAAGTACTTGCAAATCAGGGTGCTTGTCAAAATGTTATTGTGAAATAAAAACTACACTGCGAATGCCAGCTGGATTGTGTTAACCATGATTCATGTACTGAACCTGAAGGCATTAATAAAGTTTACAAAGTGAAATCATCTTTCTTTAAAAAAAAAATGCTTATGAGGTGTCTAACAATGCATCTATTTTAAGACTATTGTTTTGGTACTTCATTTTCCCATGCTGTAAAAAAGCAACAACAGGCAGATTTGACCTGATCTGACCCTTAAAAAATGAGTTTAAAACTGGTGCTGCTGTAATGCACTTGATACAGTCATATTAATATTTACAGCATAAATTCAGCTTTTATTTATATTCAAAAGCTCTTGTATGCAAATTGATGTTCTTTCAGATGTTGGATGCTCAACCCTATGATCTTTCCATGCAAATCTTTCCAGTGTTGAAAGGCAATGCTTCTAAATCTTCTGCAAACACCTTTGCAATTCCATCTCTAAAACACAGCATAAATGGAAATTGAAAACCGAATGATTTAGAATGAATGAATAATGACATTCAGCTCGTGAGATGATGATGATGATAAATGTAAAATAATCAGAGACATTTTACAGTGCTTTTCTTGATAAGGATAGGTAGAATTTAGTCTCAGCCATGCACCTAATAATACAGAATTTCAACCGATTTTTCTGAATTTGATGAATAAATCATCCGTGTCACAGGTCTAAGAGAGTGTCTCTGTTCATCATTAAGTGTCTCATTTAAAGTGTAAATCCTGTGAGAACCCCATTTTATTTCAATGCAGTGTTGCATCGCTGTGGGTTTTTAATTTGTGTCTGCAGTTCAGAGATAAAAAAAAGGCAAGTGGGAGATGCAAGAGTTCCAGCATATCCTTAGGAGACAGCATCACTTAATATTTGTCTTATGGCAATTATGTAAATTCATTTTTAGTTTGTGCAGCGTAATCTCTAGGTGAGAGAATCGAGACCGCCAAGGACTCCTGAGCCCTGGGTGGTGCCAAACTTTACATTCGTGTGAAATTAAAAATTGATCCCAAATTATTCAGCATTCTGTCTCATCTAAATTTGATATGGTTGTTAGGATTACAAGGTCAATTTTCTTCAGTTTAACTGCATTGGATCCTAATCTAAAACAATCTTTCTTAAAGTTTTTGTTCCTATGTCTGTATCTATATCTGTGTATACTTTGTGTATAGCAATGATTTGTGCAACATCCCTGTGTCTAAACAGCTTGGTAACATCTGGTAACATACACTCTTGAAATCAAGAGCTGACTTCTGAAACTCAAATCGTGCCACAGGATGATATGTTTCATTACAGGGAAGCATATTGCGATCTTTTAGGAGCCTGCACTGTGTGCATCCTGTGATGAGAATGATCTTGAAGGTCTTCGTGTATGAAATGATCAGCTTTCGGTGGAGATTCGGATTGCTTCCTGGCCTGGGAACGACACCTTAATGGTCTTGAGGGATGAAGTTGGATTCATGTCATTTCCTGAGTGCGAATGGCAAACACGGTAATTGCTGACGAACAGATGTATCGAGACCGAGAAGAAAATTGAAAAAAAGTCATTGAATATTTGGTAGAAGATGAAGCTGGAACTGAACAAGGCAGCATTTATCACCAATTCACCATGTCGCTATTACAAGGTCTCAATGTACAAAGAACTTGTCACTCAAAAGACAGGATATGAGATCCAAAATTGTTTCATATTTAGTTTCATGAATGGAAATGTTCTTTACAAAAAAAAAAAGGCGAAATTAATTATTGTAAATTACTTTTAACAATTATCACAAACTGCAAGAAGTCAAAGAGCTCAACCAACCCAATGAGCATTTGCATTGCACATACAGTTTATACATTTAGTGGCATTTAAATAAAAGTTATTTTGTTAAATATAAAATGTTTACAGCCTTTATTTTCCATATAACCATGGCATTTATTACAGTACAAACATCATATGTGACCCGCTCTGGCGAAATGAGTCGGAAGTCGCAACGTTCTATTTTAAGATATGGGCCGATTATGTGGAAAAACAATGAAATGTTAGATTTTTTTTTTTGTTGCTAATTTCATTCAAAAGACATTCAAAAATAATCTCACAAAGTTTCATAGTCCATATAATTGAATAAAGGTATTTAAATGACTATTAAAGTTTACAAGGTTTTACTAAATTCGCTGGAAATGAATATTGCTTTTCTCAACTCCTCTCGTCACCTCCTCTGAGCATTTCCCGGGTATCCCCTGAAACGTCACTATCTCTGATCTCCAAATATGGTGTTGCACGTTGTATACAACAAAATCAAAAAGCTTAGAAATGTACACAAACACTGATCATTTGTCAATGGGAATTGCCCCGTTTCGACTGACCGGCACGCGATTGGTCCAGCCATCCTCCTGTCAGACTCACAGCGCTCTGTGTAAACAAGCTAGCAGATCTCCTCAGAAAGATAAAATATTAATTTGAGAAATGTCGATGTCAAAAGAGAGCAAAGTCGCCAAGAGTGCATATACTCTGTGTGCAGTGCGTATGCGGTGCGGGAGCAGCACGCGCAAGCTATAGTGCTTTGCTGCATGCATTTGCAGTGCGCAACTAATCCACGGCTGTACCACAAACACATTTACTCACTATTTGTATTTCAAATCCAGAAGTTATCATCAACTTTTATTTTTTTTAAAAAGTTGTCACCAGTGCGATTCTCTTTTTACACATATGCACTTCTTAGACGTATTCACGTTAAAACACACTTTTAACATCGCATTATTTAATGCATTACTTCTATATAAACACACACACACACACAAACACACACACACAAACACACACACACACACGCACACACACACACACACACACACAGACCCTCTCTCTCAAGCAAAAATGTAGTCTCTGTTCAATCTTTCTTTAGTAAATTTTTGTAAAAGTGCCTTTTAAATTATTTATTCAAATAAAAACTTTTAAATAATTTGAGCTTCAGCCTGGTCTAATAGCATTTATATATGTATTTGGTGAAATTAAGCTGTAAAATAAATAGTTTATCGCTTTAAATGCAATGGACTTTGAAAGATATCAACAAAAAACGGGCAAAAAACTTTAAAAGCAATTTTCTCAGGTTTTCAATTGGAAAAAGAAGGCAGACGACCATAATTCAAATGTGTATATCTTTACAACCATTCAAGGTATGACTTTGACTAGGATATCAGGTGAAAGTTTATGGTCTCCTCTTTCCATTAATACCAAAATCTCAATTTTGAAATTTGGGTTACTGTGACTCATTTTGCTGGATCAGGTCACATATTTTCTTTCTTTAGCCTATAAAGTTTAAAAAGTATTGCATTTGCAATGACCTTGCTGTTAGAAAACACCTTTTCCAGATTTCTTGACATGAATTGTTCTGGCCATGTACACAATTTGGTTTGTCAATTCACCTTTTAGTTTTTAATCCTGCCGTAGTGTGTTTATCGTGTTATTTATACGCGAAAATTAGTTTTTACGTGCATATGATACGCAGTTGTCGCGTGCATTTGATATGCACTTCATTGCGTGTAATGCACACGCACCCAACACCACTAATTCTACCCAAACGTGTAATACACACGCACCCCACACCACTCCTAAACCTACCCTTAACAACCCATGCGTATCATATGCACGTAAAATTAATTTTTGCGTATAAATAACACGATAAACACACTACGTGCTATAGACACGTATTCAGTGTGATCGGGTTATTTGTGGAATATTCTGCTCTATTGTGTTTCTAAACAATGATCCAATGATCGGGAGTCTCGTTGACAGCATGTAATGTAGCCCTAATGGTTTTAAATATATGGGTGTTTTCATAAAAACTTCCATTGAGTACATTATTCTGCTCTATTAAAGAAGACTAAAAGCAGTTTGGAATAATCTACCAGCCTCATATAATGGTTGGATTACCCTCATTGAAATAAGTTCATCGCCTAAATATGTGTTCTTGTTTTTCTCTCAATATTTGGCAACACGAATGTACGTCAAGGCTCGTAGTTACAGCTTGATTTCTTGCACCGCACATAAAGAAGAGAGAAACATTACTGATGCGCGTTAAAATACTGTATGTCAGTAGTTTTTCGTACACACTGCATAGAATTTTTGTAAATGCGGTTGTCATTCCTGTAAATTGCTGAACTGTGTGTGTAGATGTACTATAAAGATGCTGAAATGTCAGACTGCTTGACACTTGATAGAGGACTACAGCTCTCCACTACATAAGGCAGTGAAAGCAATAATATCTTGCCGATCCTTTAGAGAGTCAGACTGGTAACCTGAAGGTTGTGGGTTCGATTCTCTATTTGATTCTTCAACCATTGATTCTTCAATTCTTCAACCAAATTGCTGATTGCAATTGTGTGTGTTTTCTCACTACTCACTGCTCCTATGTGTGCTATAACTTGGATGGATTAAATGTCAAGGACAACCATACTTGGGTTACCATACTTGGCCATTGCAAGTTACATTCACTTGGAATGCAATAAATCTAAATGATTGTGAGTCACTGAATGACGTATGAAGTAATAATTCCAATCATCCATCTACTTTGCTGCTGCACCTTTCATACCTGGTGCTGCAGATACACGTTGTTGATTAATGTAAGGCATCTACAGCCATTTATGGATGAAAATTGCTGATCAGTGATGGGTCCAAGAAATCATCAGCTGTGACCCATGATTATTCCACGGGAACATTAGTCTACAATGCAGGATGTACAATCACCACAGACTGGGAGTGTATGCAAGACCAATGAAGATGTAGAAGTAGCTGATTTGATGGGAGCTTAAGAATAAGGTCTTGGCATCTGTCAAGGACAAACTTGGTCGATTTTAAATGTTGCAAGCAATAATGTGCCCTGGAGTATTAATTAAGGATGTCTGAATGAACTGGAATGCCAAAATATTTACAGTAGAGTAGAACTGGTGCAGTAAAGCATGAAGATGGCAGAATAGTGTCGTTGGAAGGTTTACAGCGGATGCCTCTTACTGTATACTGTAATAAAAAAGATTTGTCAAAGTTGTTAATAAAAAAAGATTATTGGAGTTCAATTTCCCTATTTCAAAATTTCTCATTTAATTCAAAGTGTTACTTGTCAATTCTTTGTACACACTGCGTAGAATGTTTGTAAATGCGGTTGTCATTCCTGTAAATTGCTGAACTGTGTGTGTAGATGTACTATAGGGATGCTGAAATGTCAGACTGCTTGCCATTTGATAGAGGACTACAGCTCTCCACTACATAAGGCTGTGAAAGCAATAATATCTTGCCGATCTTGCCGATATGTGAAATTTACTAGCAATTTCTGAGTGAAAATTGTGAATTAGAATGAATGGGTGACACAATTCTTTGGTGCAATAAATACTTATTAAAACAACAACCCTCAATTCCAGTTAATAAGAACCCTTAAATGCGATCCATATAACTGTTGCAGTATATATGCAAAGTATTCTAAGACTATACAACAGTTTTGTATGTGATGACAAATAAAATCATAATTATGCCCTCAATAAAGAAATTCAACAGAACAGGAATTCATTACAGAGCTAAGGAAATATTGCAGAAAAGCATGGAAACAAATGAACCAATGAGGAGCAGGCATTATGAGATGAAGCCTAACACATCATTAGTAGTGCAGAGACAGAGACCTCTGTTGGTGAATTACTGCATGGCTCTTTTTATGTTTTAATGGATACTGTCTGATGCAAACTGAAATTTTTACATTTAATTGGTGTCTTGATTTTAGTAAGGAAAAAGTAGAAATGAATTAATACAAAAAGCTAAGTAATGCTTACTTTGGAAACTCGCCCTATGTATCACTTTATAATTCTGGCCTTGTATTTATTACATTTGAATTGGTTTTAATCATTACTCACTGATTTAGCTCAAGTTGTTACACTTTAGCTTCATCTCTATTTGAGACTTTCTTTTCTTTTTTCTTCTTCTTTTTTTTAAAGAAACATTGCTCCTTGAATACCTGATATGTGAACAGTGTCAACATAAAATGAAGAACAAAATGTAAGGGCCAGGGGGAAATGAAAATCTATTAAAAGACATTACTTTTTCCATGTGAATAGGAAAATATGAAGAAAAAATATCTAAATAATAATAATCATGAACATTACAAATAATAATTGGCAAAAGTATACAGATCTATATCTGCATAGAGAGTGTGTATTTATACACACTGTATATATAAACACACAGATAAAAAAATACACTATATGTGCTTGTTTAACATTTGGATCCTCTACAACTAACATTATAGCATCTTCTAAATTCTAAACATCTAAATCAATTTATTCAGAGGGATTAACTTAGATGGACCAGCTGTTGTAGAACCACTTACAATCACTCCAATTAATTATAAGATGTTTAAAGACAGTTGTTGTTATACTTGAAATAAGTATATTGCCAAACAATTCATTTCAAGAATTGCATCGTGTCTGGCATGGATTTTTTTTTTTTTACCCTCTGGCTTGCTTCAGTAAGATTTTGATAACAGAACGGATGTGTAGGGAACTGTGAATAGACCTTTTCTCACTTGGTTAACCATGAATACGAGCATATCTCAGCATTTGTGGAATAATGGCTTGGTTGAAGCACTTACATTTACATTTATTTCCTTTGCTGACACTTTTTTTAATAGAACACTGTTTTGTGAGCAAATTTAGTTGAAGTGCTGACATTGACATACATATATATATATATTAGAAGCGATTGTTTCTATAAAATACACCTAGAAGTGAACACACACACACACACACACACACACACCTGGTTTCCATGTTTTATGGGGACGTAATGGTTTCCATGGTTTCTTTCCATAGGCATAATGGTTATTATACTGTACAAACTGTATATTCTATCCCCTCACACTAACCCTATTCATCACAGAAAACTTTCTGCATTTTTACATTTTCAAAAAACATCTCTAAGTAAGCTGGTTTTTTTATGGGGACCAAAAATGTCTCCACAAGGACAAAGACTTTGGATATTGACATCTTTGTGTGGAGATTTTGTCCCAATAATGTAGGGTTTACCAGAACCACACACACACACACACATACTGTATATTATTCGGCATAGAGACTTCCATTTAGTGCACTCACTTGTACACTCATTTTATTTCCATTGGGTTTGGGATTTATTTTTAGTTTGGATCTTATGCTTCACCTTACTTAAAACATACAGTATGTGGCATTCTGCCACAGTGACATTTAGAGACACTATCTGTACAGTAATTGAGATGTTTAAATTGAATTAGAAAGTCTGTGATGACTTGTTATGTGGGTTTGCAATCTAATAAATCCCTATATGAGTGATGGATTCTGTCACTCATTTTGCTCAACTCCAAATAAATACAATTACCTTGCTTTTAGGAATCTACTCTGTCCTTGTGTATTACCTCATCAGTTCAAATTTTGGCATGAAGATGGGGCAGTCAGTGTCAGGGCTATTGGCAGCTCAGCCAGTATAGTCACTTTCTTTTACATCGGACAAGGAGTCTGCTGTGACAGTGCTCACCTTACTGGAATGCCTATGAATTACTCAATAGTGGCAGGTGTTGTTGGCGATTATTCCACCCTGCATGTGCGCTGCTTTCTGTGTGCATCATTGCCCACGGCGACGTCGACAGGTGCATAAAGGGTTTGCCCTCACAACCGTTTAGACCATCCACATTTCTCATTACAGAGTCAGTTGTTGCGCAATAATTGCCATTGTGACGAATAATTTTTCATTTTTAATCATTTCAGATTTTTTTGGGGCCAATTTTACATCAATTTCAATATTCACTTTCGAAAAGGAATCTATAGGGATTAAAAAAAAAACACTGTTTTTTTGTTGTCATCTGTATGTATTCAGTATCTTAAAAATAAAATGATGGTGTGATGAATTATTAATATCATGGAAAACATTCTGAAGCATGTTCCTGCTGTTAAACACCATCCATTTTATCCCATGTACAATTTATTAGGCAAAAACATTTGCTTTCCTTGTTTCCCTGCTGAAGTGCTCATATGGTTTTGGGTCATTGGGCATAAAATGCATCAACAAATCCCCCTTTGTGCATTTGTTTTGTAATGTTTGTTCAATTTCATATTACAGACAGTCAAGGTAAGGGATTCACACCATAATAAAATTATTAGCCACTTAGCCGCTTATTTTAATGTCTAATGCATTGTCCCAGGTACATTAAATCCATGCATTTCGCTTGTGAAGTGTCATTCATGACGGCTTTGCTTTAAAAATAAATAAATAAATAAAGGACCCAATTATCAGAACAACAGAGCTATAATTATCATGTCCATTTGTAGGTTTTCTGACCTGCATGTTTTCTGTGCTCCAAATGGACATGAAATGTTTTAAGAGAGGTGTGTTCTGAAAACAAATGTAATGAGTGTATTAGCGGCAAATCTGCCCTCCGGCCCTCTGCCCTTCTCAGTGCTGCTAATTGAATAGTAAAAGTTCCTTAAACTGAGTGGCGCATGTGCTTATAAAATAATAATAATAAAAAACTGTAATAACTAGTAATATCTAAGCCGCCCTATGATTTTAAGGAAGAGAAGGAATGCCTGTGGATTGATTTAAAGATTGCTTTGCACAGAATGAGTTATTTTCTCATGGATGTCAGTTTTGAGATTGACAGTCTTTGAACTCTAGCAGTGTTTTGTTGTGTATTATTTTATTTTATTCATTGCTGTAAGGTGACGTGAGTTGACTGCATGGCGGGCATCAGGAGAAGATAAGGTTACGAGTGAAAACGGTCTTTGGCTTGTCAATCAGAGCAAACATGCATTATCATGACATTAGGAGTGAAGTGAACCCTCTGACCTCATCTCTGTCCCTCTATGTTGTAATTTTGTGGGATTGATGAGGATGAGGCCATCATGTGTCTGGACACAAATGGAAGTTTTGTCTGTTCGCTAATATTTCTTTCTATTTATGTAGTCTCTAGAGAGACCTTAAATGAAAAGGTTTATCCCTCAAACAGACAGAATATATTGCTTTCAAAAGCACATCATATATATACATATTTGAATTACTAAATCTATTACAGCAAATGCATGACATCTTGAAAGTGCACCACACAGTCCTCTTTATATTAATGGAAGCACTTCATGTAAATGGCATCTAACTTTTAAAGTAATCACAATTATAATTGTTAAGGGTGCGTTACAGATTGAGAACTGCAGTTATCAGGTAGTCTGGCAATTGGCACTTTGATATGTGCATTGAAACATGTTATTAATGTCCTCTCATTTTACAGCTGTAACAGTCTTGTAAAATATTGGCAAACTTGACATGGAGGGGGAAGAAAACTGCTTTAAAATTAAACTGAATCAGAACCACCGTGACTGAGTCTTAAAAAACAGGTAACTACTGAACAGCTGTGAATCATTCATAAAACTGAATTTTATTTTTGGGCTGCCATTTTATCAGTTCTTGTATCCAAGGCCAAACCACAATAACGTACAACCGAGCAAAGAGCATATGGACTTCTAGGTAATAAAAGGTTATGTGGTGTGATGAGACCCATTGATGAGACTCTTCCCTCTCACCAATCTAAAGCCCATTGATTTTTAGGAGCGTTTTCAAACTTTTTGATATCACAGTCTTTTTTCCACCGTTTTTTTATCCCTCAAAGAGCTTAAATCTTTATTTCTTGAAGTGTGGTAAAATCCCACTACACACAGTTCAAGAAGTTTGTGTTAGGATTCCAAGAAAGACTGAAATATTCCAAGAATGATCCAAAATGATGTAGTAACAAAAACAAGAATTCTTGTACATGTATCACTATATATGGTGTTCTGTTGAAGAAATACAAAGAAATAGGTATTTTCAATTACTTTTTCTGGAGGTTACATAGTTCTGGCAGTAGGAAGCACACGGCACCGTCTTTTTGGGGGCATCGTTGGCTCGATTATTTTAAAAATGCTGATTCAGTCAAGAACAATGATTTGAATAATTCACTCAGCTGATTTGTTAAAAAAGATGTGACCGAAAGTGTTTTCGACTTTCGCAAACAGATCGATGTATGACATCAAAGTACCGCAAGAGCGATTAGAGAGCAGACGGCTCCATATGCTTTCGAATCGCTCTCGTGGTACTTTGATGTCATACACTGATCAGTCTGTGCAGCGTCGCTTCAAGTCGAACACACCTTGGGTAATTGAATTGTTCACTCAAGTGATTCATTAAAAAACACTGATTCATTCAGGAACTCACAGATGTGTGTTGCTTGTAGAGGTGTGGTGTAGTTGGACTCTTTTCGTTGGCAGGGCAAAAGTTGGAGTAACTTGCAAATTGTTTCTAAAATGCAAGTTGCATTATATTATTTTTTATTAAACTGTTGTATCAATATCATACTCAAAGTCGCAATACTGTTGGTTTGAATATTAACACGGCTCTCTCTTGCTTGTGTGCTAGTGTTTATGGGCTCTATGTTCTTTGCATTTGTCTAGGTGTACATGATCAAATCTTTTGACATCATTACTTACTTAATTTTTTTAAGTAAATCCATCAAATGAAAATAACAGCAGTTACACAGTTACATGTACATTGTCAGTGCTGAATTAATGACACATCGAGCAATAACATACAAAGCAAAGACACTGCATAGATGCCTCGTAAAGTACATTCTTCTTATGTTTGTTTTATTTTTCTTTAAGAATCTTTGAGACTTTAGACTTGACAGTGCTGCTGGCATGGGCCCACCTTTACTTAAAAGGTCAGATATCTCACAACCATGTATCCACACAGTCAACTCTCATCTTGTTTTTTTGACATTTACTTGAGTTTGCTCTTTAGGTATAGATATTATATTATAGGTTTCAGTCTGATTACAATTATCCGAAGTGCTGTGGAGAATACTAAAGGAAAAGAAGTGTTAAATAAGCGCTATATTTTTGAGTTGTCACAACTTGAGTTGTCCGCATTGCAAATGTCACTATCTAAAATATTTAGATGACTAAATTTAAAACACAATGTAACTAGAGTACATGGAAAGCCTTTCTAGCCTTTTCACTGGGGTAAACAACTGCAATCAAGAAATTACAAAGCTGTCAGAAAGCTCTCAGATTTCGTTAAAAATATCTTCATTTGTGTTGCGAAGATGAACGAATGTCTTACGGGTTTAGAAGGACATGATGTTGAGTAATTAATGACAGAAATTACATTTTTGGGTGAAATATAACCCTGTAACCTTTTTAAACCTTGCACTAAAAACATTTTTAATCAGATTTTTTGTCTTGCTTTCCTGAAAAAAAAAGCATCCTTAACCTAAAAAAGGCTTATTTTTATAATATTGCAAGCAAATTATAATCTTATAAAATATATACATATACATTTCCACTTGTGGATGAACTGAACTAAGGTATATAGTTCCTTCATTGTCCACAAGTGAACATTTGTCTTTGGCTTCACTATACAGCACACACAAGGACACCGACACAACATAACAATATACATAAAAGATATAAAACAATGACATTCCTATGTGTACATATACAATATGCATACATATCCACCCCTACTCAAATTCATATCTTCTCAAAATTTAAAACTCTAATGGCAGTTGGCACAAATTACATCTGGTACACATTTTTACTCGCTTGAGGTTGTCTAAAACGTCTCCTTGATTAATAATAATCAAATCTCACCTACAATTGCACTACATTAACCACCCTAGACAATTTCTATATACATACCGTCATTTGTGCCAACTGCCATTAGAATTATTACATCCAGTGTATTCACCTTATATATATATATATATATATATGAATGTAGATATAGATTTTAATGATATGTTGTCTGTGCTATTCGGGAAAGTTTGTGCAAAATAATCGCATTTTGGAAAAGCAGCACTAGCTAAAGGAGATAAGTAACTGCAAATGTATTCACACACTTAATTATCTGTCTGAATGACAAAGGGCTCCGTTCTCTCATTTAAAACAAGAAAGCGTTTTTTTATATTGTCATCCAATGGTCTTAGCAAAACATCTCATGAAAATGCAGGGCCCATCGACAAACCTTCAGAGTAACAAGATTGGTCATGTGTTTTGACAGTAACTACATAAGATGGATGTTGAAAATCCCCCAACTTCACAAAACAAGTGAGCAGCTAAGAAAGATTTAATAAGGATTATAATGTAATATCTCATTGAGCAAATATTAAAATAACCTTTTCAAATTTGAGACCATGCACAGTAAATAAGATTCTTCATGTTCTTCTTAAGCAATTTGCTCTCTGGGTAGGCTAAATTATGACACTTGAAATTGGAGATGGAAAGGGAAACTCAAATATTGTGGTCTTTTTGCAGCAAATTTAATTAGATGTCAATGTGTGGATATTCCAGGCAATATGAGGGGGAAGGAATTGTGGCAAAGTTACAAACTTTGCAAGTTTGTAGGAAAGTTTTGTTTCTCTGTGTATGGCAACAGTCTGAGAGAATCACGCGGACACTCGCAACCAGCCTTAAGTATCACAATCAATTTCAGATGTGTTCAGTGCTTTGTGAAGGGCCAGAGCACAAAACCAATCAGCTTTGTACTGCATTTATTTCTCTGAGCGCTTTGACAGTTTGTGTGATTACCTTGTCAGAATGTGAAAATCTGGCCTGGTGCCATCTGTCATGATGGTTAATGAGGTCTGATAAAGCATCATGGGATATTTGGCATATATTATCGTCTTTGAAGGCTTGCAACAATCCCAATATTCATGCCCACCAGCTGTGATTAACAGAACCGCTTTTACAAATATCACTGTGGGGGAAAAGCTGAAGCAGAGAAAATTTCCCAGATTTTTATATTATATATATGATTATATTGAAAACTAAACTGATGTGTCCTTAGATGTGATGTAAAGGGTATATTAGATCACTTATTATTAAAGGAATAGTTGCACCTTTCTTTTTGTCATAAACTACATGTCATAAAACCATCTATCAAACTAGCAAACCCGTTTTCAAATACATTTAGCTTATTTTTGCACTGCTCTCCGCTAGATGACTCCAGATGTTTCTTCTCCTTATGTAATCTGTGTATAGTTACATGTATATAATTTTTCAATTTCTACCATTCCCCACTTCTTGGCCTATATTTAGCCAACAGAGAGTCCTCCACCTGCCATTTCTGACCCCCCATTACCTGCGCTGCATTATCAAACCACACACCCCAGCCCAGCTGCCATCGCCAGCTGTCTAATTCATTTGTGTCGCCACATGAGTCAGGCCTGCATATCTAGATAATACATTTTGTCCATCCTCTCACTTCAGTTGTGGAACATGCTCCCAACTGATGTTAGAAGGGACTTACAGTACTAGTGACATTTTGACTTGGACACCTTTCCTGAAAGTTATCACTGTCCATTCTATCTAAAATACAACTTTTTCATTAGCACTGTGGATTACTTGATGTACTGCACAGGTAACAACATTAAACACAATTTTTTAGCTTGGTCTTAAACTTAGATGTCCTGTACATTCACAGTTCCCAAAAACTTTTTTCCCAAAAAGTCTTTTTAGCATTTTACAGAAATTGTTCTTTTGAAAGTTGACTGTGCTTTGTAGTCATTCAGAAATAGACAAAGTTCTAAGGTAATTTAAAATCTTTAGACTTGAAATTCTGCTTGATATCTTGAGAACAAGTGAAGTAGATCCAGAGCAGTCAAGGCATAAATTTGGTTTTGCCCGTCTGTATTTTGCAGCAGTTTTTTTTTTACTTTGGGTTACAGAGTGGAAATAAGTGGGTCACACAATGTTTGAGAATGGTGGAGAGTTCACACTGTACCATGCCAGAAATATGAAAATATAAGTTCTGATGTTCAGTTAACTTGAATGAGCATGACTTGTTTTTATATATTTATGACATGATCAAGTGTATTGCAGATCAGTGCAGTGTTTCCTGCACCACGCAGAAACATGTGTAGACTAATGCGCAAACAGAATGAGTTGTTAATGAATCGCTCAAAGGAGTACATTAAATCAGTTGTTCAAAAGACTCACAAACTCATACATTTTTGGATTGAATTAGTTGAATCTGGCTACTGAACCTACATATGAAGGCAAGTTCAATCTCAATGCATCATTGCTCCAATAAAAGATTTGGTTGTTCTTATGAAAGCAAAAAAAAAAAAAAAAAGTAATAGGATTGATGAGTAGGCATGCACAATGTAATAATATGACAAGGAATATTTTTAAAAAGTAAACTAAAATAATCTTTTTTATGTTTCACAAAATTTTTTAATGGGCTTCGAGAAGTTTAAAGTGCCTCTATTATGCTTGTTACCTTTTATGCAGTGTGTAATATAGCAGTTTGTGAATCTAAAAGGTCTGCAAAGTTTTAAAGATCGAAGTGCATGACAGATAAAGTTATTGTCTCCTAAAAGAAAGAATCTATTCTGAATTGTCGAAACGAGTCGTCAGCAATTTCATTCCCCCTTCCGTAACATATCTACATAGGTTTGTAACAAATTTGCATAATGGCAGCCTATGGTCTTCATTGAACAATGTCTGCTTACCATCCCTCAAACACTGTAGTTGTAGCTGAGAAGCAACATTGTACCAACATGTTATGTTGCTGACAAGTCAATAAGATGTTGTTCTGCGCAGCGAATCCACTTTGCATGCACTTGCATGTAATTATACCATAAAACCAACACCATTGTTCGTATCACTAAAAGTGCTGAGGAAGCCTCCACAGCTGATATTTGGATATGGTAATGGACATTTTGTTTTCATTTCGTGCACTGTAAGCGGTAGACCAATCACAACAGACTGGGCCGTATCACCAATCAGGTATGTCCAGTGTATCGTGAGAAAAGTAAAGTATTTTTTTACCTTGATGCATGTAAACCTATTGTATAAACAAACCTCCAAAACAAAATTAGGAACGTTTAAAATGGCATGGGGCACTTTAAGAACCTCAAATCAAATCATTAGCAAATCAATAGAGTAATCAACTCAGAGGCATTCCCTATAGGCAGTAGGCTATTGGGATGCTGTTAAGTCAGCATGAAGATCTCTATATACAGCATGGAAGTGAACCGAAGTAAATGCGATTTAATCTTCACTTCAGATGAAGGTTTGTGTCCTTTTAAAAGTATATAGCTAATGACATTGAGGCTCCTGTTGCAGTATCAGCATGTCAATTCACCGCTGTCTGATTTCTTCTGCATAACCGTAGAAGCCTCATCAGACTAACAGGCAGAGCGGCTGGAATAATCACTGTTCAATATTCAAGTCGTAGACTACACCAGAATATTTAATGGCATTTTGAGGAAGACAGTGTAGATATTAACTTGTGCCTTCAGCCATAATAGCTGACTCAAATATAGAGACAAATGTAGAAGTATAGGATGAAATCATTTAATAACAGAGTTGTTCCATAGTCTACACATCATCATTTCACTTCGGAACCCTAAGGTTGTTTGTTTAATTATTATAAACACATTCATTAGCATTTTGTCAGAACTGAGCTGAATTGCTTATTGAGTTTGGATGTGCCATTTGGCCACTGTATAACATGTGTCCCACATACAGTATAATGTGTCAGTGAGGCTGTGGAAAGCACCCCAGGAAGTCTTCCTGGAGTCTTTGTGTGTGTGTTTTTGTAAACGGAAAATGTATGAAGCACTCCATCGCTCCAAACACCCTCTGAAGTGTAATCACTTTATGTCAGGATCCACTGTGAGGTTAATTTCCTTCTAAATTTGTCTCTGAATTTCCTTCCAATTGACTGTCAAAGCTTTCCATATTTACGACAGCCAATAAAGATGTTAGATGCACATCACTCCATCTGATTCTAAATGGTTTGATCAAATGTAACAGTTTTGGCCTGCATTACTTTTTGCATGAATGATTTTTTAAATCAGATCTTTATAAAATGCTGACTGATTTACCTGTATTTCAGTGTTTGTGAATATCAAAAAAAGTTGTAAGGACTGGATCCGTCAGGATTTCTATCATTTCTGGCCACTTTCCTGTAGAGTTTTGCTCCAACCCTAATCAAGCACACATGGACAAGCTAACCAAGGTCTTCAGGATTAATAGACTGCATCCGAAAGCTGAAAAATGCTTACTTTGGAGAATGCATTCCAACATATGAAGTATCAAGGCACATCCGAGTCCAAGGTTAAAACTCTTCCTGTCTCCTGAGATACCTAATTGATTTTTGAAGGCAGCATGGATGTACTGTACCCTTCACTGCCTTTGATCCTACAATCCTGTGCGTTCCATTCCGTGAAAGTTGAGCTAAAAAATATAGATGGTGTCTGATGGTAAGTTTCTGTGTAAATGTACATTTTTTGACCAACGTTTTCTGTGTTATTTCTAGCAGGAAATTACCTACCATAGTAATTAACATTTGTGCGCAAATGCTGATTGCAAAGTTACTGCCTGATAAGGAAGGGAGGCAACAAGTCAGCTGCATGATTTTTCGGATGCAACCCTAGACATATATACAGGCAGTTTGAGTTTGATCAGGGTTGGAGCTAAACTCTGCAGGAAAGTGGATCTTTCCCTAATAGAATCCCATTAACAAGACTGAAGATTGAAATAATTTCAACCCAATGAATCGCTTATCTGATATATATTCATTGGAGTAGCTCTGAATGCCTCAGTGAGCTTTGCATATTATATTCTTCGTTCCTTTTTGGATAAGTTTATGCACAAGTATGCTGAATATTCCATTCTGTCTCTTCAAACTAACCTCACTGCTGTAAAAACTGGTTGAAGAACAACCACTGCTCAATAAGACAAAGGACCTTGCTGGAAATGAACATTTGACCTCATGCAGTCTGACCTAATCTACATTTCATTCTCTCTGTCATGCACATCTAAAACTCACACAAGCATATATATGGTTTAATGTGAATGATTATCATTGAGTATAATACATGTTTAGTATCATTTAAAATGTCTGAGGGTGACTGGTACAAATGTCTCATTCCCAAAGAGTAAAACACAAGGTAATACGGTTTTTAGAAGTTTAGAGAAACTGGCACACAAAGGAAGATTTACCCCCCAGAAGGTGTAACCTCTGAATGCAAATTAATGGAATGCAGCGAGGAATCGGGCCCGTTCTGGACCTCAGATGAGCCCGTGAGGCTGAGAGCGGCCGAGACTCTCAGCCTCATGTGGCCTATTTCTTAATGTCGGGTTTGCATCTCTTTCTCTTTATTCTAGAGCATTCAATGTTATTGTATTGATTATCTTTGAAGTGATTATGAAATTGGCATGATACATTTACCTGACATGATAAATTGTAAACATTTGATTTTATTCTGACGGACTTTCTGACGGATGAGTTAAAAAGAATAGTCAAACATTCGCTCACATTTAATGATGCACAGATATCATTAAAACCTTTTCATTTATGGAGTCAGATGAAATAACGAGTTGCATTTAACCCAAAATACTTTGCCATGAGAAAAGATGGAACACACGAGAAACCTTCCCCGTATTGGAAACCCTTTTTGGACCAATATAGACGGGCTTACACTGCTTCACATTATTTTGTTAAAATGACACTGGCAAAGGTTCCCTCCCTGCTTAGAGAGATTGAGAGCATCACCTGCTGAAAGGTCTTAAGCATGTCTTAAGCATGTTTATACAAAATACATCATATTCATCCTTTCTTTTTCGCTGAGGTGTTTAGATGTCACTTTACTCTCACAATGTTGACACTACATCTAATTTCAGAAAGTATACTATATGGTAAGTGTACAGAAGGTAAATATGAATGGTGCACATAAAAATGCTAGTCACAGACTAGTACATGTCCAAAGCATCTCGTTGAGCAATTCGTTGAGGTAGTTCCTAAAAGTTTAATGTAATGTGTTACCTTTTCTTCTGGTGAATGTGTTTTTGGAAAACCAGGATATGATCAGTACATCAGAACTAGAAAGATTAGTTGTAGCACCAGTGTCGACATGAGTCGTTTTCTGTTGTAGATTTTGGTGTGCAGATGGGATCGCCTCAGGGCTCATGCTTAATGTATACAGGTTGTTCTTTTTCTCAGCAAACTAGAAATGACCTTACAAGATGACAGCTGTGTTCCATTTTAATGCACACGAGTGAATCCACTAATCCCTACCTGTGTGCACGGTTCTCACGGTGCCTTTGTGATATCCCAGATTTCAATATGTAGTGGGGACCCATATGGTCTGACCCATACATCTATAGTGTAGGCAAAAAAAAAAAGGTCAATTGAGTTTAAAAGACCATTCACATCAAATTGAGTTTTTTTGGACAGCGACAAACAACTAACTGTGTATCCTTAAAAAATATTTGGACAATGATGATGCAAGATTAAGGCATTAGCTGTTACATTTCAGTATGTTGGTCAATTGGTTGTTCAATGTGCCAATCTTTCATGATGCTGTTAATTGCAATTATAAATGGCCAAGAAGTCGTGGTTGCAGTAGACATTTAAAGCTGTACATTCACACCTTACAACTTGATCACATTTGGAAATGAATATGAAGACCACTAAATTATATTGTTTATTTGTAACCTGTACCAACAGGAACTTTAACAACTGAGAATATTTTGTTGCTTTCTAGTTCTCTGTAAAGATTCACCACACTGTTTTGTATTCATATCTCATGCAAAACGTTTTAAATTTGCCATGACATCAGCATAATTCTCCCACTTACTTTTGCGAAATAAATAGTAGAAATATTGTTTGGTTATTTGGCTATTTTAGAAGAATATGAAAATATAATTAAATGTTTAATCTCGGAGATATTAATATTTACATTTTTGCATACTTAACAGGATAAGATTTGCATTTTAATATGCAACAGAAGCTGCAATCAAAGCTTAATTAACATTACTTTAATTAATTGGAATATGCATCCCGATTTGTGTTTGAACATTGCATCTGGTAATTTTTTTTTTTTGTCCCATTACCATTTAGGTCATGAAAGAGTGATTGTCAAAGTGCGTGTGTGTGTGTGTGTGTGTGTGTGTGTGTGTGTCTGTGTGTCTGTTAACTGAGATAAGACTGGGCAATATATTCGTTTTGTGATCTCTTTACTTCCAGAAACTCTGAGATGAAAATAGTTATTAGTTACTAAACAGAAGATGTAAAGCATTGTTTATTAAGATAGCTCTCAAAAACAATGTATGTGCTTGTCTGTGCAATGTCTGTAATTGACTTCTGCTGGAAAACAGACATAATTGAGCTCTGCTATGTTTCATATTTCTAACTTTATGTTCTAAAGACTTCACAGTATTTGGTTAATTAAGTGAAACTCATTGCATTGATTTGGAAATCTTATTATAATTTGGTTAAGCTTGAGAACAGGGTGTTTTAGCAATTCCTCAATTATTTACAAAGTATTAATATACAAAGCTAGATTTCAAAGTTGGCACAGATTAGAATTATTATCTGACATTAAATTGGTAATGTAGCCTACATTAAAAGCAGTATAATGTACACTTCCATTCAAATGGTTATACAAAGGGTCAGAACTTGAGCAGAAACACAATAAAAACAGTAATGTTGTGAAATATTACTACAATTGAAAATAGCTGTTTTCTAGGTAGAAATATAATGTATACCTGATTGCTGCTCAAGTAACATTTCTTATAATTATCAATATTGAAAACAGTTGTGATGCTTAATATTTTTGTGGAAACACATTTTTTATAGGATTCTTTGTTCACATGAAAAACAATGCTCGTTACATGTGTATTTTGTCCTGGTATTTTTCACACACAGCTATCAAACGGTTTCAGATCACATAGAATATAGACTACTGCATAAGTTTTAAGTTTAAGTTCTAGTTTCCCTATCGAGTTTGTCAATATGGTTACAGATATGATTAGTCATTAATTCATCATAAATTTAAGTTTTGTTAATAAAGTATCTTGTAATAATCTTCTTCGTCCTGTCTTCAACCCATACCACGCTTAGGACATGTGACAATGGTTGTGTAATAACAAAAGATACGCAAAAGTTATAACCTTGGATTTGTGGATAACCCTTTTTAAGTAATTACCTAGGATTTGAAAAGATGCTCAAATACCCGCTGGCATAATGCATTATAGAAGGCACAAGGATGAGCGAATTTCAGTGTCATTTCACTGTATTCCATAAGGCTGGAGGAGGTGAGATGTATTGATGCATTGAAATGGTACACAAGCACCACTCAGTAATACTTACAATTATGTCCATAGAGAAGTGGCTGTGGTAGGATAATGTCTGCCTAATATTAATGGAAATATTTGTTATAGGCCTACTGCCTATGTTTGTCCAATGTATTTTGCTGAAAGGTTTCCCTTAATGATTTGTAGTTCTATTCCTCTTGGCAAGGTTGTTGATGTCATTGGCTGAACTGAGCATTTAAAACATGACATTTACTCAAATCTGAATTTTTATAATCAATTTAACTACTTTGAAGATTGAAGTGGAGAAGTTAATCACATAGCCTAATCATTAACACAGATAGACTTTTGGTGTATGGATGTTTAGGCCCTGGAATGAAGGAAAAAACGTTCCTCGTCTGCCACAGTATAACACAGTTACTACTCTAAACCATTTTCAACAACTAGATAAGACAATAACAATTCTCAACTTTTTCCATACATTAACTTAAAAATCTTGACAGCAGTGATGACATCATATGTGCCTGCTAATTCCCAGTAGTCTCTGAGGATGTTTTAAAGTTGGATAGATCGTTATTGTGAAGAAAGCCTTCGGTAAATCCTGTTAGAAACCTCAGCCTTACCATTGATCCGAGTAAGAATTGAATTCTGTTCAAACCTCCTCCCAACCGAGTAGACTTCTAAAGCTGCTTCAACACTACACAGAGGTAGAGATGCTGTAGAGACATTCAGGAGGCTAATCTTCAGAGCTTTCAACTCATGCCTTAATGTCATGCTTGCCCAGATGCCACACCACATGCTATATACAAGGCTTAGGGGACGAGATGTATGTTTATCAGGGAACTAGCAGACAGGGAGGATTTGATGGATGTACATAAAGCAGTCTGTCAGTGAACTGAAGATGCAGTTCGTAGTATGTTAGCAGTGCATTAGATTGATCTATTAAGGACAAAAAGCTCAGGAAAGTAAAGACATGCTAAGGACAGTAATTTGTTATTACTAGTAATGTCACTGATAGCTGTTACTCTCTGCATTGTGGTTGTGCCCATTATCTTCATTACCGGCCCCCATTCACATTACCCTCTTTGAACTGAAGCCTGCGTTGTTTCCCTGAGCTGAACACTCTTATGATTGATATTTGACTTTAAATTTCATGCACAATAGGTCACAAATTCAAGCACTGTCATCACTCTCCATGTACAGTAGCAATGTTGTGTCATTTTCCAGTCGAGTGGTGAGATTATCAGAATGTGCTTTCATGCGGCTTTCTTTGTTAGAAAACCATTTGTATTGTGCGTCACAAATGAATGTTTTCATCGTCAATTCATGTACACACATTAATTGTCAACAGTATAGTTTTGGGGAAACAAATTATAGCTCTTTTTAAATCAATTAAACCTTTCCGTAAACATATCACTCAACAAATAATAAAAAAGAATGAAATAGGCCTAAATAAATATTTAGGTTGACTGCAAAATAACTTAAATGCGTATGTGGAGACATGTTGGATTTTCTTTGTTTTTTTGCTTGCAGCTTTAAAGCTTCCTGTCACCATGGGAACAGGCAAAATGACCCGGAGGATACCCTATGGAAAATGAGTTCCAGCATAGAGAGGGAATGGAGTTTAATGGGCATCTTATGGGTACACCAACAACAGCTATCCTTTTCATTCTACAGCAATAGCTAATAGAATAACGGCAACCATTCGCTTATCTGAAGCCCTTCACAACAACTTTAATTGACCCTTAGGAAGCAGCTCCTGTCCAATCCGACCTTAGCAAACACACCTAACCAATATATCCTTTATTAAGCTTTCAGCACTTTTCCACCACTAGCACTAGACAACCATAATTATTTCCTCTGGTAGGCAGGTCAAATAACTTAAAAGGTATAACTCTTGTTAGCAGTTATTTTTCAGCTGGTTTTCTTTTTCTCATTATTAAATAGAATTTTATTTTAATATCTTATTACTAAAATATAGACGATAATGTTTGCCTCACAGTAAAAACTAATAAAGGGAATTGTGCATTTAAAATAAGAAGTAAAGCTACATTGTGAGATATAATGTGAGATTTTTTTGCATTTAATGTTGTATTGATTGCCCTGTTCATTTTCTTTATTGTCTTGCTCTCTCTTAATAGACAACTGTGCCTCAAGGAGGTTTAAGATGATCCTTTTGTCCGAAATTGAATACTTCCCTATTATAAAGTAAGCGAAAAACAATGTGCCAAAAGATTAGTTAGTCCAATGTAAGGATTCTCTCAATAGCTCAATAATGGGGAATTGTATGATAAACATTCGATTAATATTTCATAATCAATAATCATACGGGTTATGAGTTATCACTTACAGAATAAACATTCCCGAAACGGGAATACGTTGCCACTATCTAAATGGGCAACCAAGCACACAACGTATTGTATTTAGCTGTACATACAGGAGGGCAGAATAGGGCAGTTGTGTACATTCACATTCAATCATAACGCATTATAATTAAATATCAATATATCAACTGTCTATGATAGATAACTCCTAAGGGAATTAATTTGTTCGCCAGCGAACTGACCATCAATCTGTTATTAAATCTCAAGGAAGTTAACTTAGAAAAGGCAGACTATTTCTCTGGCCAGGACAAACAGTTTCCCTATTCTATAAACAGATACTATTTGAAGTATCTATTATTGTAAAGCTTGTAGCTAGATCTAACATCTCATTGACTTAATACATGAGCAGGTAGGGAGTTTTCAAAGTATGAATATGAATTTAATACAGGCAAACTACTTATATACATCGTGACTACAGTTACACGGAATAAATGTATTTACAGAATACACAGATACAGGGAGAGAGAGAGAGAGAGTTATGGGAAGATCCGGAAGAATCTTCAGAATAGCAAAATCACAGGGACATTTAAGTTAACCTTTGAGAGACAACAAGAATTCAACTAATCTTAAACCTTAAAAGCGTGATCAAACTTATACTTGCACAGGTATAACTCTTTGCGCGGCTGATATGAAGAAAGCGTGTGTCTCGGTCCTGCGCGTCACGTGGTCCTTTGGGCGCGTGCTCGTTCGGTGGGCGGCTGCGCGCGTTTGCTTTCGTTCAGCGGCAAGTTTGAAAGTCCCTTGTAGATGGATTTGCTGAAGAGATAATTCAGGCGGTGTTCTTTTCACTCCTCGGTGGAACTAAACACGAAGAATTATCTAAGACTGAAAACACAAACTAAACTAGAAACAAACAAAAGAAAGGCGAAGAGCTCACCCGGAGGCGAGACGTTAGGCTACATGATGAAACGAGGACAAGAAGACAAGAGGGTAAGAGAGAGAAGCCAGCGTCCTTTAAAGACACTTTTGGTTCACGCTTTCTCTTGCGTGGATGCACCAATCAGCTGGGAGAAAAGTGCCCGCGAAAAATCCTTCTTTGTTTGGTTTGACGGCTTATCTGCGTAATTTATGACTGGGGCAGAACCTCGTCATTTTCCTTCCAAAGAGGATTAAACATAACAGGAGAAATGTTATACATGTAAACATACATTTTATCATAAACTCATCTATATATTTAGCCAGTTCGGATCAATATGAATGCAACGGTACCACGAACGATATAGGAAGATTATAAGAATAGAGAGTTACATTTAAAATGCATAATATAGTATTTACAATTCACTTGAGGCTATGATAAAATCATAACAAAAGACACACATAAAAACCTATCAAATATATCTTGATAAATGTCTTTTTATGAGGAAATTCCACAAGTTCTTTATGTGTGTGTATGTGTGTGTGTGGTGTATGCGTTCATCTCTGAGAGGTCCGGCCAGGCCACCTGGAGTTTGGTGCCTGCAGGTGGGGGAAGTTCGTGAGGTGTTCTGGGACACATCACAGGGACGTAAATGTTTCAGAAACAGTCTCATGCAGACATTCTGGTGCCAATGTCCGTAATTTACATTCATTCTAAAAGACTTTGGGCTTTAGGAAGTATTTGTGTTCAGAGGAGTGACCCATGATTTACCCAGATACCCTACACCAAATACCTAGTGTTCGAAAAACAGTATAGGCAAAAAGTCCCCAGGTGACCTACTTCCTCCGAATTTCTGAAGTGTGCTTTCGAGGGCCACTTTACTATTCCATGCGGCCCCCGGGAGAGGATTTAATGGCAGTAAAGCAACACAACTGATGCTTTACGTAACATTAACTAACAGATCACTTAACAGTAACAACATGGCGGATATTAGATTCGAATTTCAACGGTCACAAAGTAACCAGACAGTATTCTTCTACACGTAACATTTATGTGCTTTTATTTTCTATTTCAAAATGTTGTTTTTAAATTCTATTTAGCTTTTTTTGCATTTCAGTTTGTTTTAGTAATTTTAGTACTTAAACTTGTTTTTCTTTTCTATTTTTTCTAGTTCTATCTCTATTTTTAAAAATTTTTATTTAAGTTTTTCATATAATATTTATGTTTTATTTCAGCTTTATTTCAATTAACTTTTTGGAAAAACTTTTAGTTTTAGTTAACAATAAAAACATGGGTTGATGTAATTATCTTTTTTATTAAATCCTTCTTAATTTTTTTTCCTGTCTTTTGGGCACTTGTGCTACAATTTAAAAAAGTTTTATGTCACTTCCGTTGTTTGCCCTATATAGACGGGTGTAACAAAGGACATCAAGACATGTACATGTACTAATTGGCTAAAATGTTCTATTCATTACCATACCTTGTGTTTTCTTCTTCTACATGACTGGTATTTTCTTTATTAGAACCCTCCTTTCATTTTGTTTTGCCAGCTTTGTTTGCACTAGCAATCGCAATGATCATTTGTTTGATTACCTGTTCAGACAGCACAGCTTTATATTGCCAACATTGAGTCATGAGTGGTTGCTTTAGGACCACAATATAATGAAAACGCACTTAGATTAAGGTTTAAGTTATCGGTCACTCCTCTATCTTGCCTCAAAAAAAGCACCATCCCATTCAATTAAACAATACTGACCTTATCTTTCTCAAATCAATAACCATGATAAACAGTAGTGTCCAGTTTGACCAATCACAAAGGTCTCTGGGTGAACCAGATAGCAAAAGCACACAACTTGTTGAGACATATGAGGTCAGGAGTTGCTTTAATGACAATGGCTTCCATACATCAATGTCTGTGGGAATCGTGTAGTATTCTAGAGGTGGAGAAACAGCAACACATAACAAAATGAAGAAGAATTGATGTCTTGATGTCTAAATGATTGTGTGACCTGGAATCAATATACAGTATTCAGAGTTGGATGGACTGTGTGACCTGATTGCATCCTCGATAAAAAAAAAAAAACATTTAAAGGTGGCAATTTTATGTTTAAATGTTTAACTTCTGTGTCACCAAATCAGAATTGCAAAACTAATGAATTATATTATGATATGATTATATATATATATATATATATATATATATATATATATATATATATATATATATGTTACCTATTTCCTGTATACAGGCAATTTCGGTAAATTCATTTTTGCTAGAATAATTTCAAGGGTCTGGCAAAAGTAAACAGCAGTTGATTCGTTTCATTCTGTTCTGGTAAGCTGCTTAATCACAAATTATTTCCTGCCTGCTTGTGATCATAATTATGTATTAAATTACTGTAAATGAACTATCCCAATGGCTATTTATAATGGCTTTTTGTGTAGCATCAGCCAAGGCCATTTAAATATATCTTCTATTCATTGTTGAGGTGATTTGAATTAAAGTAAAAAAAAATAACATGCTTTGATGATAAAATCATCTATTCATTCTCACATAGACTTGACTAAACATGGACAAGCTATTGCTTTTTACATTGATTTGTATTATAAATAAGATTATTTAAAGATTTCAAAACCACAACGCATTTAATTTTTCAAGTCAAAACTTCAGTTCTTCAATTGCTCTGTCTTGTGTCCCCTTCTCTCCCATTATTTTTGTTTTGATATTTTCTATCAGTGATCATTTTTGAGAGATCGTTATCCAAAGATTTGGAGGATCTGATGAAACTTCCATCCAGCTGCTCCACTATGTTATTTACCAGCCTATATTTATGTCAGGTTTGATTGAACAAAGCAGGGAGGAAGATGAGAATGTGAGTGTGTGGAGTTGGAAGAAAAAGCAAACACACAGAGGAGGTTTGCTTTATGTAACATTTGGTGACTAAATCCTCACAGGCCAATGCTATCACACAAATGCCTCACTAGCGATTCCTTTTGGAACCTGGTTTGACTTATTTATAGAGATACAGAATTAATGAGAAAGGTGAAGCATATACAATCTTTACCACACTATTTTGACATATTTATGGTGGACTAACTGGTCCAAGTAAATATGCTGTCATTGACAGTGTTGAGGGAAACGCATTACAAGTAACGCAAGATTAGCATAACGCTTTTTTCAAGAAACTAGTAAAGTAATGCATTACTTTTTAAAATTTACAACAAAATATCTGCATTAATTTTCCAAACAAGTAACTCAACTTAATTTGTTTTCCCATTTATTAACTGAGAGCTCTCCTGTCCCCATGTAGAGAGAAATCGTTGAGTAAGTGTAAACACTGGTTATTCTATAGACTAAGTGAACATGCATTTACTCATCTCAACTGCACCAAAAACAGATTCAGTATTCTTCAAAATGATTAAAAACAGTGAAATGCAAACTCAAAATATTACACAAACCTGCAATAATTAAATGTTAAACAATACAAATAAATGATATGTATTTAATCTCACTTTAAACCAGTGTCTTTGCTGCTTACTTTCAATGGTCCAATTCAACCATAATAATAAGCTGAATTGACTTAAAATTAACATCACTGTTTCATTTTGTTGTTTTTATTGCTGAAGTTACAGGCTGCGTCCAAAATCGTATACTCTCTTCTAAGTACTAATTTAGAATAAGTAACTTCACAACTGCTAATAAAGTATGTTCTATATAGTATGAGTGTGTAATGTAATCTGGACGTACTTCATTCGGCATGTTATCATTATCATGTGACCAGTGTCAGTTACGTCGCTTCACTGCCACTCACAAATGCGATTTTAGAGTTCCGGCTAATATTGGGCACTAATTCAAGTGTACTTGGTTTTGTAAAGACTAAAAGGGAATTTCAGTTTAGGACAGCAAAATTTTCACCATGACATGACCAAACCAAAGCTACTATCAGAGAAGTATTGGTCGGCTTATATCTGTTGTAGTGGTCATGACCTCTGTCTGAAAAAACTTTATTTCAAGTGTATACGAACCAAGGGGCCTATACAAAAATATATTTGATTGTGTGAGCTTGAATGCGACCTTCTAATGTATTAGCCAATTACCTCTGTTTAGTGACCCGAAACTGGCGAGTTTGTGATCGTTAACCCGCGTTAGAAATGTCGTTGGACCGATTGAGCAGACCTTACAATAGTAAAGTGTCCATCGTATGTATACTTTAGAATCCTGCCGGAAGTAGTAGGTTATCTGGGTAGTTTTTGCCTATACTGTACACTTTTATGAGTACTTTGAATTTGGACATACTTCTTTTGTCACATACTGTTTTTCACCTACTTTAGGGAAGTATGCGATTTTGGATGCAGCCAGATTGATACCCTGCGTCTCAATGTCCATAGTATCTATCCTAATTATGTGAGATTAAAATGAGTATGCCAGAAGTTCCCGGATGATCAACTATTTCTGGTGGATTTTTAAAGTGTGGATCCGTGCTCACTATAACAGCTAATATTTCCCACAACCCATTGTGCTTTGGAGGATGATCCAGTTCTGGATTATAAACACGAGTAAAAAGTGTTCAGAAAACTACAAAACATGGCGGATGTGGGTGGCCGACAGTTTAGATAAAGGGGTTTGAGTGACTAATAATCAACATTTAAGCTGATAAAAAATATTTATGTAATGTTATCCATTTCATCTGCAACAACAACGTGAACTTTTATAAAGATCCGTTTGGCCATTAACTTTTAAATGCATCATTATGCATTAATATGACGAGAGTCTCCACATGAAAGACCCGTGACCATGACTGGCAGATCTGCATTTCTTTCCGATACAGTTGAAAATTCAATAAAATGTGGAGGATTTTATCTTTGACAAGATGATTGATAGGTCAGTTTACATGACAGGATGTGTGTAACTAAGTGACAGAGAACAACCGTTAAAGACGCCATTTTATGACGTGATAGTATGTCCAAAAGCTTGTCTACTCTTCTGCTACACACTCAAAATGATGTACTTTTTCTTCACAAAAAGTGTATACTTTTAGGACGAATTGAGACGCAGCATTGAACTTTCTTCTCCTGCATCTTATTCTTCTGCAGTCCAGAATGGCTGCACAACTGAAAGGTTTGTCTGAGCTGCGCCCTCTACTGTACAGGTGTAAATTTCTATTTCCTTGATTCCTTTGCTTATTCATTTAACTTTTGGTGTGAAAGGGTCTTTACATTGGCCAAAATATAACTTTTTTTGTTATTAAAAAACAAAAAAGCAAGCAGGCCGAGGTGAGAAAAAGTAATGCAAAAGTCATGTAAAGCATTACTAAACACAAAAAGAAACCTCAATTAGTTAATTTTAGTAAAGCACTATTGTAATGCATTAGTTTTGAAAGTAACTTTCCTCAACACTGGCCATTAATAACATTATATCTTTACTATGAGATCAGAGTTTGATTTTTACACTGCTGGTAGGGAATAGCATTATATTCTGAGAACTAATTCTCTAATGTGCCTTAATGAGTCCTGATGAAGTAAGAAAGACTGGTCTAAAAATCCACACACCCTCTGAGTTAATGTTTCAATTACTTTATATTAATCTGATTGTCACATAACCATTCAGATAAAATTATTACCAGAGCTGAGAAGAAGATAATCATAACTTGTCAGCTCTACTTCGTTAGCACCTCTCGCAAAATATGAAATGGTCCTGCTGAACTGTCATCACTTTACTGCATTGTTAGTAACAGAAGACTTCTGGCGAATCCCCTACCAAGACCGACCTGTCATGCAGAAATAAAACAGCGAGGCCACTCATGAGCTGTCAGAGGTGAAAAATTTGATATATACGTGGAATCTGAAAGCTTGTCTATCTGTGTGTGCATGTTAGCACACATGTGTCTGTATGTGTTTCGCGAGCATGAAGTCGTGCTGCAGGGGAGGTGAATTTAGTTACCCATAAATAATCTGAAGGGCAACATTTGTCCCGTAAGTGCTAATACAAAGGGACAGACAGACAGGCTTCAACCTCTTGGTTGATAGTACAGTATTCAGTGAAATATGGTAAGGCTTTGCCATTTAAAGGTAGGGTAGGCAGTTTTTGTCCAAAAAACTTTTTTCCAAATTAGTTTAAACTGTCTTTATATACCAATACATAATTAAAATGTAAGTACTCTGAAAAAGAGATTATAAAAATCGACTGTCTGTAGTCCTCTCAGGGCTCCAATAAACACAGCTACTTATTTCCATTCGGAACGAATGAAATGATTGGCTGGAGCGACTGTCACTCTCCCTCGCTACCATGGCTACCAGCCCTGCAGCAACAGGAGCCGCCCGCGCGCGCCCGTTTGACTCGAGGAGGGGGAAGAGGCACGGAAGCTAGGAAGAATCACAATTATGGCAGAAAATTGAGCAGTCAAAATTCCCAGTACCTGCAAATACAGTCAGCGAAGGCAAACCAGGCAAGGAAAGGAAGACAGTATTCGACCTGGACCTGTCCTCGAGCCGACGATGCTGTACTTGTCTCCGGAGTGTAGTCCTCATCAGAGCCAACAGTGCTTTCATCGTGGAAGCTCTTACATGCAAAACACAGTATGTGTTATGAATCTTACGCGAAATTCACCTTCATCACAGTGTAACTGATGGTAACGGGAAAACGTGTCAATGCAACCTTTTTTTGGCTTTGCATTATGTTACTAGCTCGTTATCGAATCATTGCAATATATTTTAAACTTTACCAGTTTCGATATGCTGGCTTGATAGTGAGTACTACCAGCCATGTTAGTTGTTTATATTCATAATGATAAAGTTAGGTATTTTATTACATGTGATTCTGACATGATGTCACTACATGCCTACCTTACCTTTAAGTAAGCCTGGCCTATGTGTTTAGTACCATATTAATGTACTGTTGATATATATTTCAATGTAGTGTGTTATGATGCTGATATTGCAGACTCATTAAAATAATATTTGTACAGTGTTATTTTATTTTTAGTAATACATTTATTATAATTTTTATTTTTAAAAAAACATTTTAATGGAAAGGACAAACAACATTTAGCAGAAGTTTTTGTTTTATTTCTAAATGCCTTTTTTATTTATGTAACTTTTTAAATAATCAATTTTGTTATTTCACACTTTTTTACTTTAAGAAAAATAATTTTGAGATCCAAAAAAAGAATTGCTGGACCCCAAAAGTACCATAACGGACCCCCTGTTGAAGAACCCTGATCTTAACAGAAAGGTTATGATAAAAGAGAGTTTAATCAGTAAATATTGACCTAACATCCTTTTGGTAACTTTGATAAAGTTTATGTTTAAAGGTTTGTGTGTTCTTTTGGAGACTACACACAACCGTTTCAGTATTGTTGTTATTGTCATTTACAAATATGTATGTTTTTGTAATAAATGTATAATTTCTGTGCAATATTCATGAATGCATTGCAGACTTTAAAGGAATTGCTCATCCAATAATGCATGATATTTTCATATAATAATAGTTAAATCCCCCCAAAAGAAGCACAATATAGAGAGAACTTTCATTGTGGGGTGCCCTGTTCCTTTAAGATGAGATTAATTGATGCGAACTGTATCTTCTAGATCAGTTCTTGGTTAATGAAATCATTCTATTAACTAAGTGCCACATGTGGAAGATGTAAGGGCTTGTGCCCTGTCTAAAACTGATCAGTGCCATTAGCATTCGGCCACCTTTCAGATGTGAGCTAATAAATGTGTGAAAAGTAACAGCATGGGTGCAAACAAAAGACATGGCAGTGTCAAATGGAATTATCACACACAATGATGGGTTGACTGCCAATTATTTTCCTTGATTGAGCATTGGCCTTATCAAAACGACCTCCATATTCATTAACTGACAAAGTTCAGCAGAACATGGGGGAGTTACAAAAATACATTTGACAGGTTTGTTTTCTTGAGGGTATATACTCAAATTATATTTTAACATTCTATTTTGCACGCGGTTTTGCAAAAAGCTGATAATATAATATTTTGAATCACTTTTAAAGACGCAATTCAGGCACATTGTTAGATGTAAAGTGGCATTTGAGGCTTTGACATTTAATGGTATATGACAATGCAAAGGTATGAAGAAGAGAAAAAGTCACTCTTGGGTCACAATTCATCAACAATGGCAGATGAGAATTAAATGTGCGCCCATTTCAGTTATCACAATACTGATGAAAAAGGGAATTTGGGGTGTCTCTTTTTAAATTTTTCCTAAAGTCTCTATGAAATCAAAATTCTTATTTTTTATGTAATATTGCAGTATTTATAAATGATTTATCCGTGCACATCATTCATTTTTAAATCTCATAATCTTTAATCAAAATAGCTTCCACTGTCACTCACATGACATTACAGCAATGGCAAACCACAACCATAATAGGGAAGAAAAGACCATCGCAAATTCCATTTCATGTCGACTTTAAAGCCATTTTAAACTCGCCGATTAATGCATTTATTTAGGCTCACTAGAAGACTTTTCCTAGAATCTCAGTTCATAGAGCAAACTATTTACATGCTGTTTCCAATCAGGACCACAAGCCAGCATGACAATTGGAATTTGGCTCTGCAACATTCAAAAGAAAAGTGTAATTAACCGTCTATAGTGTTCAGCCTTTCACTGAGGGTTGTTGTGCATTAGTGCTTTTTGCTAAATATACAGCAAAATACATAGCTTTTTGCTAACACAATGCCAAGACTCACAAAGCCTTTCTCACTGCTCCTCAGCGACTGATCTGACACTCTTCCTGTCACATTGCAAAGGAAATGTAAGCTTTTCATGTGAAAAAGCTTCCCTCACAAAAAAAAAATTAAATAAAGGAGGAAAAGCATCTTGGGAAGTGAAAAACACACAACAGGTGATCTTATTTTCATGGATGAACCTTGTTCTTTAAACTGTATACATATAGAATGAGGCTGTACACTTTCATTACTATTTCATAAAGGACATTTTCTATTATGTATGAGCAAGACCTAAAATATTAGTCCAGTCAGACAGTACTTTATGAGGAGTATGCTTACAAATATGTGAAAGAAAATCCTTGTCAATACTCTGTTAATCTGATCATGTATTAGTGTTATTAATGATAATTTTTGTTAAAATGTAGCACCTTGTTTTCTCAGCTTTGAATGATGATGCACAATAATATGGAAAACCTCCACTTCTTACAGCCTTATGAGGGTTTTTCAACACCAGTCCAATCCCCTTTTATGTTTTTTTTTGTTTTTTTTTTTACAGATTTATATTTAATATAAAATTATTGACAGGTATTTTCTTTCCATTTTTTGTGGCAAAAAAATAAATAAAAAATGCATTAGCATTCTGGGAGACAGCGATAAAATGTCACAAAAAACTTCTTTAGTTACATCTGACTTTCAAATGTTTTGCACTGTGACTCATCCAGCAATGTTATGATGATAATAAGGTTAACTTTATCTGAATAAACAGATTATGGTCTTTAAAAATAGACAGAATTTGCACTGCAGTTGCTTAGGGAAATTAATAGAGCCTATAAATAAATACTTGTTTTGCAGTTCATAAAACATTTGTAGACTTAATAATTCCAAAATGTGTAATTCTTTAATAACTTAACAGTATGTTTTAGCACATCTTGACTGACATTATTGAACAATTTATTTCTCACAAATAATACAGTAAGAAAATCTCACAAATACATTGAAATGATCTCAAGAAAACACTAAAATACATATTTGCAATGAACGCATACAAGTTACTTAAAACTGACTAGAAATATTTCAACACATAGAACTATGAATTCATTCATATTCAAGTATGGTCCCATAATGAAAATTGTGGAAAATTTTGTAATGTGGAAATGGAACATGCACATTGTAAACTGAGATTTGGATGGATGCTGGAGATTAACATCCCTGATTAAAATATAAACTCTTGATTCAAAAATGAACTGCTTAATCAAATTAACAATTTAAAATATGCTGAAGTACCGGTAAATACATTCTTGTTAATTTAATAAGGATGTGATCAATCCCAGCTTGATTGAGTCAAGTTTTAGCTATTGATGTTTTTAATTAAAAGTTCTTGATTAAGAATCCATAACTTGTTGTGGTCAACATGATGCATGTCTGAATTGTCATTATAGCATTATATAGATCAGCTAGGCTGGTAGAAGACATGTGCATTAATCTATATACAACATGAAACAACATTGCATTTTCAATTCAAGAGCAGAGGAGGCCCTGTGGCTATATGTTGAGTCATTCATACTACAGTATATATAAGTGTTACAATAACATACATTGTTTTCCTGTTTTGAGTTGATGACTGTGATACAAATAAATTACTGCAAATAGTACTGTTTATACGTTTACAATCAATAAGTTTCGTACTAATTGCTTTTTTTTAGGGCTGTCAAATGATTAATCACGATTAATCGCATCCAAAATAAAAGTTTGTGTTTACATAATAAATGTGTGTGTACTGTGTATAATTATTTTATATATATAAATACATACACATGCTTGTATATATTTAAGGAATATTTGCATTTATATACTATATATAGATTTATATATAATTTATATTATATATAAATATAAATATTTTATATATAAATAACACATTTTTCTTAAATATATAAATGCACGTGTGTGTACTTATACAAAATAATTTTACACAGTACAAACACATTTATTATGTAAACACAAACTTTTATTTTGGATGCGATTAATCGGGATTAATCATTTGACAGCCCTAGTTTTTTTAAATGTTGAATTCCAAATGAAAAAGAATCACATTAATCTCTGTAAGCAGAAAATGTCAAAGTAATGAATGATCAGTAAGTAGCAGACAGTACAGTGGTGTACTGATTTAGTGGATTATTCTCATTCTTTTACTGTTTTTACTGTGTCCTTAAAGATATAATAAACCAATTTGGTCGAACTTTTCTTGATCCAATATAAGAGCACTGTTTATCCTGTGTTTAATTTACTCTCAGAGTGAAATCTCAATAAAGTAGATGGAAAAGGGTAGTGTGCCTGTTTAATCAATCTTTCCGTATTACATTTAGATCCTGCCTCTGTGGAACAAGTGCAATCGATTCCTGAGGAGGGAAGTTTGATGTGTCTTTTCACTCCACTTCATGTTGCTGTAAATAAGCTATTTACTGTTTTTTTTTTTTTTTGCGCTGCTGTTTTATTATATTTATACACTGTAAAAAAATATTTTATGATTTGCTATCACAGCTTTTTTTCTTTTGTCAAATCAACTTAGATAATGTGGTTCAGACAGCATAATATTTTGAATGTCTGTAAACAATCTCCTTCAAATTTTTAATTTTAATGAACTCAAAATTTTAAGGCAACCAGGTAACTTACTTTTTTAAGTTAAATCAAAAATTATTTTTACAGTGTACTATGCTTAAACGCCAAAGTCTCTAGCCAGAAACATACTCGAGTGAAAATGTTCCACATTTGTTACTCTATGGGCCCTATTTGAATGATCTAAGCGCATGGACTAAAGTGCATGGCACAAGTGTGTGGTTGATGTCCATTGTTGCTATAGCTGAGCAGAAATACATCTCCCAGAGAGTCTCATCTCCCATTCCCTTTAAAAGCCAGTTGCGCTTGTGCCATGATTCACTATTTACATGGCAGAATTTGCAAGCGGAAAGACAGTTCTCGTGGCGAGCTTAAAGCGCGCAAGCAGACCATCTACCGGGACAAGCCGGATTCCACCATATCTTTATGTAGACAATAATATTCTTTTACATTGTAATCCTTTTATTTTTAATATTTGGCATGTTGTGCTGCTGCGTGTCCTTGTGTGTGTAGCCTAATAAGCAGTGTTGTGGACCCGCCTATAGGCTCTTTAAAAAACAAAATACTGCGCCATTGAGCACACCTCGTTTTCAGACCAGCACGCCCATGGGAGCACAAATGGGCGCAAATGCATTTGCTATTTAAACAACGTGGCGCAGGACGTGAAAAGGATAACTGCATCGGGCTGAAACTAGCAAAAAACACTTGTGTCATACCTGGCGCTGCATTGCACCGGGTAGTTCTAGGAACTTAGTTCTCAGAACTAGCCACTAGGGGGGGGTTCCTCGAGAACTAATGGTTCCCTTAGGAACGTTTTCCTGGTTGCATTCGCAATGCCAGAAGGAACTCTAAAATGACATAAGCCGCTTGTTGTTGTGACTTTTATTTTGACGGTTCTGAGAAAGCCAGCCAGAGCCTGAGCAAACAAACAGTGTTCGCATTCTCTGTGTTCCTTAGTTTACGATCTGTCTAACACATTATTAGATAGAACTGTTATACATAGAAAGTAGACAGTGATGAAAAGTTATTAGCGTATGCCATGTGGGTGATGTCCTGTGTAGCTAGCTGAGCAGAAATACATAAATATGCTTCGCTTGGTCCCCTCAAAGTTGCGTTTGGTTTTCTCCTCAGCGTAAAGGTTAAGATGTCATCTATCACTGTTTTCCATATTCGTATAGTTAGTTTGAGAGGTAAATATACAGGCTGTATCAGAGATGGGCTGTAGGCCTATTTTAATTACATGTATTTGAAATACATATTTAATTACTTTTTGAGTATTTTGTAATTTGTAGTTTCCTTAACAAAAATAAATTAAATGTAATATGTGTTTAAATATTTTGAGGGACTGTAATTTGTATTTAAAATTCTTAAACTACTTATTTAAATATATCATTTTATTTAGCTCATATTAACTTTCATCACTAGGCTTAATAGGACCATAGACATATAAAATACGAATAGGACTACCAAATTGCCTATCACAGTTTTTGGTTAGGTGCAAGAAAATCACGTGATGTGACATCCTATTGACCCTGTTCACATTTCCGGGAAATGGAAGGCGTCATAGTTTGGTCAACTTCTATAGCAGTGAAAGAGAGACTACATTAAATGTGTTGTGTTTACATTTGCTCAAATAGCAAAAGAAAAACACCAGCGTTTTCAGAACCTTCAAAAAGAGTAAAAAAATAGAGAGAGATTGATAACAGCTGTCAGAAGAGAGAATGATGTCAACTTTACTGTCACAGCCGCTATATTAGAAACACCCTCACAGCAGTTAACTAGTTTTATAGTTTTAATACAAATATAGTGTTATATGTACATAGCCTACATTAAAAAAAGAAAAAAAAATTATATAACAAACTGCAGGATGTACGATGATGACCGTTAAAATGCGTCATTACAGTCTGTGAAAAAGGTCCAGTTTGCTCATTATGAACAAGGTCAGACGCAGTTAATAAAAGAAGCTGATTTTGTGCTCAGTCAAACTGCTTTAGGTAAAGTATCTAGTAAAATAAAAATATTCGGATTAATTGTGGGTGGGTCGCAGGCTGATGATATAGGTTGGCTAATATTAAAACAACGTGTAGGCCTACATGTGTATGTGAGTGTGTTGCTGAAATCTGAGTGGTTGATGAACTGCTGTTTGGCGGGGAACTGCCAGGATAGCCTAAGCACAAAAGTGTCAAAATGCCCAGTCTGAGCAAATCAAACGTTTTCATCTTTCTTTTATGTATTTACTTTGAAGGATGTAGGACACCGGATATGTATTACTTTTATGAAGTGTGTTAAATGTTAAATTCAAGTGTCAGGCAAGTCATCATAATTTAACGGAAAATTAAAAAACATTGCTTTAGGTCAAAGATTCTTTGTTGAGGGGTCTCTTCACAAGGACAAATTATTGTAATTAGTCACTAAATTACATTTCCATTAAAATGGATTTAATTGTTTTGAAGAAAAAATAATTATTATTTTTTTAGAAAAAAATTGTAGGCCTATAATTATAATGACCAATGATAGATTTAAAGGTCTAAATGAAATTGTGAGCAGTAAAATGTGTGTGTAAGTGTCCATGTTTTAAGTAAAAGTGCAAGCATTCAGTTTTAACAGGACTTTAGTAAAGTACACATTTTGCAAAATAATGCCTCAAGGACCACAAGATAAAAAATAAATAAAAGCTCATTGAACTTGTTTAGGGCACAACATCATGTCATGACATTGATGCTTTCTTTTTGCAGGTTTGGGACCTCATGAAAGACTCGAAACATGACTGCCTGTTTCCGATGACAGTCGCTACATTTTATAGGTAATATTTCCACCTCACAACCATTAGATGTGGAAACGAAGCACTCCAAAATATATTGAAATGCAATGATTTAGAGGACAACATTTGCTGGTGAATCTAAGAATGATACACAGCATGCATTGTTCATATTAGTCTGCCATGATGATCTTGGCGTTCCTTTGACTCATATATTGGAAGCTACAGGGGAACGTGTCTCAGAAATTTATATTCATGTTGAATCCTAATCTGTTTATGCATATAATAATCTAATCACCACAGTTTACCCTTGAGTGTGTGACCTGTCTGATCCATCATAGTAGACATTAACATTCACTTGAAAGAGCCATGTCATAGCTCCTAAATTAAATATATAGTGAATATATTGTCTTTGTTTGAGAAATAGAATGCGACCGTAGGCAATGTAAATGATTTAAGTGATATCTCTGTAATACGCTTTTCCTCCTGGTGAAATCAAAACTGCTTTACCAAACATTCATTTACTGTATTAAGTGCACTTTCCATCGATTAAAGTTGAATTTTCTTCATTTGACTGGATGAAAAAAGGAAATATGATTGAGCTGGAAAGCAAACCTGCCATTATACAATAATGGAAACTCTACTCCAATCTTTTGTACAGAGCTGATATTTTATACAGGCAGAAATTGCGTTTTGCTTGAGGAGAAATAGAATTAGCCTTCAGTTATCAGCGGGATAGCCATTCCTTTCTGTTTGCAATAAGAATAATGTTTCAAAAAATAAAGCAAATTTCATTCGGGGTCTCAAGTGACGCTGCAACCTTTGGGAAAAACATACATGCAATATTTACAACAGTAATCCTTCTGTATTTCCTGCTTCAACAAATGCCCATTTTCCCAGCTGGGTCACCAAACACTTCAATTGAACCTAAATGTGAGTCCCCAAGCCTTAAGAACAGCTGCTAAATGCAGACTCCTGGTTTTTGGCCATGCCCGTTGGCCACGGCAGGTGCGCTCTTCCTGATGGAGGTCATGCGGATAGCAGAAGTGCTCTGAAGGTAGCTGGTGTTGCGCTCTTGGTATTTGCGCTGTCTGCACAGTAGCTGGTTATTGAAATGCCTTCTGAAGCTCTCACTCAGCAGGTACAAGGCAAATGGGTTCATGCAGGAGCTGGAGAAGCTCAACACTCGCGCCACAAGCGTGATGATGAGGTGTGACAGCGAAGAGTCGATCTGCCGATAGTTGAAGGAGCGGTACATGTAGAGAACGTGGTTGGGGAACCAGCACAGCGCGAAGAGGCCCACGAACACCAGAACGATCTTGGCTAGACGCTTCCTTGTTTCCGTCTCAAAAGAGGGAAGGAGAAAAGTTGACAGATAAGACCACTCAATAAAGTATGAGGTGCATTTTAGATGAGGATAAGGTCAATAAAAATGCATGTACGTTCAGTACTGCTTCCTCTAGCCTGATTCTGAACCCGGTAATTGTCATTTGCCGCGACCGATTTTAGTTCTTGCAGCTCAGGGTTTTATGTTTTACCTACACTATCGGTCAAAAGGTTGGAATCATTAAGATTTTGGTTTTGGTTTTGAAAGACGTCTCTTGTGCTCTGCAAGGCTGCATTTATTTGATAACGGTAAAAACAGTGATATTGTAAATATTATTACAATTTATAAAGCTGAATTTTCAGCATCATTACATCATTACATATGTTATTTCATGAATAACATTACCAGTCTTCAGTGTCACATGATCCTTCAGAAATCATTCTAAAATATGCTGATTTGCTGCTCAAGAAACATTTATTATTATTATCAATATTGAGAAAAGTTGTCCTGCGCAATATGTCTGTGGAAACTGTGATGCATATCTTTGATGAACAGAAAGTTCAAAAGATTTTATTTAAAATATAAATCTTTTGTAATATTATAAATGTTTCTACTGTCACTTTTGATCAATTTAATGTGTCTTTTGCTAAGTATAAGTATTCGTTTTCTTTTCTTAAAAAAATATTATATCCCACACTTTTGAATGTAAGTGTTTCCGAAAAAATCTTGCCAATGTTTTTCAGAAACAGTTTTTGTTAATACTCTCTTCACATCTTGATAGCAATCAATAATAGAAGTGGTCTAAATATAAAAACATGTACCTTCTGAAAATCTCAGAACAAAAAAAAAAATCATTGCATTCGATCCGAATTCACGGCACGTTGTAATTTCCGTAATTAAGACATACTTGGAGCTGTTTACGTCCTTGAACTTGGAATTACGCATTATATGTCAACACTATCAATGCCAAAATTTAACTGCAGCAGTCAGGTGATACAAATAAGACATGTACTGTACTTTGTTGTTCATTATTATTGTAATGGTATGTGCTTTGAGACGTGGCTTGAGGCTTGGAGACGCTCTGAAGGGAGGATGTGATCTCATGCTTTCAAAGCTAGCTTGCTATTGCTTGCCTCTCCAAAATTGCCTACTCTACCTTTAAGCAGCTAAACTGTTTTCAACATTGATAATAATAAGAAATGTTTCTTGAGCAGCAAATTACCATATTAGACTGATTTCTGAAGGATCATGATCATGAAGTAAAGATGCTGAAAATTCAGCTTTGCCATCCCGGGAATAAATTACATTTTTAAATATATTAAAATAGAAAAGAGTTATTTTAAAATGTATTATAAGTATTGACTTATATATATCATAATCATTCCAGAGGTTTGACTGGTAGTGTATGTTGGTTTTGCTTTAAATGCATCTTATTCATTTAAAATAATATATCTTCTTTTGTTTTCCACAGAATAAGGGAAGTAAATACAGGTTCGGAACAATGTGACTGTGAGTAAATAATGTCAGAACTATCCCTTTAAATATGTTTTTTTTTTTTTTTATCAGTTGGCTCCTGAGATTCTGCAGTACTGATTATGCATAATTTACACTGTACAATGAAGTACATACAGTGCAATACAAGAGATTATATCCCAATAAGCTATTCATGCTTTTCAGAGAAATGAATGATAGATGGATGAACAAGACTGATGTTTTGTCTCATGAAACGCATGATTACTCATAACCAAAAGAGATAAAAACCAACGGTAAACTTCATCAGATGATACGATGTATTATCAAGGGCAAGAGGGAGCAGAGAATGTTAGCTGCCTTGAAACAGCTGCTAAAAGAGAATATTAACGAGGATATCTGTCATCCTTAAGGTCCCTTGGAACAATGCTTAACTGATGATTCATAGCCCATGCAGCGAAAGATAAAGTGCCCTGTCTCAAAAAACTGTCAAGGGAGCATCTTGTGAAGGGTGTCCCTCAGTTCAGCAGAGGCTTATTTTATACTTTCTCTTAAAATGTTTATGGTTTGGCTCTTGGGGAAGAAATATTGTCTTGGATCATCATAAAACGGCCAATTCCATTTAGAACAGCTGTTACTGCAAATCGATATTTAATTGCAAATAATGAGTAAGGGTTTTATGCATTCCGTTTCAATTCCTGAATTTGAATTGAATTTGTTTTAAGGTAGCACACTACATGCAGGGTTAAAATGTATCGAAAGTCATTTAACTGTGATTTTTAACTATCCTGTAAAAACATATATTTTTAAGTTGTGAATAAAACAAAAATGATTGGACCACGTTTTACAAGAGAATAGTTTCTTTTTTACTGTCATTCAATGTGTTACTTGTAATTTCTTTGTAATTATTTATAGATGAATGGATGGATGGATGGGTTGAGAATATACATACATACATACATACATACAAACACATATAGATAGATAGATAGATAGATAGATAGATAGATAGATAGATAGATAGATAGATAGATAGATAGATAGATAGATAGATAGATAGATAGATAGATAGATAGATAGATAGAAAGAATGGCATATAACTTTTGGCAATCTAGAAGGGTAGAATAGATCATTTTGCATAATGTAGTGCAACATTTCTTTGAATTTTTATATAAAATAAAATTCTGTTGTTCCAAATTCCAATACTACTTCCTGTGTTGTGGCTAATTGAACTGAAATACACACTCATTCTTAAATTTTGACATTTGCACAACCCAACCAATTACCACATAAAGCACGTTTCAGGTTAACCTTTTTCCAGTGTGCTTACAATGACAAATCCGAAATATCTGTGCTCTTATCTCAACTGTGATATCTAAAACATGATTGATGGATTGAAGCAACAATCCACTATGCCTGAAGAAGAACTTATTTTGACAAACACAGAAGACTGGCATTCAACCATGCATGTGAGCTTTAAGCTCTTCCCCTGGAACCTCTTACCTGTCTTTTGGAGTGCTCACTAATCTCACCTGGGATATCATGAGCACTCTTGACAAGTGTCTTCGCGATGTGGTAGTAGTAAACAGAGATAATGCTCAAAGGGATGAGGAAGTAGACGAGGAATATCATAATCGAATGAATCTTGGGATGCATCTCGTTGGAGAGTGGATACGGCACACAAGCGGTGAACGTCATGTTCTTGTCTGGCATATGAACCACCTGTGAAAAGACTGCCTCAGGGATAGCCAGCAGCACTGAGACAACCCATATAGTGATGGCCTTCAAGCAGGTCCAGAACACTGCGCTGGAGGTCTGGATATCCATGGGATTCACAATAGCTTTGTGTCTAAGAGAAACATATGTGAAGAATTGTCAGCACACAGATTTCTGTGACTATCATCCAGGTTGAGAATTTATGAAAGAGATAATTGCTTTGTTTATCATCAATTTATCATAGCTTGAGGGAAAACACTGTGTTCTTATCTGAAGTCAGATTTGATTCTCTGCTAAGGTTTAGTTATTCCTCAGCAGGATGTGTGCCTGTTTATACTAGACCTGCTGTTATTATTGAAACAAGTTTTGAGAACAGGCTTTTAACTGGTACATCTCAATTTTTTTATTCAGTTTCATTCCATGACTGTTCCATGTTAATGAAATTATTGATGTATGTCGTCATACAGAGATACATTTCTCTTATTGGATAACCTTATTATGTGACAGTTTGATTACACATCAACACAGTCATAATCGGAAATTACACACACACACACACACACACACACACACACACACACACACACACACACACACACACAATAGTGTATAATTAAATTGTATAATTAAAATAACATTAAGATCAAAACATTAAAATATGGCAATATTTTCAAAGGTTGTGACAAATTATCCTTTTCAAGCCATAAAAGACTAGTTATATATAAAAGACATATATATCAGATATTTTCTTCGGTACTTGAACCTAAAAAACCTTTACACTGGCGCTTAGCAGTACTAAGTCTAAAACTACATGATCAAACTTATAAATGATTCATCTAAGGATTTTCTCCCCAAAGAAAAGCTGTCCTATACGAAATACGATATTTCCTGTGCACATCTTTCCGATATTCTGCTCCGGCTGCAAAGCCCACAGACTAAATAAAGTAAACAAAAAACAATGGAGAAAATTCATGGTGGAAAATTGGTTGCTTTTGTTCCAAGGAAATTGTCAATTTTCTCCTATTGACAAACCGGTCGGGTTTGATCTGTTCGACAGTGTCCTTTAGACATTCTGCTGCCGTCATCTCTAAGGTAAATGGAAATCTCATATGACAGCATCCTCGCCCTGACTTCTCCCTTCCACCAGGTTTTATTGCCCCGGGCTTGCTTTTTCCTCTCTCAATGAACACAGACTGCCCTGCCTGAGGCATGGGTTAGCTGGGGAGCGCCACCATCACAGCTTGATTTCTCCCTGAGTAAACAAGTCTGAGTTGAGCATATATGAACCGAATAACATGCAAATCAACTTGATTTTATTTCACGCATGACTGTGAATCTTGAGTAAGTGCTAATCAGATGAAGTCTTCAAAACAATCGTTTGTGTGACGATGCAAATGGTCTCTTTTCTGTTCCTCTTATATCACGGCAAGCCAGCCAATCCACTTGTCCTCCTTCCTCGGGCAGAAGCTTGTCAAATCTATACTTTTAGACGTAATTCCTTTGGCCTGGAGATTCATTATCCCAAGTAACTTTACATTGACTACATTTTGCATCGCGATTGTCGTTTTGGGGAACGGAACTCTTAATGCTGCCTACAAATCAATAGCAATAAATGAGCACTGCTTGGACCCCAGGGTGGTGGCATAATCACTGTGGCACAAATGAACTTTCAGGTGCTCCAAACAACAAACAGACTGAGCAACAAATCAGGTTAGGAAAGGTCATCACCTTTAGCTGAGGCCCACTAGCCCTGAGACAAAAGTGAAGGATAAGGCGTAAGGAGTGAAACAGAGCGGACATTTGTCATCTTCACCATAGATCCTCGTCCACATTTTTAATGCTCTTTCGCAGACTAATGCTCTAATGCAGCCAGAACTTGTCAATTAATAAAACAGTAATATTATGTTGTCAATCATCATTTAGGATTTGAAGCACTACAATCTACTAATGAGAACATCGAATTCTGAAGATACTCCTTTCAGTTGAAGTTTATGTAAAGGAATATTTGTTAATTATGGTCACAATGTAGCTATATGCAGGTTTTCTTGAATATACAATCATTTTTTCTAAGCTTTATCCCAAATCTACCTCTTTTGGCTATAATGATGTCTCTGTCATTAACAGCAGCCGTGGTCCAATTTGGTTATGAGAACGCTGCATTTCAATAATAAAATTCACTGCGTTGTGAGTAAATCAGAATAATTATGTCAGTGATAGGCTGTACAGATGATTTCCAGCCTTCAAAAGAATATTTATGTGTACAGAAAGTATGAAAACAAACTGCCTAAATAAATCTTTCATTATCTGTCCAAATCTCTGCTCTGAGCCCATCACATGTCAGATAAATGAACTGCATCTTTGTTGTTGAGAAATATATCTCTGTTGAGTCATGAATCAAATGTAATACAGAATCCCTTCAGGCAGTATGCCAAATGGGACATGCAATAATATTATATATATATATATATATATATATATATATATATATATATATATATATATATAATATAAACAGCAGCAATATTAATTCCTCTGAAAATCAATGTATTTGTATTAATTTTGCTCTCAGCTACAGGTGCTTAATGAGGAATTTCTATTAATCATTGACTTTACAGTACATATATTATATATAGGCTATATATATATATAGGCTACATGTGTTTACAAATGAATGAGCTACAACGAAATATATACACACACACACACACACACGTTGTTTATTGCTAATTTCTCTTGTTTGTTTTAGTGGTTGTTTCAGACATTGTCCTCATTTTCACAGTAGTGAATGTGGCAGTGATTGCAGTTCATTCAGCAATTGTTTTCCCCTTACCTGTCTGCGCTCAGTGCCGTAAGAGTGAACACGGAGACTCCGACCGAGGTGAGCTGGATCACCGGGATCATCTTACAAGCCACAATTCCAAAAATCCACTCTTCATAGAAATACCTAAACGCGTCCACTGGTACACAAGTGACCAAAAGCAAAAGATCTCCCACAGCCAAGCTGGAGATGAAAATATTTGGTACACTTCGCATCGCGCTGGTAGTGATGAATATTTTCACAAGAGTAATGTTGCCCAGTAAACCAACCGTTATGATAAGTATATAGACCGATGGGATAACGCAGCGAATGATGAAATGCACAGTTTCCCCTCCATCGGATGTCCAGTCATCTGTGAAGTTCTCATAGACTGAGGTATCCTCAGAGAAAGTGTGATCCATATTTCGGTTTAGTGTTTAGAAAGCAAAGGAGTTAAAATTAATAAATGGACGTAAAAAGTTGCCCTGCTTTGGAAGAGAGAGAGAGAGAGAGAGAGAGGTGCTGTCCGCAAAACTTAGTGCTGAAATGAGCGATGTCTTTAGCCACGTCCCTAAAAGTTGACTGGCTTCTTTGAAAGGCAGGAACAAGTAAAGGGAGAGCCTATGGCAGACCATCTTAACATGTAATCCTTTAAACTAACTATTATATATTACCTATTATATACAACTAATGTAACTATTTTAGACTACTAATAAATCCAAGAGTGACTAGTATCTTTTTCAATTTCTCATTTAGTTCATTTATAAGCTACTATTAATTCATTATTTGCCACTAGACATCACTATATACACTTCCTACTAGTGTATATTCGAGTTGATTCTGGTAACTATTCCGGTTTTACTATTAATTATTGGATTCATTAGAAAACTACTGGAACGAAAATATAGCCTATTAATGGAATACATGTTAAGTCGGCTTGCCATAAGAACAGCATTGCAGAGAGCAGCACCAAACAGTTTTGCATTATGTATGTATGTATGTATGTATGTATCTATCTATCTATCTATCTATCTATCTATCTATCTATCTATCTATCTATCTATCTATGTAGGCCTACAGTATCTATCTATCTATCTATCTATCTATCTATCTATCTATCTATCTATCTATCTATCTATCTATCTATCTATCTTTCTATCTATCTATTTATGTAGGCCTACAGTATCTATCTATATATCTATGTATGTATGTATGTCTGCCATCTAAATGTGTTAATTCCCAATCTTCCACAAAACATTCACCTTTCTTGTTTTTAAAGTGTATTTATTTATTTCATGCCAAAATAAATAAATAAATAACCTAAAAACCCCAAATCCCCATATACGAAAGAACGATGTTGGACAGTCGCTCGTCAGTAGCGCAAACTGGAATTGTGCTTTCTGGACTCGTCAGGTGCAGCTTTTGTACCCCTTATCGGAGTTAGACTGGAGCTCTTTCATGCTCTTTCTATGACTCGCAGGGGGGATTTACCGAGGGAAGAATGGCAATAAATACGTAATCAGAAAACCAACTGGGTCTGGACAACTAAAGTAGAAAAACAGGTATTTCAGTGAGAGAGAGAGAGAGAGAGAGAGAGAGAGAGAGAGAGACCTGCTTTACTTTTCTCCACTCCTTTACAAAAATCGAAGACTTTATTTGCTTGTGTCCCGTGTCACTGGAATTTGAAACCAAGAATTACATAGCCTAAAGAGATTTTTTTTATTCTAACCTACATGTTAGGTTTGCTTTCTCATCCTTATATAAACAGACACAGCAAACATTTATGCATTAGGTGCTGATGACAAAGGTTCTTTGTCCAGACAGATCTTGAAATTGGATTTTCATTTGGCCTTGGCCTCAGAACCAATCTATCTGTCATGAAACAGAAGGATTCACACAGGTAAAACAGGTTCATTTGCAGAAGTATGTGATCGCAACGATGGAAGCAGGTGAGTAACTGATGAATATAGTGTTCATGGTGATATCTGGATGAGTAATGGTCTTATCTGTTGCAGGTTCTGAAATGGAGATCGAGGCAGATGACTGAAGACGGATGAAGGAAGCAGATGACTGAAGACAAATCATTCTGGTAGGTATCGTGGAGGTAAGGAGTCAGGTGGATGGGAGGAGGAGGAGGATGAGGGGCAGGTGAAGGGTTGGAATGAGTGGTGAAGAGCTGGAGAAGGCAGGCGTAATACAAGGAGTCTACCCGGGGAGGGAGGGTGGGAGCCGTGGAGGCTGACGAGGACGTGGTTAGGAGGGACCAGAGGCCTCCAGGACGGAGCCTTCCTTTCGGGCTGCCAGGGCGGAGTCTGCAGTTTGGGTGGCCAGGGCAGATCGGCCACTGTGGCCTTTCAATGGGACTCAGGTTTGGCCCGAACACGTTCTTTAGGACGTCATCTTTCCAGGTGTGAAATTTCTAGGAACTCTTTCACATATACTTCGATCGGGCAGCCATCCTGGAAACAGACGATTTTATCAGACGATCGGTTTTAATGGATGCGGGAAATAGTCTGGCCTTCTGTCATAAAACAGAAGGATTCACACAGGTAAAGTATTCAACAGGTTACTGATATGTGACACTATCATGGTCTTGCATTCACTCGTACAAATAAAGGTTCCAAAAAGAGTTATTCACAGTGATGTCAAGAACCCCAAAGAACCTTCCAGTGAACAGTTCTTAATAAAAGAACCATATTTTTCTTAGCGAGAAGAACATTTCAATGACATAAAGAACCTTTTTCCGACATAAAGAACCTTTTGTAGAATGTAAAGGCTCCATAGATGTTAAAGGTTCTTCATGGAGCTATTGATGCCAATAAAGAACCTTTATTTTTAAGAGTGTCGTTCTTGCTTTTGGTCTGCACAACCTGTTATTTCGCCATAATGCTGGATAGAGAGGCTTTTAACCCTCAGAAGCCTCATTTTAAAAGGCTTAATTCAAACTTTCAGCAATTTTTATTCAGGAATGATGGAGTGTTTTGACAACTCTTACTGGTTCTGCTCTGCTTAAAGATCAGCCAAGGGATACCTGAATGAGTTTCAGACTACGAATGAAAAGCATTATAAGTCACTGCCCCACTATGTCTCTCATCTTCTTGACTTGGTTCTCACCTTGACTTACACCCCGAGAGCAAAATAATTTTTTTTGCTATTTTTGCGAAGATTTAAGAAAAATCTTAAATCTAAAATGTGTGTTATTTTAAATGTGTGTGTGTGTGTGTGCGTGCGTACGTGCGTGCGTGTGTGTGTGTGTTTACCACAACACAGATGTTTCCTGATGTAAATGTGGCCTCTGATAATAGGCTAAATTAATATAATTCGCCACTCACTTGGGTTGCATGTGGTGATGTCATGTTGAGTTAGTGACATCTGCTGGCTTTAATGACGCTTTTGATGCAACAATGGTAATATAGAGACTAAATTAATTACAGAAGAATGTATTGTGCTATTTTTTCTGCAGTAAATTAACAGGTGGCCTTATACGTCTTTCCTTCACCATATTTGAAATCAGCACTGAAACATATCTGTCACGTTTTAATGAAAAAATCCTTATGCTAACTTTTTCAAGGATTCAATATTCCTTTTAATGAGACATTTTTTTCCAGAGATGGAAAATGACTTAATTCAGAAATTGAAAACGTTTTCATTAGATATGTAGGCTATTCAAGGTTTTTCTTAAATTACTTTTTATTTTTTATTGAATAGGTTTGATGTGGAGAGAAGATCAATAAAACAATGTGCGCTTTTATTTCATTGACTTTTTATTCTCAGATATAATGCATAAAACGAAGTAGGCTAAATAGACAAACCCATCCCAAACATCACAACATCCATTGAACGTCAACATAATATAAACTTACATTAAACTTAAATAATGGACCTGTTTATGGACCTGGATTGGACCTCAATAATGGACCTGGATAATGGAGCCCTCCTCCATCATGTCATTGAGCTATATGAGCAAACAAACAATAAAGCACGGTCATATATGAAGCATCACTTTGATTGACAGCTATGCTTGCGTGTGCACCACGTGCGCATTCTGCGCAATGACCGTATGACCGCCAGACCCCAGTACTCTTATTTCGGTAATTAGCATCTCTGTGGCCATAATGATGATCTATTCTTTGCTACGTTTCTTTGATGGCTTTTCTGTCTGTTTGCTCTTTGGTTTATGACTCGAAAAAGCTTGCCGTCAGAAAGGCGCCACCAACATGCTGCTTTTCCAGCAGGTCCTTCTTTCCCTCGGGACGCAGTGACATGAGAGCAGGACCTCGGTTCTGATTAAGAAGGGGGATGAACAACACTCCGCCTGGATTACGGTTGGTGTGTGGACTTTTAATAGACGATTTAACACGTTTCTTACCGTGTGAACGTTTCTCGTGCTATTTTATAGAAGAAACACTTCTGGAAATTCTAGAGAAACTTTCAGTAGGCCTGTTGACTGTTATCAGAGATAGATAATGTAGTATAGATACGTTGTAAAGAAAAACAGGTCTTATTTAAACAACTATTTACATACATATAAATTAGATGTGTCTGGAAACCCTTATAAGGATATCAAAATCCCAGGATATCACTACTAAATCAGTTTTCAAATTGTTTTACAAAAGGCACTATGGCAGTCATTGTTGGCTTGAATTCAAATGCCTGTTGAAGTAGGCTACTTCTCAGGAATTATGAATATATTTTTTAACCCGTTAATTGTTGTTTTCCATTATGTGATGTGCCCTGTGATACAATTGCATTTTTGTTGCAATTGTCATGTTTGCTCTGCTCTATTGTTAGGTGCAAGAGTTTTTTTTTTTTTTTTTTGCTGACATGGTTGAAAAGGGATTAGCCTATGAGCTGATCACATGTCCCATGGCCTTTGTTATTTTCCTTGTTTTGTTTTTTTGTTTGTTTTGTTTGCACTGAGTGAGTAAATTGATGAAGGCACTGGGGATAAAATAGGCTGCATTGACAAAGGGGTTTCTAAAGCGAAAGGTCATTTTGAGGTTCAGAATTGCTGTCTGCCTCTGCCCGGGGCCAGAAGACTGGCAATGATGGTGACAAGCAACCATAGAATGATGCAGAGCAGTGAAGCCAAATTATGTCATTAAACTACATCAAAAACTTTTATGAAGGATGTGTAAGTATGCAGTCTAAAGTTTGACATTGTATGCCAAATTAGAGATATATTGTGTTTGAAAATGGTTGAATGTGTGTTAAGATCTCTTCATTGCATGTTTCAGCTCAGGCCTCCGACTGTGATAGGCCAGTTCCACACGCTGTTTTTCGGCTCTGTGCGTACGTTCTTCCTTGGAGTTCTTGGATTCGCAGTCTATGGCAATGAGGCCCTCCATTTCAGCTGTGATCCAGACAAAAGGGAAATAAACCTTTACTGTTACAACCAGTTCAGGCCTATAACACCACAGGTAAACGTGCATGAAAGTATATGAATTTAATAATCTGGTATTGTAATTTAATGAAAATATATGAAATGACAGCCAAAAGTGAACATGGATGTTTGGAAGTAATGAGAAAGAGAAATTCTAACAGCTTTTGCTAATCAAGCCATGTAACTGTAAGATTTGGAACTTATTTAACTTAGAGCCCAAGGTTCACACCAAGGATGATAACTATAAAGATTATGATCAAGTTATAGTTCTAAAAATTATTCTAAATATCGTGTTCACAATAACATTGGAGTCACTTTAAGAACGAGCCTTTAAAGTGACAGACATGCATGTGCTTTGAATAAACAGAGCGTTATCTCTCGCTGGTGTGGACGCTAATATAGTTATCTTTATAGTTATCGGTTTTTGGTGTAAACTGGGCTTTAATCTGTCATTTTCACTGCATGGAATAAAATAAGTTTACTGCTCTATTCTATTATATCTTAAAAACGATTTTAGAAAGCAGATAATCAAAACATGGATGTAAAACTGTATTTCAGTGAATATGAGAAGCTGATTGTGAAGATGGTATTATTATGGCCTATAATAACTTTTCATTTTTGTGTGGAAACTTGAATAAAAACCATATTTGAAGGCAAAATGACAAGTTGAAAAAACAAAAACAAGCTTAAAGTCACCATGAAATATATGTTTTTATGCAATATATTATATTATTTATTATAATTTTTATTTATTTTTTAATTCGCGTGCCCTCGGAATCTTTAATCAAAATATCTTCCCCTCCTCTTGCAGCGACATCATCTCTCTTCTCTGATGATGTGTTTACTGGAGTGAGGGCGGGGCAACCTGTCACTCACATCACAGCAATAGCAAACCATAACAATCCAATCAATTCCTGATGAAAAAAATCCAAGAAGCTGCTTCACCCATATATACGTCACAACAGAAAAGCATATCGCAATGTCCGTTTCATGATAATTCAAAGACAGCAAAGTAACATACGTTTTTTTATTTCATGTAGGTATTCTGGGCGTTGCAGCTAGTCTCTGTCTTGGTACCTGGAGCTGTGTTCCATCTTTATGCTGCCTGTAAAAATATAGACCAGGAGGAGATCCTTCAGCGACCGATGTCCACAGTCTTCTACATCATCTCTGTCCTGCTGAGAATAATTCTGGAAGTGTTAGCATTTTGGCTTCAGAGGCACCTCTTTGGGTTCCTGGTTGATCCTATCTATATGTGTGATGTTAGTGCCCTTGCGAAGATCTTCAACATCTCAAAGTGTATGGTCCCTGAACACTTTGAGAAGACTATCTTCCTCAGTGCAATGTACACCTTTACAATCATCACCATACTCCTTTGTATCGCTGAGATTTTTGAGATTCTGTTCCGAAGAATTGGCTTTTTAAACCAGCCAGTGTCTTGAGAATTTAGAAAGTTTGCTTCAACAGTTTTAGTTTTATGTCTTCTATGGGTCTCTGAATGACAGACAAGACATAAACCCACATACCTCTAGACTTTCTGGTGGTAGATACAACAAGACACTAGTTTTTTTAACTATACAATTAATTAATCCTTTTCTGGGAAAAAATAACAAGCCTAATTAATGACAAGGGACTCTTTTTAGTTAAAGCCAACTTATTTAAGCCTAAATAAGTCACATCTCTTGCAAGAGAAACTTAAATATATATATATTATTAGATATATATTATACAGAAGTATTGACTCATGTAAGCTAATCTAAACCCAAAGTATTTTGAGTATTTAAAGTAAAAAGTTAAAGTATTTAAAGACAAGTATTTAGTAATTCTCTCTGCAATATTATTTAGATTTCTACATTATATTGAATTACTACACAAATTGCGAGTACTATTTTGACTAATTTTCTTTGATTTAAATTTCAACAATGATTCATTCTTCTTAAAAGGGAATAAGGAAGAATAAGTACATGCAACACAGCACACATTTTTGATTGGTCAGTGGTACTGCATACTTAATCACGATTATGCACATTGACAGTATATTGATTTCCATATGGTTTTCATTCCATTTAAGAATGATCTTGTGTGTTTTGTAGTATTTGTATCTAGATTTTCATCAGGCATCCATCCAACTTTTTGTTATTATTCTCAGCTAAGTGTTTTATCTCAGGAACAACATGGCATACTGTGAACTCTTATTTTGTGTCAGTAGGTAACAGTTTATTATAAGAATATGGTTTATTCATTACAGAAACATCTGACAGCATGTTTGGCCTTCACATCCTCTTGCAGTTGCCTTCCCACTGTTTCAACACCACAGCTGTTGGAGTAATAGCTTTTGTATTATGTTTAGAGAATTGATCATCTATATATTTTTTTTTTTTGATCACCAGTGTCTATGGGATTTATGATATGATTATGCATGAAAATCTTCATATACTGTAGGTAACATAATTGGTGCATATATTATGACTGCCATAATGTATTATCAGTCTAGGGAAATATTTAGTGTTAAGTAACTCATAGTCAGAATAAACAGAACTGCTTGTGAATCCACAGCAATCTTTCTAATACAATGCTTTCATAATGTTTGTGAAGATTCAATCAAGTAAAAATTTTTTAAATAGTTGTCACTCTTTGTGTACATATCGGTGGTATTACACTTACTAGAAGGGGAATACAATAAAAGCTGAATCTATTGAATAATAGGAACTAAAACTTCACGAGGGGCTCTTAAAGTAGTTTATTTTACTGTAGCATTAACCTCTGCTGTAAACCTATAGCCTATAGGTTCACCATTGTACAACATTTGAACAAAAGAACACTGTTGATATTATATATAAATATATAGCTCAAATATAAAACAGAACAAAAACAGAAAAACAAACCATTTGGACCTTTTTATTTATGTAATACCCTAGCCTAATTAATTAAAACAAATAATATAATATGTCAAATAAATTAGAAATGACACCTTCAAATATATGATTACTAAATAAAACTTAGAGATTTTTCTGTATATAAGTCAATTATGTATTTTTTATGCCGAATGAAAATCATTTGTCATTTGCTCCTCCTCGCCTATGGAGGTCAGTAAAGGCGTGGTTGCGCGGTCACGTGTTAGACGCGGAAGCAGCTCCTTCGCGAGCGCTTGTCATCTTTGTTTTTAGTCATTTTTCGGCTCTTGTAGAAGTTTGTAACAGTGACTTCTCTTCAGGATGGCTCTCCCACCGCAGCTGAAAGCGATCCAGCACCATTTAAGAACAGCACAGGAACACGAGAAAAGAGAACCGGTGGTCGCTTATTACTGTAAGCCTGTAAAAAAATCGCTTTGTTTTGTCAGCCTTCCCTCCCTTCTCATTGGTTTATTAAACGTGCCATTTTTCAGATTATCCTAGGAAATTCGAATAAAATGGGTTTAATTACTTTTTCTTTTTTTTCTTTTTTTTCTTTTTTTACATGCAGTAGTTTGACATGTGTTTAAAAATGTCTGTTGTGGAAGTTAGCTTCAGTTTCTTTGCTAAGCTAACATCTGCTGTTTTGATCATGTTGATCTTAAATTGCCCACTATGTTTGTGTAGAATATAAGTTTTAATGTCTTGCGTTTGTGTAAAGATTGTTTCCCAGCTGGATAGTTGTAGTTCTCCACAAACGCAGCAAGTTTAGCTACAACTGTAGCAGGAATGGCTAACGTTAACTGGTTTGCTTTGAAAGGTTTGGCAGAAACTTCACTGCGTCACTAGTACATCACAGAGACTTTCATGTTCTAGATTTTATTTAATGCTGTTCTGAGATGTGTAGTTGAGAGGTATTCATTCATTAAGCAGTTTGTTTATTAATGGCAAGTCAAAGTAAGTGGTCAGATATATGCCGAATCATGCAAGGGATTCTGACAGTTGCTGCCATTCTCACCACGCAATGCTGGAAAAACAAGTTCCGTGAGGTGTGTTGGGATGAAATGTGAACTGGCTAAGGAAAAATGTCCACAACCCCGTATACAGTATATTTCGGAATGTAATTTGCTCAGAAGGTGTAAATGTTGTCATTATTTTGACAGTCTTTTCAGTCTGCTAGGGAGGGTATCAGTGTTGTAAAGACTTTTTTCCCCCCCAGAGCTTTTGAAGGACTTTGGCAAAGGGCAAGAGATGAATCATCATCTTGGTGTAGGTGTGTCAGACTTTGCATGTACATCTATTTTTAGCAATACTGTTATCGTTTTGTACAGACTTTAGTGTGACAGATGAATTATGACTCTTTACATCACAGGAAGGTGACCAGCCCGGATGCTCAGGGTCCACCAGGGACCATCTGCAGGCCTTGAGCCTCTAGATGGTCCCCTTTTTCCCATTATCCCGTAAGTCTGGGCTCACGTCATGTGATGCATGAGTCATGACACGTGCATATTTTGTAGCCATATGCTTTTAGTGATGTCATAAAACTCTGCAGTTTTTTGTTTCCCTGAATATTTTTTTTATATAAAATTATTATAATAATCTATTAAATCCCTCACAAAATCTCTTAGAAACACATTTTCCTGTCTGTATTACACTTCTTGGTCAATGAATGAATAATATATATATATATATATATATATATATATATATATATATATATATATATATATATATATATATACATATATATATTTGACAGGGCTTGACATTATTTGGATTTAATTGGATTTCAGCAGCACTTTGGCGGTTTGAATTTCAGATTTTTCAGGCCTAATATTTAGGCAAATCATTGTGACTGATATTATTGAAAGACAGTGCCATTGCAGTTGAAAGGCACCAGATTGAATTTCAACAGAATGTGAAGTTCTGGGGAATACTGAAGACCTTCAATAATACTTTTATAATTGAACAGCTTTCAGTTAGTGTGCATGTTTTGTATGCTTCCTAAAAACTGAATAAACTAAAAATAATTAGTGCTCAAGTGACATTGTAACATTTTTGAATGTTTGATAATACCTGCTTGTAATGGCTGCTTAACATCATTCAAGCCGTTTAGTCTGCATGCTCACAGAATCAGATGTCTTAGAAGCCTGATGGTTTTTGCAGAGTGTGGTGTGAGGTAGATTTGGCATGACATTCATTTCAAAGTCTTTTTGAAAGCCCAAATTGCTGCGCCCAAATTGCGACTGATTTACCAAAGAATCCACAGTGAAATGTACTGCAGGCGCATACAAATAAATAATGCTCAACTGAGACATTCACATTGTTGAAAATAAGTGAAATAACCACATTCGTAGCATTAGGATCCTTTGGAAGGTAATGTTATTTAGTCCATCCTGTATTGCTCTTCTCTCCTCGTCATCTCAACATGCCAGTGGGCGGGGCCGAAGTTGCAATGGTTAAATAAGCGTTGATTTTCTTCTGCAGACGCTGCCTTTTTACCTATATCTATCACGTTATAAATAGGCACATGCCAGGACGAGTCGTTCGCTGGGCTTGGAAACAATAAAAGCCGTTTTTGGACTAACAGAAGTTTTCAGTTCTGCAATTTACAGGATAAGTTATAGTATAAAATCTTACAGTATTATGACATGGAAAATTTGATTTCTCAGTTCATGATGACCCCTTTAATTTATATAAAAATATTAATGACAACCATTTTTTTTTTTTTTTGAACTAATCTGTTAAACTTTGTTAGTAGACAGATTTTACATCATCAGTATTTTATGTCTGGGGCACAAACAACCTTCCTCACATTTATTTTATTGGCATCCTACTCGGGGAAAGTCTTTGCTCATGAATAGTAGGGTTATTTGATTTTCACAGGAGTATCTTGAAAGGAAGACATTGTTATTTGTGTGCCAATTTGCCTGAGAGTTAAGAATTCATGCACATTTAATAAGTTGACTGGATGCTCCTGGAAGGGACTCAGATAGTTGTGCATCTTATTTCACATGAGAACAGTAATTTTCTATCAAATACCTTAAAATGGCTTCTGACATTATCCCAGTTTGCCCATTGAACGCAATCATGTTTTTTTTTTTTTTTGTCTGTCTTATTGTCATGACAACCATTTCAGGTAGACTGCACTTTTGGAGTCTAACCTCATCAATGGAAGACCTCCCACTGCTTCTGCAATTTTCCATTTCTGAGTAGGGAGATATTATGTCCTTTCTTTGCTGAGTCTAAATGTCAAGCTTCATATTTGTTTTATGACCCGAGCAATCCATGAAGGCAAAGGGGCAACTTTAAGAAAATGTTAGATGTAATCTCTCTTCTTTGTTGGGCTGTTTCTGAACTCTGAAGGAGAAAAGCATTCCAATTACTCTCACAAAAGCTACGTTTAAGGCTCCAGACTATACTGCCATCATGATGATGTTTCAGGGCAGAATACTGTAGAGATGGTTTGTCAAACTTTATGGACTTTAGTTTCTATGTTAATATAGCTGGCATCTAGCCCTCTGAAAAGAGTGATACTTGTTGACAGATGAATCTGATTCTTTTCTGAATGTTCACTACGGTTCAACAGTTTGGTCACACTTTAGATTAGGGTCCAGTTCTCACCATTAACTAACTATTAACTATGAATTTCACCTCGATAAACTCCTAATTACTGCTTATTAATAGTTATCAAGGTAGTTGTTACTATTAGGTATTGGGTATGATTAGGGATGTAGAATATGGTCATGCAGAATAAGAAATGAATATGTGGTTTATAAATACTAATAAACAGTAATATGCATGCTAATAAGCAACCAGTTGGACCCTAAAGTATAGTGTTACCTTACGTTTGTTTTTCGTTTTTTTGGAAAGAAACAATACTTTATTCAGGATGCATTAAATTGATTAAGAGTTGCAGCAAATACATGAATACATTTACTGAAGATTTCTATTTAAAATAAATGCTGTTCTTTTAAACTTTCTATTAGTCAAACAATCCTGACGAAATGTATCACATTTACATTAACATAAAACACAGCTGTTTTTAACATTGATAATAATAAATGTTTCTTGAGCACCAAATCAGCATATTAGAATGATTTCTGATGGATCATGTGACTGGAGAAATGATGCTGAAAATTCAGCTTCACCATCTCAGTTACTTTGTGTGTATGTAATTGTGTTTTTTTCACCAGTTCATAGTGTAAAACACTGTTGGCTATTAAGTATCATTTTTTTAAAACACTGTCAGTGTATTTTTTAAATATTATAGGCCGTTTGTGATTGGCTAACACATTGTTTTGGAACATTCAGTGAGGTTTCTGAAAGTTGTTTAAAGATCTGATTGTATTGTACTTGATTCTAAATAAGAATTTTCTTAAGAGAGGGTGAATTCATTATGCCACTGGAGGTCAGCATTGACTTTTAAGTGAGAGAATCAGGACTTGCTGGATTTGTTTCTGTTGTTGGCTTACTGTATCCTTTTACTTGAGACTTTATCTGTTGTTTGCTTATACTCAGAGTTTCAGTTGATCATGGTCTCTTTAATATCTAGTTGATGATAGCAGTCTTGGTTATCTTATTTTTCTTCATTATCCTAAAAGTTTAAAATTTTATTCTTGACTTGGAAGGTAAGCTCGCTTTATGAATCACGATTAGTGATTTCTTTTTCTTATTCTTCTGTTTTTCTGGATTATTGATGTTTTCTATGAAGACGTCATAATGTGCAACAGCCATGTGCATGGTGCCAGATTAATGTGTGTCAGTCTTCAGTTGTGTGTGGTTTTTGAAGCAGAATGCTCTTCTGATGCGGTTCTGCTTTGGCTTCTGTCTCTTTGACAGAGCTCCAGTTCTCTGATTGGCACCATGCTGTAAACCTATGGAAAAGACCCTCTTTGACATTGTTTTCCTTCCTTCTTGCTGGACCTTATCCAGTCTTCAGACTGAGCAGCAGCTACATAATAACATCCTTGTAGTAGGGAAAGCAGAGTGCGCGGGCTGACATTCCTGAATATAAAATTCAGTTCTTACTGCAGATGTCAGTGAAATACTCGGGTATGTCCTCAACTGAAGAGTCACGCTGTCTTTCGTCTGTCAAACGTCAAGCTTGCGTTGATGCTTGCTCTGCCATAATGAGCATCTGAGATATTGTACATGCTTTGTTGTGCAGTGGTCATTGAATGGGTGCAATCTGGTGTTTAGCCCAGTCTTTCTATATGAATTTACATTGAGGCCACTTAAAAATGTCTTCTGAATTAAAGGGATGGTTCACCCCAAAATTGAAATTCTGTCATAAATTACCCTCATGTCGTTCCAAATCCGTAAGACTGGTTCATCTTCAGAACACAAATGAAGATCTTTTTAATGAAATCTGAGAGCTTTCTGTCCCTCCATAGAAAGCTACACTGACACTTCAACAAGTTAGAGCTCATAAATGAATCCATGTTATTTGATTTAGTAAATTTGATACGATCGCTTTATATGATGAACAGATTGAATTTAGGCTTTTATTTGCGTACAAGCATTCATCAACTTACACATCAATTGTGATAAACAGAAGCTGAAGCATGTTCGCTTGACGTGCGAGAACCAATGAGGTTCATTCTTGTTACACACCACATTTGAACTTCCCCAAGAGGTATGTTCTCGCGTGTCAAGCAGGTTCGGTTTAGCTTCTATTTATGTTACTGATCAATGTTTATATGTGCATAAAAGCCTAAAGCGATCGTGTCTCTTCAGAAAATTTTGACTAAACTGCCGATGCATTTAGTTTTACGATCTCTTTATGAACTTTTTGAAGCATCAAAGTAGTTGCGTAGCTGTCAATGGAGGGACCGAAAACTCTCAGATTTCATTAAAACATCTTCATTTGTGTTCAGAAGATGAAAAGAATTTGTATTTTTTGGGTGAACTATCCCTTTAAGTCTTAACGACTTACATCTCCAGAGTTATGTGATGCTTTCAATAAAAACACTATTCTAACATTTTTCACACTCTTTATTTTATTCGCTTTCATTAAAACAGATGAAACAAATAATGCAAGTTGTTGATAGTTTTCTTTTATTTTCTTGATTTACAAATGTGAATGCCCTCTGTGTTGCATTGTTTCAGATGAGGAAAATTGGATGTTGAGCAGTATGGGCGTAATACAGTTACAAAGGAGGACTTTGTGACTATATGCTATGATCTATTGTGATAGACATCAGATCTCTGCAAATTGGGCCTCATGGAAGAAGAAATGTTCTGTTCTTAAAGAAACAAAGACAGGAAGTACTTGACAAAAATATATCAAATACTGTATGAGCCTTTCCTTTCAGCGGTCATCAATCTTCTGAAATCCGATTTATTTTGTTTACTTAGGGTTATCTAACTGATAACATTTGAATTATTTCATAATGTGCCGTCTTCTCCCAAATCCCCCCCAAAAATATGCCAATCCCAAATGGCATTTTTGAGGACAAAGTGGAATGAAGAAAGCCTTGCATAATTTGTGTGATTCTAAATGTCGTGGTTACAGAAACCAGACATTGTATTTTCTGTCCTTCTTTCTAGAGATCGTAACTTAACAAAAGTTAAGTTGTCAACTAAAAAATAGTTTTCTCTTGTTTGTTTTTTTCCACAAAATCCATTCCTAAACACAAGGGTATTTACTGCTGCATAATGACTGAGCAAATTTACTTTTACTTTAATCAGAGACTCGCTCAAGCTGAAATGGCACTAATGATGAGACATGCCGGTAGTTTCTTATGAGACATTAAATTGATATAATGAGAAAGTAACAAAAATAAACTAACATAATGTATGGCTCTCTAAGGTATTTTCTACTTAATGATATGATGTATCTTAAGATTCTTAGCTTATAAATCAATGACCTTACCTTACCCTAAATGTTTTTCTAGTTTTAGTTTACTTGGGTATTTTTGGGTGTACTTGGTGATATGACTGATAAATTGTTGATATTTGTATTCGATATTCGTCTCCCGTGGTCTTTCCATGTTCATAGCACAAGTCTATTGGTTTTTCTTGCATTTGTCTGAAATGTTGCTTTCTCTGTTTATTTAACCAAACTTATTCAAGCTTACTATGCTTACTTAACTATGCTTATTTTAACTAAGGTACCCTACGACTTATTAGATGCAAATAGGCCTCTTGTTTGAAGCAAATTTTTTGCATTTAAAAGCAGTCTAAAAAATAAACCGTTTCATATATACCGTTTCAGGTATGCAATTGCAATGCATTCAAGTATTTTTGTTTCTCAAGAAAAAAGCAGCAAGCAGACACCTTTATCTAACATTGCCCTGGCCTGAGCACTAAGCTTATGTGTATTTGCTTTTGCTGGTTTCCTTCAGGATGTTGTAATTGAGTTCAGTGTTTTACTAGCTAATGCGTTTAAAATGAGAGAACTGATCTCAAAGTCTGCCTAGCACACAAAGTGTCATTCAAAGTCCCGTCTCGGCTTGACAAATGTCACTTAAACAAAGCATGTAGAATTGGTTATTTTGTTTGGATATTTTTGTATTGCTAAAAACACAGTAATAGAGAAAATGTTTCCAACCTTTTCCACAGTGTGTTTACAACTAAGACTTTAAGTCTAAATAAGCATTTCACTGAATTTGATTCACTTTATAGTTTCCTTACATTGTAAGAAATGTCCTTTTTACACTGTACAATTTATGGGAGGAAAAACTGGCAGCTGTGGTTGCCAGAAATTTACAGTAAAAAACACTGAACGTTTCCATTTACAGGATATTTTTTTTTTACTTAAGTTATAATGTCTAATAATATACCTACTTTAACTTCCAAAATCTGCCAAAAAATGTATCGATAACCACCACAAGAATACAGTTGGCACAATAGAAAGCCACATGATAAATGAGTTAATCGTAAGCAGCCTGTTTGTAAAACATAGTCAATAATACTGTATAGAATAAAGCACAGGGTCATACACTCAGACAAATTACCATCATGATAACACACGACACTAAAATAATGCAATAAACGTTAACTAAATAACATTAAATGGAACACAAAACACATTAATGTACACATTAAATCAAAGTTATTTATAAAAAAAATTAAGCATATGTGCTGTGTAACTGTGTGTGGACTTTTGGTAAAGTCCTTTAACGTTTTTTGTTATCATAAATTATATTTATATAATTCATAGTTTATATTTTCAAAAAACATAAATTTGACAGTATTTGATAGTGAAATCACATTTTACAGTTTTTCACCATATATGGTAAGGACCGTAACGTAACTGTTAACCAATTAATTAATAATATTTTTTTTACAGTGTATCTTCCCATGTTTTTACATGTTTTATTAATTAGGGCCCAAGCACCGATGGTGAGAGGACCCTATTGTTTTTGCTCCGTTTATTATTATTCTTCCACTGCTTCTTCTTCTCCACTGTTTTTTCCTCATTATTATATTTATCTGTTATCTTAGTATTTCCATTTAAAAGATAACAAAAATAATTGTGTGTATATATATTATATATATTAAAATAAGTAAGTAGTGACATTTAATTTTGTTACAGTAAGTAAGAGGTCCACACAGATGTATCTTAATATTTAGTGCAAGAATATTTTGGCTCATGTTTGGCCGCGAGGGGATCGTTTCATCCCTCTTCATCACATAAATGCAATAGCAAGCTGTGGAATACTTTGTAAGCCCTCATCTTTTTAATTTCCTTTGGGACAGCATAGGTTCACCTAGGTGAGATTTTAAATTGGTAAAAGTGTGGGTGGGACCAGATATTATCTTCATTAGGGGAGCATATCCCTAAGGCTCGGAGCTTACTGCCTTTTTTCCAATGTCCCTCTTAACAATCCCTCCTAACTTGATGACTTTGAACTTGTGCAATAGCAATTGATTGTTGTCTTCTTCCACACTGTAAAAAAAAATCCCGTAAAAAAACGGCAAATCTCTGGCAGCAAAGTTTCCAGACGGTTTCCGTTAAATTACAGCAAATAACCGTTTCACAAAATTACATGGAAAAACCGTAAAAATACAGAATTTACTTTACAGTCAAAATTGATTAAATTACAGTATATTACTGTTAATAATGGCTTATTAAACCGTGGAATAACGGATAAATGATGTCAAATTACATTAAAAAGACATTTAATTTTCAGGTTAATTAAACTGTACATTTAGGGTTTTATAAAGTTATTTTATATAATAATGCTGTCTATCTACAGTAATTATCTTTTAATATATAGTTTTTCTGTGTTAAATAATGAAATGTATAAAAATGCATAAATTAAAATACAAATGTTTGTAAATTTAGTTTTATTTTTTATTTGTACAGATCCAATTTCACAACTTTGACCAATCTCTATTTAAGTACTTAATAATAGCAAATTTACAGTCACTTTCTGTTAATTAACTAAATGTATGAGTACAGAATACCTGCACATTTACAGTATTAGTAACTGAACAAACACTGAACATCAAGATAAGTGATTAATTGGAAATAGAAGCTTAGTATATCATTTAAAACCTGTAAAAATATCCACATTAAAAGACAATTGCTGTATACCTTTATAGTCTAATATAACTTTTTTTAAACATTTACAATTACATATAATCCAAAGTGATTTACCAATTAAGATAACAATAGAAGCAACAAGTGCAGTGACAAGTCCCAGTTAGTCTAGCACAGTACACATAGCAAGTTTTTTTTTTTTTAAACAAAGGTTTAGTATTATTGGGGCAAGTGTTTATGAAAAAGATGGATCTTTAGCAGTTTCTTGAAAATGTGTTGAGTTGCGCCGGTCATTCCACCAGCTGGAAACAGTCCAGGTAAAGTTCATTGAAGAAAGTGTTTTTGTGTCTCTTTGGGATGATGGCACCACAAGGCGCCGTTCATTTGCAGAACACAAGCTTCTGGAGGACACATAGATCTAAAGTTTATGTATAGGGCAACCTTTAAAGAGCACTCTTGCTGCAGCATCTGGATCAGTTGCAGAGGTTTGACTGATGCTGGAAGGCCTGTCCAGAGAGAATTACAATATACAGTCTGGATAGAGCAAGAGCTTGAGTTGTGGAGCTCCGATAGGAAGGGCCTGGTCCTCCTAATGGTGTAAGGTAAATCAGCAGGATCACAGCAAGTATGGTTTGGCTGAAACCATAAGCAGTTCTGTCTTGGCAAGGTTGAGTTGAAGGTGAAGGTCATTCATCCAGCAAGAATGTTCCATCAGCTAGGCCGAGATGCGAGCAGCTACCGTCAGATCATCTGGCTGGAAAGAAAGGTAGAGATGTGTGTCATTAAGATAGCAGTGATAGGAAAAGCCATGTTTCTAAATCTAAATGACAGAGCCTAGTTACAAAAAAACTAAACAAAAAAACAATAGATGGGTGGAATCTAACACAATCGTGGTCTTACTGTAGCAAAACCAAAACTTGTGAACACTTTTAGTGCAATCACATGAAATAAGAAGACTCGTCATTACTATTTTTTTTAAAAGTTAATTCTTCCCATACCTTGTTTGCCATGATCATCTGCTTTCCACAGGACCTGAAATCACAAAAAAATAAGTTATTTTAAAACTCAGTATTACATTTACACATGTCAGAATGTGTTGCATTGGGACAGTGCAAAAACTCAACTGACTATGATCTGGAAGCTGAGCAGGAAAGGTTACCAGTATGTTTTGAGCTGATTTTAGCTACATATAAATTAAAAATGAATATGATTTACCGTGACCTAGCTGCATCAGTTACACATAGGGGTTCATTATGTTATATTCATACTCTAGTCTTCGCTGTATTATTAACAAGTAACGTTACAGAACTGAATTCGATTTCTTAACATTCTTGATAGAGTTAACTTAGTCACGTTAACCATTTCAAAATTAGCCATGGTTTAACTAACGTTACTAAGAAAACAAAAACAAAAAGGTAGGTCCATTTTTTGTAAAACTGTGGTTATTAAATTGGTAATAAATCTGCCAAAAACGTGGTTACTACAATTTTACTATAATACAATCAAGGATGTTTTTTAAGAGAAGAGTTTTCAGCTTCCAGACAGTGTTTCAAAATGTCCCGCCGTTTAAGAGATTGATTGACTGACTAAGTTATCATAACGAAGATTTTATACAAAATTGGACGGACTTTGATACGCATAACAAGTCTAACGTTACTAAAGCTTGTTTTAGGTCTTTAGAGATGTTCAACTGATCTTTCTTAAAACAGATGGCAAATTGAAAGGCATGCTGCAGTGTTTTGCCCTCCAGCTCTCGGCAACAGTTATGACTGAACATTAATGCTAACGATACCTTGGAAACTGTCAATTTTACACAAATCAATGTAATATAAAATATCGTTTACATAATAGTATGAGAGACTCTTACCTCAGCCGGTGATCGGTTGCTTGGCATGATGATGTCCGCTGTGACGATCCAGGCTCAATGAAAAAGGGCGCGTTATTTCCGAACGGACTGACTGACACCCGGACTGTAACGTTAACATAACTCTTGTGTTCAGTGCTCCTGCTTACGGCTGCTCCTGACGAATACGATTATAGCTTTGAACCACTGTGATCGCAAACAATCCACTTCACAACCGTAGACTAAATTCAAATCTCCCGCTTGCTTGAGTTGACACACAGGTCCAAACAGCGAACCGTTGTGGTGGGCGGGACTAATTTGAATCTGCGTCATTGCGCGCGCCCGCGCGAGCACACACACACACACAGTCGCACGCACACAAAGCCACGCAATGTGTGCAGCAACGCAGATTTGGAAAAATATTCATAAAACACATAACACGAAATTAGGGGAGAATAATACAAATGATTATCAAAATGAGCACATTTGCCAGACAAGATTAAAATACGGTCTGAAAGATTTGCAAGACTTTATTGCTTACGACTATAAAGATTTTATATTTGCAAGACAACATTTAAAAGACTGTATACAACTGTATACAAATACAATTATTTAACCTTAAAACTCACTTTGACATCCACATGCTTAATGATCTTCAAGGACAACATGTTAAATGACTGCTGATTTCTGCAGTTATACCTTCTTTTCTTTGTTTTCTAATTTCACAGAAATAATCTGTAAAATATTACTGAATATTTAATGTAAAATTACACACAACCCTGTAAAAATACAGACAATTTCCTTAAAAAAAACGGTAAAATTGATGTAAAACCAAAATACAAACAATTACCTGTAAATATAATAGTGGACCTTTAAATTACAGCAAAAATCTGTAAATTAACAGGAATTCACTGTATAATGAAAAAACGGCAAAATTCTGTAAAAAAATACAGGGCTTTACCTGTAAATTAACTTTTTTTTTTTACAGTGCAGGCACTCCATAATTAAAGACCTTGTTTGCGATCCTTCGTGAATTCTAATGAACAAACTCTGTGCGCTTCCTGTTTCATGCTTCACCTCTGTGAAATACATTGTAGATCGCACTTTCTTCTTCTATTAATGTCTATCGATTGATGAAGAACTGCAATTTCATTCATTAAAATAGACCCTCAGGATAATTCTCCTTATTCATGTGTGACATGAAGGTAATTCACTTAACTTTGCATTTAAGTGTAGCTTTTATGCTCTCACAGCCACAACATCTGCATCTTTGGAGTTGTTTGCCATGGCAGCCGTAGCTCTTCTATTTAAAGTGTGCATCCAGAAATTACACATTCAGTGTGCATCAAAGGCTCATTGGGACTTTTTCACCCTTTCTAACTCAGTAGGACCATGTGCCACTATTGTATATTATACTAAAAGAGCAAGAGCCAGTAAAAATTCCATTTTACTCATCACATATGGCCTGTAAAATACATTGAAATCTTTTGCCAGATGTGTGGGCTTTACCATGTTTTGTAACCACAACTACTGACAACTGGACTCCAGTGGTCCAAAGACACAACAGTAAAGGATGCAGTTTACTGGCAAGAAAAGGGAATTTGGTAGCAGAGAACGAGTTTAAAAATTCAGAAATGTAAGAATATCCTTTACATTAAAATGCAAAGTATTTGGTTTTATTTGGTTAGTGTTTTATTTTACTTATTTTACATCTTCGAAACACATCAGTAATATATTTTTTCCCTTACAGTATAGACAAACATTTGAAAACTTCTACTCAATTTATTTCTCCCACATCTTACGTTAGCAAAAAATATGATAAAACAAATGGATGTATGAATTCTATGAAAATTATGCAGTGAAAATAAAAAATACATGTAAACAACTTGTTAGCTTTTTCAGTAGAGCACTTTGCCTTGATAACAGTTTTGCACACTCTTGGCATTCCCTCAACCAACTTCATGAGCTAGTCTGGAATGCCCTTCCAGTCTTGGACCATGGTGAAGGAATTCTGATATGATGAACACATGTTGCTCCCTTAGTTTTTTATTTTTATTTTACTTTAGTCATGGTCCAACTAAAAATTATTATTATTTTTTTTTTTTTGGAAAGAAATGCACACAATTCTTTTTTTAAAGAAGCTTATTGTCATTTTACCATAAGCTTTTAGGTTATGAGAAACACATATTCAGTTAGGTGTGTCTAGACATTGTAGACATAGCCTACCAATCGGTACAAAAAAAAATTTTTGGTACCAAAATTTCTGCAGAACAGGTAGTATCGGGTATATTCGGTACCTGGTGATAGACGCTGCCTTCAAACGCTCGCTTTCGTGTTTGTTTTCTCTCTGAGTGTCCAGTTTTCTACCTACATGTTTTTACAAGTGTTGAGCATTGCAGCCAATCACAATTATATATTTTGCGCACATGAACGCAATGGGCTAGTCAGTAAGATAGTCGGAATCTGCTTAACACCACTGAAAGTGTACAAGGTTTTGTTCAACGCAAGCGGCACACTTGCAAATCCTTTCATTATAACCAACAAAGTGTAAACACATTGGGTCTCATTCATGAAACATTCATAAATATATGAGTAAATGAGTGATTTGCGCGTAAAGAGACCTTCCTGAAAACTCTTCTCCGATTCACAAATACTTCGTAAACGTCACATGTGATAGTGAAATGTGTGTGTTAGCCTAATGAATTCCAACCCTAATTCCAGTAAATGGGACACGGTTGCACGCTCATTCTCAATTACCATAAATCCCGCCCATTATATCAGACTGACAACTATATATGGGCATCATATTATGACACCAAACGAAGGATATCAACATGTCTTGTCTTCTCAAAAGCGAATGAAAAAGAAAAAATTCTCAAATGCAGAAATTGACGTTTTATTATCATAAGTTCATTCAAAACATCACATTTTATTTTCAAGCGTAGCCTATGGCCTATCAGGTCCTAAAAAAAGGAAGCTTGGCAGCATTACAGATGCAGTGAATGGAGTTTCATCTGTTAATCGAACAGTCCCAGACATGAAAAGAAAATGGTTGGTCATGAAGCTTGACTGCAAAAAAACGAATTAGTTCACTTCGAAAAAATGCTATTACTGGCTCTCATAATAAAAGTAAAAAGAAAACCCGTATGTAATTAGGCTACTATTTTCAAAATGCTGTGTAAATATGAACCCGATTAAGGAGAATTAAAATGCAGCCTTAATGAGCAAAACGTTCGAATGTTAAACGCACTATCTACGTGTGGCTGGGAGCAGGTATAGATTTCTTTCGTACCAACTAGCATTTGGAAGGTATGAACATTTTAATGAATCCGAAAATTTACGCCAGAACCACTTTGCACACGATTTACACAAAAATTCGTTCTGCTCGTGCTTCATGAATGAGACCCAATGTACAACTAAGACTATTTTATCATAACAGGAGTTTTTCGCAAGAGTGCATAATTCAGTGAGCTTGTGATTTTAGATATCGACAGCCTTGGTGATCATAAAGGAGACGGGTCTTCTCTTTCTGTTTATTACCCATTCACTGTCTGCTGAATACGTGTTTAGTTTTACATGCTGCTAAGCGCACTGCAAAGATTCAGGACTGACAACCATATTTAAATGCACAATTGAATCGGAAACTGTGATGATAGACAGTGATAACCAATGGATGAAACAAAACGGGACATCTTTTTTTTTTTTTTTAAGTAGGCCTACCTAATTCCTAGTTTTTGCCCTGGTACTGAAATTGGTACCGAGAACCGTGAAATTTGTCTATTTGTACCGACTGCTGAAATTTGGGTACCGTGACAACCCTAGTACTGCATACTAAATGCCTTGCTAACATGACATCAGTTCAGTGGTTAAACATTTAATAAATAAATAAAATGCTCTTCTCATATTTAATGTGTTCCAGGTCGACTTTACGCCATGCAGACAGGAATGAAACTAGATAGCAAAACTCCAGAGTGCCGGAAGTTTCTTGTGAAACTAATGGATCAGTTGGAAACGGTAAGTTAAGTCCTAAAGATTTTTATACTTTGACTGGTTTTTGAGTTCTTTTGTGTGTGTGGCATTAGCAAAACATTTTTAGTGACCTTTTGTATTAAGGCCACTGTATTCTCATCAGTTCAAATGGCTGAATTTATAGGTCTCCTCAAAAGGGAAGCAGGAAGCTATGAAAAAAAAAAGTTTCTTTTATGCCTAGGCACTGTTATAGACATTTCAGGAACCAATTAGACAAGCGTGGAGACCCTGCAGTCTCCAGTGCTCGCTTTTTACTATCGCCTCAGTTCATTAAATGTCACAGAAACAGGAAACAACAACCTGTGGAGACCCAGATCCTGGTGGGCACATCCGGTCAAAAGGTCTGAAGCATGAAGTGTACTTCATAGTGAACTCTCTTTTACACCATACAATGAAAAGATGATGCTCTGCTCTTTAATTATGGTCGGAATCACCCATCTGTCATTTAGGGGATTATGTGAAATGTACTTCACAAAGAGTATACAGTAGTATATGTATCTATTAAAAAATAAAGATATTCCAAGGCACTCAAATAATGTTGAAAAAGTTAAAAAGCCATGATGAAATAATGCCTTTTTAACTTTTTCAACATTATTCGAGTACCTTGGAATATCTTTTATTTTTATTTTTAGCTGAACCATCCCTTACATCCAAAAAGCACAGAGATAACGAATTCACACCCTGTGAATCACTTTTTTTTGCATTCTTTGCTTTGATGTATCTATTAAACTTAGAACTTTTTTATCTATTTATTGATTATGCATAAGTTGTGAGCTGAAGCAACCTCATTCTTGTTGTCTGTAGAGAAAGTATTTTGCAGTGCTTTTATAAAATTACACTGGTTTACGAGCCTAACTTTTACCAGTGGTTTCTCAACCCAGTAAATGGTTCACAGGTCTGTTCTGGGTAAAAAAATGTAAATGCATATAATAAAATTTAACTAAATGTATAATTGTGCATAGTTGGATAGCAAGATAAGGTAGGCTTAAAAAAGTAAGTGAAATCTTTGTTGTTTATGCAACAGCCAGTCAAATTCATCTGTCAACTAGTAGAAGATACTGCTAGACAAATTAGGTAGATGACAACATGGACAGGTTGTAACATGCCCTCACCCTTCCAAAAACAGGAAACAAAGGTAAAAGAAAACATGACCCAGACTACAATAAATATGGGTAAACTTGTGACGGAGGTAAACATGATTTGTGCTGACCAATGTTTTGTACAGTCAATTATGGGCTGCCTAAACTGGAAACTTTTCTGAACCACTTATTTAAATGACTCGTCTGTCAGCTATTTTTTTTTCTTCGTTCGAGATGTAGGATCTATAGCTTTTCGCAACTTGCTTTTCGTCTCATAGACTTGCACAGAAGCAGAATGCATGTGATAAGGTTCACTTCACCTATATCTAGCTCTCATTCTAAATATCAGCAAGTCTCTTGGCCAAAAAACACAGAACCTTCTCCGTTTTTCTTAACAGAACAAGCTTCCTTTTAGTAACTGTTAAAATGACTCCAGTGTTCCTTTTTTTCCGAGGGGATTTTGAGTGAACCCCATGGAATCGGTGTGCATAGACAAGATTTAGTTTCAAGGCTTTGATTTAGTGTGCAGAAAAGCATCCAGTCTCACTTTCTCTCTCTGTACTGTTTTTGCACGCTTCCTTCCGACTTATGTTTTTATATTCTTCTACGATACAGTACAAGTGATGTACTGTGCCTTCACTGTGCTTTTTCATGGAATAGGTAAAAATTTCATTAAAATGTGAACAGTGAGTCCATTCAGGCGCCCAGGTTCCACCTGTTGAAATGTAACCAGTCGTATTTGCTTTACTGATTTTACAAGGAAACCTGACGCTCTCTAGCAGACTGTAACATCACAGAGAGGAAGGTAGAGCCTGACTGGCTGAAGCTTTGGCGTTTGGGTGCTGGCCATTCCAAACCTCTAAGTAAAAGACCGGGTCACAGGCGTCTATGCGTTACATGGTTTGCTGAGATCAGGATTAAGGCTGAAAATGTGCTGAAACCTGCAATTCCATTTGATCTTGCAATGAAGTTTAATTTTTAATGCAGGACCACCTCAAACATTTATTCTATTTATGTAATCATAGTGTACAATTTATTTTAAATGAAACTACAGCACATTTATTGTCAGTGAACCAACATGGAGAAGGATGATGCCCATGAAGGCAAGTCTTGTTGAAAACTCTGGCCAGGAAAACAAATGGATATTTTTGGATTTTGTGCTGTCTCAGTATTATTAGAAGTGAGGATAATCATGAGCCTGCATTAGTCCATGCAGTGTCATTGTCTGTTACATTTTAACAGTTTTCTGTGAATTTTGAGGCTACAAATTCATTCGCCTGCTGTCGCTGATGATAATAATAATAGCTGGGTGAATGAGTCCACTAATTGCGTGTGGGCAACTCTCCAGACCCTCTTTCGCAACAAAATATTAATTACCCTAGGCTTCTGGAGTGGAATCAAAGTGGCTGACGTTTCTCAGGAATGATTGAGTCATGCTATGGAAACCAGGGTTTTAGAGTAATCATCTAGATTCTGTCATAAATGGTGCAGTAAACACTCTTTACAGTACTGCCCATGTATATAATATGAGCACATTTGCATGGCACTTTAGGTTGTTTCAGTGCTGCACATGGAAAAGTAACTTTTAAGTGGTTCTTTGTGTTTCAGATGAAGAAGGAGCTCAGCGACAACGAATCCATCTCGCAGGAAATAGTTGGCAATGCCCACGTTGAGAATTACGCTATAAAAATGTTCCTCTACGCAGACAGTGAAGATCGATCAGGACATTTCCACAAGTAAGTTAAGGTCCAGGTCGGTTGGATTAGTTGGCATTTTACATCCCCAGAATTTTTTCGCTGTTTAAATGCACATACCTTAATTACAGCTTCCTTTCACCGAGCCGTGACACAAAATAATCCCACTGTCACTATTGCACATACAGGGAGTGAGTAGCAGGCTAAAATTAGCAACAAAGCTGACTCTGTACAGGGTGGTTGCCTGGGAGTGAGACGGCATGGATTAGCCAGGTGTTGCGTTACAGGTCACAGCAGTATAATGAAGCTGTTGTGGACAGTGACGTCATAGGCAGTGCAGTGCTGGTAAAGGGTCCAAGAGCTGAATACCTGGCAATGACTCAGGCCTCAGGTCATATGGACTGGCACTACCTAAGGTATTTTAAGTGATTGTTAGTTTTGTTGTGGCTAGATAAACCCGAGTACACTTCTGGACAGTAACAAACGTATTTTTATTTTGAGAAACTTTTGTTCCACTATATTCTAAAGCATAATATGGTGCTTTTTACTCCACTACATTTCCTAAAAACATGACATTCCTCGTTATTTTGAACTGAAGAAATCATCACATGCTCCAAGACGCGACTGCGGTGTCTGATTTGTGAATAAGCTGATTCTTTTCAATGAGCCTGTTAAATTAGTTTGCAAATGCATCAAACGATTTATTCGGTAAATGAAATGATCCGATTGCAGCTGTTCTCGAGTCGACAACTCACTGATTCAAATGATCTGGTCTGTGCGAGTGTCCTGTTAACAATTCACTGAATTCACTAGTCCCGACTCAAAATGAGCCAAGAATGGGAGATCATTCCGTTCATGCCGAATTTTTGGATTGATTATTATGAGAATCATTATGAGAATCATATTTGACTGTCAGTTCTTTGTGAACAAAATCTGATGTAAAAGGGTTGTGTACATCAAGCCCACTGTAATGCTTGAATGCGCATATGTCCACATCACCATCTCAACATAACATTAAAATAACGCAAATTATTGCCCATGCATCTTCCCCGCTGCCGTAGCAGTTCAAATTATATAAAACTAGTATGTTTGCATAGCGTTCTTCTTAAAATGTTATGCATTTATCCCAACGTGACATCTTTTTAAAATTTTTTTATTCGGTTAACACAAATTTAGTTTTTCATCATTTTTTTAATATTTTGGGGGTTTTTTTTACCCCCATTTGTTTGCACATATGAAGTAGCCTATCAGTAACCTAAATTGATATTATAATATATTTATGTTTTGATAATGTATGACAAGTTTTGGTAATAAAATACAATGTGAATTATCTCACTTGCAGATCATCTGCATCCACTAATATTCCAAACTGACTTGCAGTCAAGTTGAAAAGGGAGTATTTAATACTTTTACTGGAGTAATATTTTAATAGAGTATCTGTATTTTTACTCAAAGTACATGATGTGTACTTTGTCCACCACTTCCTAGAAGTAATAAAATCTCAGAGAAATAGACTTCAGGAAGGATGTTGTTGTAGACGTAAGAACCTCTATGTGGATTGCTAACAAAGTCTTATGTTGATACAACATTCCCTCTAAGGTCTCAAAATACATTCTGAAATGGATCAACTTTGGCATTTCGTGCCACATTTGCCCTTACGTTCTTTTCCCTCTTCCTGCTGATGAGGTTTAGAGTGGAGATCAGTCTTACCATAGGAAGCTGTCAGACCTGCATGCACTCCCTGTCCAGAGGCCACTTTTCAGGATGTATTCACATACTCAGGGTTTGTTCAAACAGTGCAAAAGGTGAATCATTGTGTACTTTATGGTATTACTAATAAAAGGTACTGCAGTTCACGACATTTATCCTCATTCTGGAAAAACAATGCTGGTATTGTCAGCAAGTTACTTTGTTTTCTTGAACATGAATGTACAATCCTAACCCTAAAGGTTTTAGTCTAAAGAGGGAATGGGGTTTTTCTCAGAGTGACCAAAGCCTGAAGATGTAAATGTCCTGAAAGAAGCTTAAAATGAATCACTTTAAATTGTATGTGTTTATTTTAATTTAAAGAGGATAGTCGTACTTGGGGCTCGTTCACACACACATTTTTGCAAAAATGCGAGACGCGGGCAGTGGAATGGGGAAAAAGCGCAAGGCCTCGAGACACCGTTTTTTAAAAGTTCAATCTTGAGCGCCGCATTTTTAGAACAATGTGTCATGCGTGAGAGGATGCAAAAGATGCAAGATGAGAGCACAATGGTTATACGTGTCAGTCTAGTGCATTTACATAGAAATGGAATGGAAAACAATGGAAAAGTAGCGCATTGCAAATTTGCAATAGAAAAACACGTTCTGTGTGAACAGCCGCTTAGGATTGTCCAACATCTCATTTAATGCTTCCTCACTCTAGAAAGTTTTGACGTGTTCTTTTGCATGTTTGACTACAGCAGAATTGCGACTATGATTGATAGGGAGCTTGACTTTTGGGGTCATTGCATAAGTGTTCATAGGAAATGTAAAAAACACCTAACTAAACCTGTCTTTGGTAATTGACATTTGAGCAAGAAAGCTACTTTGGGGTCTGTTCCAAAAAGCAATGCTGATGACATCAATGCATGGTTGGTACCATGTGTGAACAAATAAATCCACATTTGGAAAGAGAAAACTAAAATGAAAAAAAAAAATGTATTATGTGTCAGGATTACAAGTATTTGACTGTCTCTTTGGTTTTTTAGTTCAAAGATTCTTTATTTCTCAGAAAAATTACTTTCTTGATATGACTAATTTGTTTTTCAAATGTATCCCTTTGCTAATTTATGTCTGAATCTTAATCTGAATCTTATTCAAATGAATAGAGATTGTTATTGACCTAAATGCATTATTGCTGTGTAGCAGGTAACTTTTAAACATTTATCTCAGAAGTCAATTTTAAACAAATTATTTGTTGGCCATTATTTGTTTGCTGTAAATTCAGCTTTGCCATCACAGGAATTAATTGCATTTTAAAACATATTAAAATAGAAAATTGTTATTTTAAAATGTTAAAATTGAGCAATTTACAGAACCTTACCGACCACAAACTTTTGAACAATAGTGCGTGTTATATGCAGATGTTCTTTGTTTCACATGTCTGTTTTATGAGACATACAACTGGCTTAATTTTAGTGAAAAGTTCTAACTAAATGACAGCATTGCTGTGCTAACAGTTTAATTTTTGTTTTAATTACAGGAATATGATCAAGTCCTTCTACACCTCAAGTCTTCTGTTTGATGTGTTGAGTGTCTTTGGCGAATTATCAGAAGAGGTGAGTCACTGAGTCTTTTCCTCCCCTACATTGTCAACCGAGTAGGTCTATATTTTGATGCCAAGGCTAATATGACACAGTTTTGTGTTGAAGGGACATAAATATGGGCCTGAGATGTGTTTCTTGACACAGTCCCCCTGTTTCTGATGGCACAGACACAAGCTCGCCTAATTTAGTGGAACGTGAAAACGTCTAATGGAATCAAATACGTCATTAGAGCCATGTTCTCGTGTTCAAATCTGAAAACTGCTATGAAAACGTGGAAATTAATGGGAAACTGTAAAAGTGAGCCCAAGGACTGACAACGCCTCACCAGTCTCAATGTACACAGAGGTTTTGAGAGGCCAGTTCTTGGCAAATTTGTGCCCGGAAAGTGTTGCTAATCCACCAGTTGAATCTGTGTATTTCCAGTGTGCCTATTAGACCATCCCTACTGGTCGCCATGGCCGCAGATGTCTCTTTTATACAGAGGGGAAGTGACCTGTGTCCGAAGATGGACAATGTTTCATTGAATGTTCTTCGCTCCCTAAGGGCCAGACATTTTCCTACTATTGAGAGCTCATTGGACTGACTGTTTCAACAATGAGCTCTCAGAATCGCCCTCCATTACTGTGCTGTTTCTCTCTGACAATGCCACAAGGAGTTGTGCCATATTAAATTACATGAGGAAAGGGAACTTTTTAGTGCTAGACTTAACAGAACTCAGTACTAATGTATGTAAAAGTAGAAGTTGAGATGCAAAAAGGCTTCAAAAGTCTGCAAAACCCTTTTAATGGTTGTGAGTTGGTGGTGTAATTACAGGTTTTTAGCACACTTCAGAGCGATGAAAATGAACCAGATACACTCTAAAGTCATTAGACCGTAAAAAAAATAAAATATATATATATATATAATGTACAAATGTAATAACTACAGATCTTACATAAATAATATAATAAATTACATAATGCATTGCATTAGTTTTTGACATTACAAAAAAAATGGTGCTTGTGTAAAGTTACAAAATAGCTGTTATTAGGGCTAGGTAAAAATGATAGATTTCTATCGATTTTAAGCGACAAATCAAAATCCCAAGAAACGATTTTGCTGTTATCAGTAGATGAATGTCTAGAACATTGTAGAGGACCCATCAAGTAAATCACAATAGGCTTGCTTACTTTTGATATGAAAGTCTCACATTTAAAATTCTGTCCATTTTATTATAAAGTTCAAACAACAAATTAAATACCATTTGATACCAATTAATAACCATCTTTAATGTGGTGTGACAGATACATTGATACTATTGGATGAGAAATGAACTGAATCAACTGAACTGACTTCAGCTGAATAATGACACCAATGTCTTTTTTAGAGCTGCTTTACAGCGGAATTGAATTCTATTTGCATTACTGATTCTGTTATTTTTCTTATCACAGTAAAGTTGCTTTGAAACAATCTGTATTGTATAAAGCACTATACAAATAAAAGTGACTTAACTTTACAAGGGAGTGTCATTATATTTGGGGGTACTTGACATCAAAAAGTTTGAAATCCGCTGATTTGGCTATGTAATAAATATTGGTGTCTTGTAACATATTGCGTTAGCCATTCAAGGAATCTTAACTTTGCAGCCCTTAACTGACATCAGATCCCTTTTAATGCAGTTTCTCATGTCTTGTTGCTTTATTTGACAACAATGCAGAACATGCCAGTAATTAAACTGTAATCATAGTCACGAGTGAATCATTCATCAGTCAACTGATATCCATATCATATCCAGCCAAAGTCCTAGCAAATCAGATGCCTGTTGTTTGCAGAGAAAGTTCATTAATTGAGCATTTCTTATCTTAATGATTCACTGATTGACTCTCCCCTTTCCCACTACTTTCCAGAACATCCAACACAGGAAATATGCAAAGTGGAAGGCAGCCTACATCCACAACTGCCTAAAGAATGGCGAGACTCCGCAGCCCGGTCCTATTGGAATGGAGGGGGAAGCATATGGTAGGTGCTGATATTATATCTGCTCCCCCAGAATGGTCCTGTGACTCCCATTAACAAAATACACACCAGCCGAGGGGCTTTCCTTCAGGATTACTGAGGGGCTTTCTCCATGCGAGTCTGTTGTTTCTGAGTCCTTAAATGTTAGCACATTGTGTGCCTTATCAAAGTTGCGAAGAACACAGGAGATGACTGGCTCGCACAGTGAGCCTCCTCCTGCGAGTCAGCACAGGCTGCTATTTATGTTGTGATTATTTTAACAATCAGGAGATGAGGTTGCCACCCCTTTTAATAGTGTGAAAACGATTCACTGTTGAGTAGCCTAGCTATTTTGCAGTCAAGGATAGTCATTAGGAAGGAAAGAGCTGCAGAGTGAATTCAGACCGAGTCAGAGTTTAAAAATGTAACAGAAAATAAATGTAATACAGTACCTGTAAACAAAACGTTGTTTCCAGACAAATTGATTTAAGATTTAAAATAAGGGATTACAGCTTGCCAGATAGAGAAAGTACTTTCAATTTTGTAATGTTAAGTAAATAGGTGCAGTCTCTGGTGTTGTCTGAAGCTTAGTTTAATCACCTTCTAACTGAAGTAGTTTGATGTCAGAAGTACCTAAATGGGTTTATAGGAGGACTGGAAAAAGAATGACAAACAGTAATAGGAAGTTGCACTGTGGTGGCTGCAATTAATGTCTCAATAAACTTTGTCTTTCTCTTTTTCTGACAGAATAGAATGAACGTATTACCGTTCAGCATAATTGTGCATCTCGTGCAGCGTATGTAGTTGTGGATTGTGTTGATTACATTCAACAAAAAAAAGGATGTTAGAGTAATATAATCGATTCACAGAACACAAATAGATTGCTTAATGTTTAATAAGTTGCTTATGTTCCGCTATAAAAAATTGGAATGGTTAATTCATTAATTTTGTATTGAGTTACACAAGCAAAAGGTTTGGATTTGGACATTTGGAAAGGAAAAGGTCATTTCATCCTCCTAAAGAAAGTGTTTAGACAATAGCAATACCAAACCCATTTCCTCTTGAAACTTTATTTAAATAAATGATCACCAGACGTAGAAAACCATGGCCGTGCCAATAGCGTATAGCAGGGTTATTCAACTTCATCAAGAAGTGGGCCAAATGAAACATTCATCGGGGCAGGCCCGAGCTAGAATATTTTGTGAATGAAATCAGCAGAGCACAGTTATGTTATTATATATTTGTTAATTTTTTTTTAATTTTATTTCATTTTTATAGCTTTTTTAGTTTTTAAAAAAACAACAACATTTTGTATTATTCATGAAAAAAATACCTACCTAGGAGGAAATTCAGAAAAAAATGCAGTAAACTTGTTTTCATAATTTCTCCATAAAGATAATAAATCAGACTCATACTAGAGCTATGCGTCTATTCTATAGTGCCTTTTCACATTGTGCTTTTTCTGTTTTGCTATGGTTTCATTGCATAATATACCCACAGGTTGAGAGTTAGTTGCATTCATTAATGTGAACGAGTAATTTTCATTCTTCATACCTGGTGGTTTTTGTCTTTTTTTCAGTTTGGAAGACTTCACTGGTTTTAAAACTGAATTACTGACTGATAACACACACGCTCTCCACAGAGCGCGTGCAGTGACACATTTTCACATCAAGGAAAGGAGTTTCGGAGAAAGAGTGACACAAAAAACTAGCAATCTCAAGAGAGCCACTGAACTTTTTAAGCAGGTCGAATTCAAGTTCAATAGGCCTGGAATATAGCATATTTATGAAGTAGAATATGCACATTTAAATTTGAGTCCAGACATTTGTGAACACCTTTTGGAGTTAGGCTAAATTTTGAACCTCTTAGTTTAATATTATCACCAACTATATTGTTGCGGGATCATGGTAAAAGCGAATCTTGTGATGATGTGAAAGATGTGAACGTTTGACTGCATGATAATGTATTTAAGAAGGTTGTTGGAAATAATTTTTCTCCTTCAAGTGCAGGTCAAAGTAGTGCTTGGCGGTGAGGTTTAGTTAGATCACTTTTCTCTCCACATCTGCTGGGCGTGCTGCTTTTGACCTGACCTGCTCATGTCAGAGATGAAGTCATCTGTAGACTGAGCCGTTGGGACGTACACATGCACCGTATGTTTCTGTAGTATGTGACATGCTCTTGTAATGTCTGTATCGGAACAGTTTTTTTATTCTGTTTATTTCTATCTGTTGTTAAAGCTCATGTAACAAATGTTTTCATGTTATAATGATATTTAAATTTGATTTCTTTAGCTTTACATCTAGCATCTGGGCCCCTTTTGTTAAGTAGTGACCTCATGTTTGGTTATTCCCACTGATGTGCAGCATTGCCAAGACAAAAATGTTACATGATAGCATGCTTTTTGCCTTGCGGAGTTTAAGCATCTTATCGCAGTATTTGTCTCGTTCCATGTGTCCGTCAAATTGCCTTTTCCAAGGAGGTCCCCTATAAAACCTATTATAACAATGTGCCAAGATGTTTAAGTGCTGTATAACGAACACCAGACCTTGTTTGAGGTCAGACCTGCATTGGGTCAGCTGATAAACTGTTCGTTTTCTGTTGTCTTCAGCAGTTAATCATGTTCTTCCTGTGCATGTGGGATCCCAGAATGACAACTAACACATTCAGGGCATCTTATCCACCTTATTTTTCATAGCAGAAGTGAACCGTTTTCTGTGAATGTGCAAGAATTCCAATTCATATTGCTTCGATGGGTAAATAACTAGAAGAACTATGAAGTGCAGGAATCGGTAAAACTATTTGTGCTACAAACCAGTGTGTTTATGATTATGATAATAAATTAAAATAATATGATAGCAAATAATAGTTTGCAATATCAAGCAGTATAACAGACTGTTTTTCTATAGCTAAAATATCAGGAAGCGGATGATACCGGAAGCCTTTCGCATTCAAGTTACAGCTACTCTTTTTAATTTTAATTTTTAATTTAGTTTTAATTTATGTTAACAATTAATTTGTTCAGTTTTACTGTGAAAGGGAGAATGTGAGTTCAAAACCAGAATTGGTAACACTTAAAGCATTTATGTATAGTGCATTATAAAGGCATTCATAATCTGTTGTAATGCATTATATCTTATCTTATAAATAATTGTAACTAAAGTTAAAATGCATTATAGTATTATTAGCATTTGAAATTGGTGGTTTGTCATGTTTTTAACGCATTATACTTTTTAAAGGTGTAACAATGAATAGATAAGTATTATAATGTATTATATGGTTACAATTATTCATGAGAGTATACAATTAAAAATTATTTTATAATGCATTATGCATAAAAGCTAAAGTATAGTGTTAAAAAAAAAGGAGGGCTGAGTACAAAATAATTTTTTGTGGTTATCAAAATTATGCCACAACAGCTGCTTGAACTTAACTTGTGTTTGAATGTGGAATATTCCTTTAAGAGCCATACTAGTGGTATTGTCTCCTCGCCGAGTTTGGCTTTCCGACTTACGGGAATATATGCACGGCAAGCACGCCCTGGGGCATGGGAAAAAGGCTTATTTGAAGGAAAGAAAACTGATCTGTAACAACTTTCTCAATTAGTATACTATTCCTAAGACTCATCTACAGTGTTTACACCAGTAGCTGTTCGTTTCCTGGAGCAGGCTTTGCACCCGTGCCATGACTCCATGGAAAGTAAAGGTCTCTTTTCTGTAGCCCAGTTGAGAAATTAAGGTCAAATAGAAATGGGCTCCAATGTCAGGACAAGTACAGCTTGGAAAAAATTAGACATTTAAAAAGTCAGTGAACAACATCCTGTAGACACGCTGAAATCATTGTCTAAATGTCTCTTTTGTAGTTTTCAGGTAGTTATCTGTGGATTGCTCTATTTAAGTAGTTTTGCATTAAGTAGATTATATAACCAAGGTTGGACAAAATTTAGACAAATGGAACAGGCATGACCATATGTATACTTGTACAGTATGATTATGTATAACATTTTAACTTTATGTAGCATGACTGATTGCAAAACGTGATTTGGACATGCTGCAAATTTAAATTTTCCTTATAATGAACCCCCTTTTGAACGAAATCACCCATAACAGGTCTGATTGCTGCTAGTTTTTGTTATGACAGCATCTCCTCCCATTGCAATGTTGCATGCATGTTACAATTCTACAAATGACTTTTCTCTCATATTAAAACAATTCCATCTGTTCACAATTTATCCATTCCCTCCCCGTCACCAATTAGCACAGAATACATTTTTCTTTTAAGTGTAATGTAGGTCACAATATTTGGCCAGCTGCAGTAGAGTTCGGTTGAGCACACCCTTTGAAATATTTCATAATTCGGCTATCAGCGCAGATCAATAATAAATAAAGAGGCATATTGGCAGAAAGAGCTTCTCTTAAGCCTCATGTTGACTTTTACGAATCCATAGTGTGCTAGAGCCAATGTTGGTTCCCCCTCCATCACCTTCCTGCTTAAAACAAAGGCCTTTCGGAGTGTGCAGTGTTTTCATTAGTGAGACCTTTAATAAAGTTTTGAAATTAAGTTTATCAGATCGATCTTTTTAATGCACTGTGTAGTGAAAGTTAGGTTCTATGCACATCGATCCAGCAACTCCTTACAAAATAAATCAGCTTATTTACTGTATCATTTTTGTCATTGGTTACGGCCTTTCTTTTTCTTTTTAAACAGCCTTTTCTTTTTGTTCTGATTTTTTAGATCGCAATTGACCTTTAGTCCAGCTCCATAGGGCTCAACAATCTGTTCAGAGAAGAGCAGGTGCTTGGTTGAATTATATGTGGATTACTCGCATAGACAAAATGAACATTCATTTCTATGTGCTGTGCAGTTTAGTTCTACATGGTATATATTCCCCCCATTGCTCTTAGGAAAAGCATGATAAATATATATATATATTCAGGCGTTCAGAATACTCTCCAGAGCCACAGCTTGTTGATGCATAGCTCGGCTCTTCATCCAGCCCTTCTGTGTGGATTATTTCTCTTAAGAACAGAAGGGATGGCTTTTTGTGGTGCTATCATTCTGTAATCACAACCTCTCTTTTCACTATAGCAGTACAAAGCTATCTTGAGTATTGACTTTCATGGTCATAGTCTGCCAGCTTATGGCCTTATTCACAATTCCTCATCCGCCTGCAGCATCGCTCAGAGAACACAACTCCAGGATTGACCAGGAATCCCCCTAATCTGTGGATGATGAAGCCCCACTGTACAGAAACCATATGAAAGCCATATTTTCACAAGAGCATAATGTTTATTTGACTTGTCCCACCCTTATTATTTCTCTGCCGATTATGAAAATAAACCCCGACACATGTCTGGCGAAAGGAAAGTCATCAAAACAGCATGTTTAAATCAACCAAATTTGGACATGTGTTTTTCATATGCTTTATTTACTTGTGCCTAGTGATGAAATGTTACATTTAACCTTTACCTTGTTATTAAATGTTGCTGATGCAGGCAAATATACATGGAGCTAACCTCTAAACTGTGTTTTACTGTAATATAATGTTTTTGCAAAATTGAATCTGCCCAGGGGCTTTTAGAAAAAAATGAATCTGGGATTGATGTTAAATTTCAAATGGAAGAATGCTGCCACAGTTTATTGAAATATCTTGCTTTTTTTCTTGTTCTATTTATTTATATTCATCACTCATTTTGGGGTGTCTTAGGGTTCAGCTCGCAGTTGATTGAAATTGGTTCCGTGTCATGACTGCTCTCATCAACTTATTCCAGGGTTTTGATGGGGGGAAAAAGTGTGTAACTCCAATCAGATCACATTAAAAGGTCACTTGTATAATAGATTAGGCTGATAAAATTCCACAGGTCCAAATTTCACATTTTTATGTAGTGTTTGTTTCGCTGTGCTGCCAAGCATCTCCTTAGTTACAGGAAATTGTGTTGGTACTTTCAGATTGAAGCCACTTCATCAAAGGCTTGACTTGCAAAGAGAGTCATTTGTTCCATGATTTGTATTCATGATAAAATTATGCAAGAAAATGCTGTGAACACGGGCATCTTTTCAGCACTGAATGGGATAATGTGAGAAAACAGAAAAGCCTGATTAGTACTGGCAGCAGACTGTTCAGAGCTCCATTAGTGTTGGAAAAATGACTCTAGTAGGAAAACTTCGTTCTGAATCGCATTAGTTTTATCAGTACTCCCAGAACAATGGCTTTTTTTAAAAAGTCAAACTTTCTGGGCACTTTCACAATGAGCTTAATTTTGACAGTCCAATGCATGAACATATCCGCTTGTTTTTCTCCTTACTTTAGATGATGAGTTTGGCGCCGAGGGTGGTGGTCCTTCACAAGACACTTACGATCCTCCCCAATCCCAGCCTTCTTTCCACGGCCATCCGTCAAACCAACCCCCAGCATCAAATTTCAGTAATATTCAGATACCTCCTGGGTCTCACGCCCCAGCCAATACACCTGCAGATATTCCCCATCCAGAAGGTAAGCTAGCTGAGATTTAGTGGAATTATGACTACAACCATCTGCCAAGCTTCCAATATACACTACTGTTCAAAGGTTTGGGGTAGCCATTTAAAAAAAAGAATACTTTTATTCAGAATGGATGCATTAAATTGATCAAAAGTGACAGTAAAAACATTCTGGGAAAAAAATATTGTTGCCACAAAAACAGTTTTCAACATTGATAATAATAATAATTATTAAAGAGTTTTTCTTGAGCACCAAGTAACACATCTGAATGTTATTTCTGAAGGATCAGGTGACACTTAAGACAAGAGTAATGATGCTTAAAGTTATCACAGGAATAATTGTATTTCAATTGTATTTCACAATATGACTGTTTTTGCTGGATTTTTGATTAAATAAATGCAGCCTTGGTAAGTGCAAGAGAATTCTTCAAAAAAATGTAAAATCTTATCAACCCCAAACTTTTAAACTATTGCAAGGGCTGTTACTTGTTTATGGATAGCCATGCATTTGATAACTAAAATATTTGAGTATTTGCTCTATTCGTGTGAGCAAAGCAGCAGAAGATGACAGAATGAATCACTCTAACACTGATTGTCATTCAATAACTCTAATCCCTTGACTCAAACATACAGGTTAATTAATATTTCTCAGAGTGCTGGGACAAAGCTGTAGTGTGTTTGCATTTATATTTCCCATTCTGGTTTCCTGGTTTCCTTTTAAAGAGCAGAAAGGTAGGCTGAGGGTCACCATGATGGGCATGTTTCCCTTGGTAACTGCTGTCCTATGTGATTAGTACCTCTGCTTCCAGACACGGAAATGACTAATCTGCAACATGGCACCCCACATGCAGCCACTTAATTTGATCATACATTGCATGTACTCATTTCCTTGCTTGTGTGTTTGACTCCATGTCAGCTCTCAGACTCTTTAGATGAAACCAAATTGAACATGGTTTCATATAAAATGTAGCTTTTGTTCTTTTTTTCCCTAAGGAAAGATTACGCTCAGGCATAGCTAATAGCAAAGCCTATCTAACTTTGCATCAGTTACAGTGGTGGACTAGTTAATTTGTCCATTACAGTTTTTCAACATCCTATCAGCCATGATTGCAAATGCGGAAGTGCATTTATGTTTATGATTAAATTGACTTTTTCCCTTCTTTTGGAGCAGCACAGCCCATCAAACCAGTGCCTGTTTCACGAGCCATGCCAGTGGTCGATCCTTCTCTTCTAAACAAAACCCAGGAAGGTAAGCTTTTTGTGTGAAGACGACATCTCTTTACTGAAATCCAATCTCACCGAACCCGTCAAATAATCGTGACAGAAAGAATAGGACCTCATTTCACCAACATGATTGATCTCATTTTCTGCTCAAATGTCCAGAGGAAAAAGCACACATTGCACTGGATTTTTTAAAATAAATTAATGCTTTGTGGAAAGCAGAATTCACGGTTTTGGCTTTCCAAAATGGAACGACCACAGACGAAGCTCAAGATGACATTCCTTCACTACCATTCACTGTCACTGGAATGCACCTTTAATAAGAATTAATGCTGATTGTGTCCAAAGCTAGTGTTGCTATTCAATCTGCCAATTAAATAATTTGGCTAATGAGTGAGGTCATTTCTGACTGCCCTTTATTGTTGCAATTGTCAGAAATAGAGCAGATTGAAAGATTTGCAGTGCCAAACGCAATTTGTCCTGTTACAGATTTGAGATGATAAAAGCTACTTTTCAAGCCCAAACCAGTCATGTATACATTGACAGAGTATCATTTGATATTGTTTTGGCTAATTGAAGTCTGTCTGCTATCATAACAGGTGCCCAGATGGGGACAAAAAAGGAAGACAATACATAAATATTGGTCATCATTACTATTGCATAGAACCACGTGCCAAAAAACAAAATCTACACCCTAAATATGAAAATTTTGCAATGTCATACTGCAAATTGCTTTTCTCATCCTCTCTTAACCGTCAGGGTCTTTCCAGGACAACAGATTGGCCATGACATTGTCTAATTGGTTTGAAGGGAAAGTCTGTGCCTCATAAGACACTAATTGGGCATGTGAAACATGGCTCTGAATGTGAGGTGTTGTTTTAGGGTTCGTCCTCCAAGGGTTGGCATCGTCCTTGAGGTGCCGATATACTTCAAGCGAAATCGAAGAATGAACTGATGTGATTTTCATTTTGAACAGAATCAAGCCGAAACTATGTTCGGTTTGGGAGTTCGAAACCGCTTGCCAAAGATTAAGATTATTAGGCAAGGCAAGGCAAGTTTATTTATATAGCACATTTCATACACAATGGTAATTCAAAGTGCTTTACATAGAAGAAATTAAAATAATCAAAAGAAATATGAATAATATTACTTTAATCCAGTTTCACTGACAGTGTATCATGTCCGCTTTAAACTTACTTAAGTTAGTTGCCAAGGCAAAAAAGTTGTATATATTTAAATTTTAGTTAACTGATGTTAAGCCGACAACCAAATCAGATTTGGTGTTATTGTTAAGTTAATAAGAAAAGTAAGATAGGATAGTATGATATATATACTATATACGCTGGATACAGATACAGAGTTCTCTTGTGGCTCATGCACTCTTCACACAGACGAGCGCTTCAATCTGTCATTTAACGCTGTTAAATCACAAAACAAAATGCACACAAACGTGTCCCTGGTCTTGATACACAATCACTGATGAACATATTCGGTTTTGATGAGGAAAAAAAACTATACGAGGACGGCTTAGAACTCAGAACCTCTGACACGCTTCTACCATTAGACCATTAAGGTACACAAACACATTTTGCAGATCTATGTATTTACGTGAAAAATCTCAACACTAACAATATATTGTATTATAGTAGATGTACGGATGAACATTAAACATGAGATCTATGTTGATAAATTAAATCCAATGTACTATTGAAATTGATTTCTGGACATATTTCTGATATACCATTGTCAAGTCAAATCATCTTCATTTATATAGCGCTTTTAACAATGTAGATCGTTTCAAAGCAGCTTTACAGAGATAAACATCATTTAAGGTAACGGAGATTGTTTTGGCTTTAAATTTTTCTAAAGTTAGTTTTGATTGATTCACTTCCGGCGAAATGATAATTTGTTATTAAATTAGGGGCCGCTAAGACGACGCCGTTCTCTCTAAACAGACTTTAAATGCGAACCTGTGATAAACGCTCATGGCGTTCACATGCGCATTATGTGCGTTTGAATATATGTGCGCAGGTTTGTAATATATGTGCGCAGGTTTGTAATGCAGAATTTTATTTGATCACTTCGGGGTAGGTACGCAAACCGAATTTCCCCACAACGCTTTATCTGTAGAGTGGTAAAGGGATCCTCCGAGAGGCTAGTTGACATTGTCATCGGGTCCAGGCGAAGGTCCTGGTAGTGTAAAATATTTTATCCTTCTGAAACCTTATGCTTTATTATTCTTTAATAAATCAATTAAAAGTAATTCATTTAATTAATTTAAATTCCTTTTCTAAACCCATGCTCATCCAATCCCTATTTTTCAGAGTAGTTACTGGTGATCAATACTGGCAGGGACAGTATTAAGACAGCAAACAAGCTTGTACACTGACACGCCCCCGAGACTACCAGCACCAAACAATAACAAACGTACCTATTACCAATTACAAAAAATCCCAAGATGGATCATGTCACTGCAATGTAACTGGGAAATGCATCTTAGTTAACAAGCAAATCCTTACTTCACTGGACCCGTACTTGCAAGCAGTCGTGTCTAAAGTCCTTATCAAGCTAGTCTTCAAACCTGCTTCACCAACCAAAGAGTAACTTTCTAAGCAAGTCCTCAAATGTTCAAGTCATTCTAATACAATCTTTGGTTATGCATTCTGCATTCTTTTCGATTGATCGCATATAAGCTGATATGTGTGTGTCCCATTGAAACTTCTCTTCCACATTTCACCCCCGCTACAGCCAAAGTCGACCAAGGTCATAACATTACCAGTATTTTAACTTGTTGAAATGTTCTTGAAGTCGAGCATCTCAGTTGAGACAGCTCTGTGGTTATAGTCTTCCCAGTCTGTGTATACTTTAGTAATCGAGGTGCAAGCAATGCTTTTGATTGAGACAAAAAATGCATTGTGGTTAAATATTAATACTGGAGAGGAGACAGGATCTAGAGATCTTTTTTTTAGGTTCCCAGAACTGATGTACCTTAAACTGTTTTGAAAGCTCTCAAGTGTTTTAGTGGTCGTCTCTGTCCAGTTCATTTTGTTCCCACATTATGGATTCAGCTCAAGCTGTCACTCAGAGTGTCATTGTGAGAGCCAGCATAGTTTACATTGTGGTAAAGGCATTTGTGCACCATGACTATAATATTTCAAATGCCTGAAGTTAAGTATTCATAAACTAGCCCAACCTCAACTCACCCTATAATTTAATGTGCTGTTGGCAACTGGAGAGACATGCATGTGTGAAATGGGTGCTTTGCTTTTCCAGAATTTTCCCCTGGGAATTATTTAAATACTCTGGTTATAGTATCTGTCTCATATTATATTTATATCATATATATATATATTCACTATTATTTTGTAGCTAATGTACACTACCATTCAAACGTTTGGGGTTATAAATTATTTTCTTATGCTCACCAAGGATGCATTTATTTGATCAAAAATACAGTAAAAACGGTAATATTGTGAAATATTATTACAATTTAAAATATTATTTATTCCTGTGATAACAAGCTGAAAATTCAGGCTGAAAATAAAAAGCTGAATTTTCAGCATCATTACTCCAGTGTCCCAAGCTTCTTCAGAAATCATTCTAATATGCTGATGCTCGAGAACATTATTTTTATTACTGTTGAAAACAGTTGTGCTGCTTCATATGTTTGTGGAAGCAGTTTCAGGATTCTTTGATGAATAGAAAGTTTAAACGAACCACATTTTTTTTTTTAATATAAATATTTTGTTCAATTATAAATATAGTAACTCTGTCACTTGATACATTTAATGCATCCTTAGAGAATACAACTAATCATTTCTTTTGCTCTGTACAGGAGACTTGCGGCTCACACCAGAAGACTTTACTCGGGCTCAGAAATACTGTAAATATGCAGGCAGTGCACTGCAATATGAGGATGTGGACACTGCCGTCCAGAATCTGCAGAAGGCCCTGAAGCTTCTAACCACTGGCAAAGAATGAAACCATTGTGCTGTCCCCCTTAAAACCACTTTATCAGAGATCTGGCCCAGATGAACTGAAAAAGGGCCATTTCCCCAGCCCCATCTGTATCAAAAAGAGACGCTCCACAGGACACCCCCACATCACTCAATACAACATCTGTTTCAGTCATATTGGATGTCAATAGCTTTTCATTACTAGACCAATGGGACAAAGATGCGACACTAAAAAAATCAGGTGCATGTGAAAGACCCTTTCAAATTCTGAGGAGTTAATACATATTCATGGTTTGAAGTTTTCTGGCTTCGCAACAATTTGGTTAGATATGCATGGACATGACAGCATGTCTCAAGATATCTATTAAACAAGATCTCTCATCTTTACCTCAGGCTCTCTGAAACATGTGCATTAGAGTGACTTTTCGCTTAACCACTTTTACTACTTTCTGTTTACTCCTATGTATTTGCTTAAGGTGGATAGATTCTGCAGTCATTTACTTAAGTTTTCTGCAGTTAGTAAAGCGTTATTATGATCAACAATAAATCCTTTTTTGACTATTATTTGACTTTTTTTGGTCATTTGTATTTCTTTGTATAATAATCCTTAATGAAAAATTTCATTAAGTATTCTTTATTTTGCTTTCTGGTGCTTGAATATTAAATGTAGTCATTATATGCTGCTTAATAAGGTGTATGCATTACATTATGTAAAGAATAAGCATTACGCACATGCTGTTAGAAAATAAATGAGGATTATAATAGTGTTTACTGGCTTCTGCAGACAGTCTTAAATCAGTCAATTAAAAAGCAAATCAATTGGACCCATTTGTGCAGTTTATTTGACTGGATTAAATTAGAAAGACTGGTATTTTCAGATGCCAGTAACAGTAAGAATCTGACACGGTAAGTATTCCTGCAGATTAAAATATGAGTGTGATATTGCATTTCAAGGGCACTGAGTTTAGTTACATTATGATGGGTAATTTTATTTATTTATTAGGCACAACCCATTTAGCCATATGCATGAATGAACTTGGTCAGTTCAGTGTGCATATGCCGGAAGCAATTAATTACAATAGATAGTTCCTGTTGTTTTCTGACCAACTTGCGATTCTTGCGGTTGAATTAGCGGTGCCACTGTTTTCCTCTCTCTCCACTGTTAAGCCTGAAGTGTAATAGAAAGGGCATTGACTGAGCTATCACTGCATGCATCTGCATTTGCCTGAATCCTTTCCTGCCTCATTGCGGATGCAAATGAACATCACCTGGGATTTTCCATCCTTACCTGTCTTACTCCTTTGTACTCAGATTTAATTGGCTCAAGTGAGTTTACAATACATTACTTCTGATAAAATCCATCTAGGAGTGCATATCCATTGACATACAGAGGAGGGTTAAACCATAATGGCTTTGTCTTTTAACCTTTTAAAAATAACCTTAAATTCTGAGTGACTACATTCCTCAGATTTTGTGACTTTGTAATCTCTCTTTAGTGTTTTAAAGTGTGATTTAAGGGTATTGACATTGACGCGCAAAGATAAAGTTTATTACTTGATCACTATCAGTGCTGTGGGAATCGAGAAACCGGTTCATCTTTTTTTCTATAATCCCTATAGCATTATCATTGATATTTACCATGTTTTGCATTGGCTATTGAGCAAAATAAATAAGTAATTTTTGAACAGTTAAGCATTTGGAAGGATTATACAAATCCTAATTTCTGGCTCTTTAGTTGTTTTAAGTTCAAAATCTTCAGGCAATTTCCTGTGTTATGGTGATAAAACGTCATTGTGGCTGTAAATCTCAATGCTAAACAACATAAATGTAACTAGCCTATAATAAATGTCCATGTTTTTGTCTATGGGTTCTCACACCCACAATAGATCAAAACCTATCTAAACCCAGTCCCCACAGAGAGACGCTATCTGATTCAAAGAAAGAGGCAGGCTCTTCATCCAAATAAACTATGACAATATTTGTAGCATTATCATTCATTCATCAGCTCACAGGCTTGTAACAGGAATTGGTTACAACTACATAACCTGAAATTTCTGTAGAGCATGATATTTAACCTGAGCGCTAAAATATAAGTATCTGAGGTACATGCAAATACAGTTATCCGACTTGTAGGAACTATCTAACTGGAAGATCTTCTCTGACGTTGAAAACAAAGTAGATGGCATGGGTTACTAAGGACAAAATCAATTTTTAATGCTCCCTCGTTCCCTTTTTTAATATTTTTTTTATGTTTTAGTGTGTTTATTACTGTATTATTTGCAGATATTTATACATTATTATAATGTATAAATATTATAATTATAGCCTATATTTATACAAATCTTACAAGTGTTGAATATAATGATGTACTAATTTTATATCATGTAAAATGTCTTAAATTATTTTACTTTGAGTTTAAAATTATACAAAAAAACATAAAAGTATACACATCTGTGTGTGTGTGTGTGTCAGGGCCGGCGCCACGGGGGGGCGTGAGCGGGCGACGCCCCCTCAACGCGACTCTCCCGCCCCCTCAGATCACCATGAATGTAAACGGGATTTTACTGATAAAATATGCTATTTAAAAATCCCATTTTGGCAATTACATTTTCTTATTTTTGTGAATATTAAGCTAAATTAAAAATATTTTAGTTAACCCTTTCACACGTAAGTTTAAAAAATTCCATTTGACCCCCCAGCGTGAGTTTTTAAAGGCGATCGTTATTTAGAAGCTGTCCCTTTAATGTTTCCATGGTGACGCGTCATTGCTTGTCACGTGACAGAGCGCAACCACAACACAGCGCTGAATGAATGATGATCTGCTTTTATGTCATTTTTCCTTTTTTATTCAAAATATTCACAAATGTATTAGCTATAGCATGAAACACTGATATTCCGATTGTCAAATATGTGTAAGTGGATGTGTTTTGTTGTTTAAACACCTTTATAACGATCGCGTTAGTTGAGCTGTATGTGCGATGGGCGGTGCCATGTTGGTTTGTGCCACAGTTCAGAGAGTCGGATCTGTTGGATTTACAGCACGTCAATTTCTCCACTAATCACGAAATACATGAAAGTAAGTGGCCGGTGAACTGGGAGAAGAATAGAGCAAAAATGTAAAGCTACTTACACAACGTGTTTCTAACATTTAAAACGTGTGGTCTTATTATAATGACCACACGTTTTTTATTATTTATTATTATTGGATTATTATTGCTGCTTCCATAGACATTAGTGTGTATTTTACAAACTCAAAAAATCATTGTTTTGCTAGTACTTATGTGTATTTAAATGTCTGAAACCTAAAATAAACATTATGTGGTTGAAAACACTGAATAGTTGTGATGCAAGCACTGAGCGCGTCTGTCTCTGCCTCAGCGCCTGCCAACGCGCGAAAGCACTTTTGAATTTAGCAGTTGATCACGTGATGCACGACTCTAATTTGACAAACGAACAAAATTAATGCTCTGCTAGTTAACTGAAGATGTTTTATTAATTTGTATTGGTACATCCGTGCCGCGAAGATGTTTTAAAAAGTGGTGGGGACAATATCGACCCTGGCAAAAAAGTGGTGACGTGCGTTAATGTGAACGCCCCCTCTCGGTATTTCAGACGCCCCCTCATCAGCGCTCGGCTGGCGCCGGCCCTGGTGTGTGTGTGTATATATATAGGTCTCTATCTGTGTGTGTGTGTGTGTGTGTGTGTGTGTGTGTGTGAGTAGCATTTCTGTATAAAATGTGTGCATGTGTAGCCTATAATATGCGTAGCATATGAATGTGCGTGTGAGTGTACTCTATCGAAATATAAATAACTGCGTTTTTTTACATACACTTGTATAAATATAAAGGTGTGTGTAAATAAACATAATTAGTGTTACTTTTAATTAGACATTGATATTTGCTGATAATTTCATATTTAGCCTAATCCCAATGATTACCAATACCGAGCAAGAACTAATACAACGTTTTCCATGAATATTTTATTTATTATTTTGCGGGGTCTCCTCGGGATTTCTTTTAATAGGGTGGGGCTCTGTTGAGAACTGCCTCCAGCGGTTGGACAAGAACAGTTTTGTCTAGTTAACTCTTGTTAACGCTTTAACCAGCATCTGTCTGCTCGGAGAACAGGTTCATCTTTCCAAAATAGATAATGCACTTGGTTTAAGAATGTCTCCGATTATGAAATGTTTTTGCTAATCATCGGTGTGGCGCGTGTAAGTTGATGGTGGGCTGCCTCTCAAAGTTTTCTTAAAGTTGTTCAAACAGGAGAAGAGATATAATGGTTCTTCAACGAGACGAGCTTCAATGAAATAATGTAAGTAACTTTTTTTAACTTCCTATTTGTTTCTTTGTGAAATGGGTTATTCAGACTAGCCTATAGCCTATCTAATATAAAAACATATTTTGGTTTTCACTGTTTAACGTTCGCTCTGAATAAAGGTCTCTGATTAGGTTGTTTTTGTGGTAGGCTAATAGAATTTGACCAAAGGAGATTGACATCCTTTGAAAAGTTCAAAATATCGTCTAAAATTAATCGTAATAATAATACAATTAGAAACAGTGATCCATGAGAAAGCTGCGTGTTTTACCTAACGTTATATCTTTATTTTGGACAACGTTGATTGTCAACTCATAAATGGAAAGCGCACATAATCTTGTTTGTTTGTTGATATAATAGGTGTATTGTGCATATTTGTTGCACTTTACTTACTGTTTTGACCAGTGAAATATCCATGGCCCAAAAGAATGGGTGTCGCATTACAATGTTGGTGGGCAGATGAATTGCTTATTGGACTTTTAGATGACCGCAAATAAAACTGTAGACAATAAATAGTATTTAAAATGTCTACGTCTAAATTATAGCTTCCACTCAGTCTACGTCTGTCTAGTTGCCTGCCTACATGTACAGCGTTTTTGGGCAATTAGACATTTGATGCCCGACTGTTAAATTGATTTTAAGTCACAACCATGAAGTATATAATGTGGAATTTCTTATGTCATTAGATGAGATGAGCTCACTCATGGCAGTGAAAAATGTGAGGATGATAAATATTCAATTTACTTGTAGTGTTGACAGCTGTGGCGTTTCTGAAAGTAATAATCTGTTGAAGTCTTGCTGTATTTTCACAGCAAGGTTTCACATTGTAATTCATTAGGGGTTGTTTATTAAGCTTTAAAGTCTATATTAATGTTTATTATTATTCCTATTATTATGCATTATGATTTTTCTGAAGTCTTAGACTTATGAATACCAAAAGGCGCTGTTTCTGGTTTTCCGACAAATTTTTTGCCATGATGAATCAAGTTCTTTATGCTGTTTGCAGGGTCCCCTGAGTCGCTGACCCCATTCATGTGTATTTACATACGCTTAGGGGAGCGTTCTGAACATTATTCATATGTTCTATAATGTCATGTATTACATGAATTTTACATAATGGTCTAAATAAATGGCTTCATTCTGATCACTGTGGCGACGAATGCTCCAACTTACAGAGATGCTGTGAGGCTGTTTATTTAGGGCTGAAAAATATGTAACATTCTGATTTTGCAACAATGATTTATTTCAGGGTGTTGACTTACATTCCTCTTAGATACGATTCTCTTCTCATTTAAAGGGATCGTGTCCCTTTAAATGATATTGTTCCACCATTGTGGCCTGCTAATGAATGCAATTGATGGCATGTTGTGGTTGTTTAATAAAATATGAATTCAGGGCCCTGTATCTATTGTTCTGCTGGCTGATTCTGCCTTCGCTAAACTGCACTGTGGGCTGGAAATAGAGATCTCCATTATCTTTCGACAATGGTTGTTAAAATGAAACAAGATCTCGGGACCTCACACAGTATCTTGTAACTTCACACACTTCTAGTCTTGGCAACAAAAGCTTACAGACTGAGGTGTTATTAACCATAGTATCAAATGAAGCATTGGGATAATCTCATTATAACATAACTCTGTCCCAGATGGAGGGAATTTTCCATCCATTTGTTATAATGAAGACATTTATCACTGTAATGTAGACGAACAATGCCCAATCAAACATATAATGTCTTCATCAGAATAACTTATGAGGTCTCTAGTGGTTATCATCTCCCACTGGAATCTTCATTTTCCATGAACTTCGGATAATGACTCATTAGAACTTGCCTTCTTGGAAGCAGATTTCAGACCAGGGGTTGTTTATTAATGTCCAATTTAAAAAATTGGAATGTGTTGTGAAATCACAGATATGTGCAGTTGATTTATCAGAGATTGATTTTGTGAATTAAGGTTTTAAAGCTGGGTGCAGAAGGAGAACCGTTTTAAGTGCTTTGTAATCTTTAGTTCTATAGAAAACCATACGTTTTCTGATGCCTCAAAGAACTCGGAAACTGATAATCTGAGATATTTTTCATAGATGTAACATCAAGAATGTTTTTTTAACCACATCCAACTCAAGAACCCTATAAAGCAAAATTAAAAATCTTGATCTATAGTACAAAGAACCATTGAAGTACCTTTATTTTTTTAAGTAGGCTCTTTTCAGTAAAGCCTTGGATTTCTGTTTTTGCAGCTATAGCCAACATGTGATACAAATTTCTCAGAATCACTATTTTAAAGAGAGCAAGGACACCTGGGCGATGCTCAGTACAGTCCATTATTGTGGATCTCAAGCACCAACATAGTGAGTGATCCATTCTGAGCAGCAGATTTTAATGTGATGTGTAATAGGCTCTATCGTATGTCAGTATCATTACCTCTCTTTGAACTTGCAAGGACATTGTAGTTTGTGTATTTTAGGGTTAAACATTGTTTGATAATTCAGTCACCCTCATGTTGGTCCAAGCCGGTATGACTTTATTTCTTCTTGACTTTATCACTTTGTAGAACACCAAAGAAAATATTTAGAAAGATGTCAATGAAAGTCACTGGAGTTAAATTATTATTATTTATTTTTTTTGACCCCACTGACTTTTGTGTTCCACGCAGTTGTGAGTAAAGGATGACTGAATTTACATTTTTGGGCGCTAAGAATGAGAGCAGTTTTAATCATTTGTGAACACATTTTACATGCATGAGCTAACTGCTTCAGAGCAACACTCCACTTTAATAGATAACACACTGGATATAAATGTCTCTCTTGTGTTTTTCTGCGTTCCAAGTTATGCTTTGTAAATAGTGGTGTACCTCTTTGTAAACCTCACTGTCCGTGATCTTTTTCAGCAAACTTCTCATGGCTGACGTGGGAGAGTGATTAGTCATTATGTAACGGGGCAGCTTTTGGATGGCCGCGGTCACTGTTCTGAGAAGAACTTTTTTTTTTCATGCCACAAATACATAATTTAAACCTTCAAAGTTCTCCCAAATTATAGACGCATGAATAAAGATATTGTACTCCTGTGTGTGAGAGAAAGTGAGAAAAGTTTATGCTAGTTGCCGTGTATGAAGTGTTTTGAGACAGTGACTAAGAAAACCAGAAAGCAACAACAGTTCATGGTGCTATTTGCATTTTTTTGTGCAAATAAATTTGAATGCGTTTTTTTAAACATCCATTGCGTCAAAAGTTTATCCCGGCCTTAACTGCAGTCCATTTAATGAAACCTCTAATGCAATTGGGGTTTTCGTGTATTTACACTAAACTAAAATTACATATAAGTAATAAATTAAATTGCGGTTTTGTTTCAAAATGTATTTTGCTTAATCTGATTGGCAGGATTTCGTTCATCAGCGGTCGGTGGTGGAGATGGAAGTTCCAGAATGGTCTCGCAGTTTTCCTGCTGCTGAACTTTTCGACTACAGGTAAAGGAGCTCTGCAGATATAAATGTAAAATGTTAAAATGCAAATGGTGTGTTATCTGTAAATGTAAGCCGTAATTTTATTCTGAACTGATTTGATATGTTTATTACTCATCGTGCTAATCAACATTGCTTCCATCTCATTAATTCACAGTTTTCTCTCTCTTTAATGCTTTATTTCATATTTTCAGTTGCTTCCTTCCTTATTTCAGTGATTCTCTTTTCATTTTCTACATGTACATGTTTAAAATTTTCTCTTAGCTTCCTTACATTTGGACTTTGTCACATTTCTTGCTCTTTAACTTTATCATGCTTTTGAAAATCACCTTCAACATGCTTTTATTGTCCTTTTCCTTGCATTTTGTAGGCTTAGAAATCACAACTGTTATACATGAAAATATCTCAGTCATAAAAAGAAACGTAATTTTTTTTTAAAGAAAGAAAAAGCATAATCAGTTTATAGTTGAATGAGGATCCTACATACAATCCTAAATGTATAAATAAAACATGCGCTCTTTCATTGGTCTCTCAGTGTGCATTGGATGGTAAACTGTGTACCGTGCCTGCTTCTGTTTTTAGCCAAGCCATTACGCGCAACATTTGTAGTTGTTTTTGTGAAGCTGACATAATCTCTGTTACGACAGATACTGTTACTGAGATGGAGTTATTATTCTTCAGACATGTTATTAATGGTATCAGCACCAAAGAAAACATGGATTTGCTCTTAAATGGCTGCTCAAATCCTTAATCGGTCTGTTGTTGCTGAATTTTAGTTCCTTGTGAGCTGCATATGAAAAGCATGTGTCTTTTTAATATTAGTCGCATACCGCAGCTCGCCTGATTTGTTCGTACTGTTATATTGGTCCAAGTAGGAACATTTATGGTCGTTGGATGCCTGTCAGAAATGGTTTAGAGCAAAGATCAGATTTAATGCTGGGAATCAGCATCAGGGAAATTTCTAAAGTGCTTTAATAGTTTTAAAAACGGACAACCGAGAGCTAATGGTCTTTCTAAACAATGAAATTCAATTTATTTAAGCCACGGCATAACAGAATAATGTTGTGCGTAGAAGGCCAAGAGCAATATTTAGCATCATATTAAGATGGTACGCCTCTCGTAGGCATTCTAGACCTCATTTAAATCATGCCTACATCAAATGTTGCTCAAACTTGGAAAATTCTTGATGAAATAACTTGTTGATTAGATCTGATTTGTCACATTCTGTAAACAACGCGCACAGACTCTAGTTTCCAGACAGGGAATCTTTACTGTCCTAGTTCAAGAGCTTGTTATTAAAACCAGATGTGATTATGGGCTGTGGAGGGAACAACCCCTTTGTGCATAAGTTTACAATATGCTGTTGTTGTTTTTCATAATGAAACCGCAAATGTACACTCAACATGTCACATGTTTGTTCTACGAAACCCTTATTTTTCTGCCATGCTTCATAAGTCAAGGAGCCACGGGTGTGTTTATAGAATTTATTCTCTCTGGATCTTTGTAGAACAGCCGCTCCGTGTTGATCAAGAGCGGTGTGCTTAATTGATGGACTCAATTAAGGAATAGTTCACCCAACAACGAAAATGATCTTATTTATTCCGTCATCTCATTCCAAAGCTTGATTGCTTTTTTTCTTCCTTCCATAAAACACAAAATGAGATGCTGGGAAGAGTGCCAAAGCTTTTTTTTTCATACAAAGTCACTTCACAACAGTGCATTTTATTTTATTTTATTTCAATTTTTTTCCCTATCATGAATAAGAATACAACTGGTATAATACAGGCATCTGGGGGACGACAGAGAGGTGAGTAAATGATGACAGGATTTTCATTTTTGGGTGAGCTGTTAATTGACTCTTGCCAGATAAATGCGGCACACCTGAGGTATAAAGGCAGCAGGTAAACTCCCAGGAAAGTGAGAGAAATGAGACCCTTCAGGATTAAAGCTTTAACAAAATGTGACGCTGCTGAAAGAGCTATTTTAATCTCCCAGGTGTTTTTTTAGTCTGAGATCCATGACGTGTATCTGACATTCCATCTTTTGGCATCTTTACTGAGCGGCCTTCTTCTAAAAGGACATTTTGAGATCAAAGCTCTTCTTTTCTCCTGTATAATCAGGCATTCTTTCACTGACCTTCACTTCTTCAGTAGTCACTTCACAACACTGCTAAAATCCCATCATATCAGCAGCTTGTTTGTTTGTTTGTTTGTTTGTTTAGTTAGTTAGTTTTGTCCTGTCATGAATAAGATTACAACTGTTTTTCCAGTGTTGATAATAAATTAAGAAAAAATAATGTTAATAAATTGCATTGTGCCATCTCAAGTTAAATTAATATATTTGAATATATGTGTGACACAAGGCCGTAACCCTGTCCTGAACATTGGGGGGACCAATTTTTTATAAAGCATAAATAGAACAGTGAAGGAAATCAGAATTTTTAACTATTTGCAAATAATATTTGCATTCATTTCCATTAAAATATAGTACTTTTATTTGTATGCCTTATATGTTGAAAACGTAAAACATATTTATCTAGTCACACTCAGTTAGGAATTACTTGAATCAAGTAAATGCAGTTTTATTTTTTTTATAGATATTTTTTTAAAGATTTTAACATTTTACAAAGCAACCCCCCACCCATGCCAGCAAATCAGTAAAAAAAAAAAAAAATATATATATAATATCAATAAATCAACAAAAGAAAATTATAATGATAAATGCTTATATATATAGCCTACACATATGTACATATACAAACATGTAAACATATCCATACCTACACAGTACAAGCATCTACATAAAATACTCAATAAAATAAACAAAAAAATAAAAGGACAATACCAATGATTACCTAATTATGGAGATGATAACTGAATTATTGCACTGTGAGATGTTAGTCTAGTACCACACCTCTTAAGTCATATGTCCAGAATTTTAAATTCAGTGATCACCTTACAGAAATTCAAAAAAGGTAAACTCTGTAAGCCACATCTCAAATTTACATCCCACATTAACAAAATTGCCTTCTTTGCTATTGTCATCCCAAATTGTATCGTCTGGATTTGATTTAGGCTTTAAGTCTCCAAAGAAGGGGACCAGCCTAATATTGCAACAAGGGGGTCATGGGGAAAATCAGTATTTGAGTAGAAACAAACCAGAATTTACATATTTTTGGGCAGAACCAGAATAAATGAGCCAATGTACCCTCATTGGACTTGCATTTTATACAAAAAGGTGAGACAGAGGGATATTTATAATGTAATTTGGTACGAGAGTAGTGCAATCTATGCACAACTTTGTATTAAATCAGTTAAACTTAGAGCTGATGGAGCAAGACCTTCTAATCTTCTGAAATATATATACCCAAGTCTTTTTCCCAAGACATATTTTGGGTTGACATTTTAATCTGACATTACAAGTTACATTATAAGTTCCATTCATTTCAATGAAATGTTTAAAGGTCCTTGATTTTTCTGTCCGAATTTTTTTTCGTATTTTATGACGGACGAATGTTTCGGAGGCAGTGTGTAAACGTGATTGACACAACATGAGGTCGTATTTATTTTGTAACGTGTGAAAATTTCGGACGAGAATTTCAGACTTGGTGTGCAATGACCTTGAGAAAAAATCTATAATATTCACTACATAGTAAAAGTTGTTATCAGGTATTCATTTGTAAGACATTTTTATGTATATGAAAGAGACAAATTGTAACCGTTTTGTAGAATTACCCCACTGAGGGGAGTGATCCATGTCTTGTTTTGTACAGTTTTTGCAAATAGGATCATTAAAAAAGCAGGTGACGTGTTAGGTCCCTCTGACGCAGTATTGAGATGAACCCGTCCTGGTTGGGAACCAGGATCTGAGCAACACACGATGCTTTGCCAGGTTAGATCTGTGGCTTCTGTAGCACAGTTGGTCGTGGCTTTTTTTTACTGTGGCCCACTCCGACAGCTTTGCACACATCTATAAAACAGCAGGATATTCCAGTAGCGTGATTCCGTCCAATAGTGATTTCAGCCTCTTTCTGCAAAACACTCACAGGCCACTTGTCAAAAGCTGATCCCATTCCTTGCTTGTTCAAACCCCAGGCATGATGGCGGAAAGAATGATCTTTTTTCCCCTCACCTCTTTCTTTGTTTTTGCTGGACAACCGTTACAAATTTTCCACCATTTTCTGTCCCAGGTGTGTCGATGGGGTCTTGTTTGTGGCAGGTTTTGTAGTGACCCAGTTCAGACTGGTTTGACATTCTGATTTGTGTGGTGTATTTGATCCCCCAGAAGGGACCAGAAGAATGCAAACGTGTAGAAACCTTAGCTTACACTTCAATAAAATGGGTCTGCTGTACATTGAAGAAGTGTTGTTTGCATGTACAACGTCTGCTGGCTTTTCAAGAAAAAAAAAATGAGGCAGTTATAAATTGTATTAGAATCTATTTAGTTTAATTGTTTTAACTACCAACGATACAGCCAAAGATAATTTTGCCATGGAGCCCTAACACGTAATGCGTTATACTTTATTAAATTCGGAAGAACTTTTAAATGTTACATATTTTGACTAATTTAGTTTCATTTAAATTTGGCTTGAATGCTGGCACAGGGCTATGATAAATGAGCACTAGTCTTTCCTAGTGTTTTTTTTTTTTTTTTTCATTAAGAAGTTATCCGTTAATGCTGTTCAATTAGAAAACTCAACCCGAGGCACATACAGTAGTAACACTTTTGCAAGAACTGTGTGTTCAATTTAATTGTGTATAGCCCTATTCGCCCTGAATTAGTATTACCTGGTGACCTCTAGTCATTTGTAATAATGCCGGAGGTTGTCTGTGATCTTAATCCTGTGCGAATTGGATAATTTTGGTTAAATTTCCCCCGCACATGACCTACCATATTTTGCTGAACATGTGATAATATTAGTGCCGTGCGAATTGGCATCTCTGTGGCTTTTTGTCCATCTTTCGTGAAGAATGGAGACTGCGTTGGAGTGTTTTGATAGTATTTTGGGTGCTGGGTTATATCGATATAGCCTACACCATACAACTATACAATTTGCAGAAAGAGAAAGCTTAAAACCATCTGAAGAGCAAAAAACAAATAGAATGATTAGATAGAGATGGATGACATGTATAGCAGCATGCGGTAAAGAATTCGTCTAATTACATGGGCATTTTAATATATTTTATGTATATATATATTTTTCAACATTTTGCCAAGCTCTAATATATATATAATACATATATATACTAAGTTATATATACTATAACAACTAAGAGCCATGACATTTATACCAAAAATGTATATCAAATTTGTTAGAGTGTAAACAAATGTCATAATTAGCAAATATAGTGATAATGGGCATCTTTTGAGTCTGTCCATGCTTTTAGATGTCTGACAACTTCTAACAGAATAAGAGTAGAGAAAATTGTGTGGTTTTGGCATCTTGACAGTTTGGATTAAATTGTAAGTGGTCTGAAATCCAGCCTCTATTTCAACTGTCCACTCTGGTGAGCTCAAGGCATGTAACGACTCAGGTCTCTGAAGAGAGCACAATCTGTAGTCGTGTCCCCTTTAACAGAAGATCATTTTCCCTTTCTAGGGTGGATGCCCTTTATCATTCTTTTAGAGAGCAGTTCTCACGATTAAAAGTATAGTCTAACTATATTGTTCCCCACCTGGAATCTGTGTAAACCATCAAATCCCAAATTTCCTGTTTCTCCAGAGGTTTGATTACTATACCTTTTAGTTTAAAGCCAACTATGAATACTCAAAACCATTTTTTTGGGGAGCCGATACCTGAATGTGAATTCACACACATTGTATATCATTTCAATTAGTTTGAATTGCCAAATTTTTTTCAATTTGCCAAAAAATTTTGCGGTTTTTGCTTATGTGCTGTTCAGGGCAGCATGAACAGAGGCCATTGTCTCGGAGTCAAGTCTTTTTCCCAGTGTGTTGAAGTCTTTATGTCCCAGAGTCGACTTGAGGGATCTGAATGGGTTATTTCACCCAAAAAATTAAAATAATTGTTATCAGTTACTTACCCTCATGTCATTCCACACCTGTAAGACTTTCGTTCATCTTTGAAACAGAAATGAAAATATTGTCAATGAAATTTTGACTGTCCCTGCAACTACCACTTTGTTGCATCAAAACGTTCATAAAGAGTTCATAAAACTAATCCATATTAAATGAGCAGTTTAGTCATATTTGTTTTTAAAGAGACTGGTTTGCTTTATATGATGAACAGATTTAATTAAGCTTTTTATTCACATTATAAACATTCATCAGCGAACATAAACAGAAACTCAACCATACTTGCTGGATGCGCGAGAACAAACCTCTTGCGGAAGCTCAAACATGCTGTGTAACGCGAGAATGAACCGCGGTTGGTTCTCGCATGTCAAGCGAACATACTCGAGCTCCCATTTACCCTAACTGATGTGTGAGTTGATGAATTTTTAAATGTGAATTAAAGCCTAAATTAAATCTGTTCATCGTGTCTTCAGAAAATTTTTACTTAACACTTAATTCATGTTGATTCGTTTTTTGAAGTGTCAAAGTGGTAGTTGTGCAGACTGTCAATGGAGGGACAACCTCTCATGAATTTGCATTTTCAAATATGAACTAAAGTCTTAAGGTTTTGGAACAAGGGTGGGAAAATGATGACAGCATTTTTCATTTTTGGTTGAACTAACCCATTAAAGGGTTTGGTTGGAGACGTCGTCGTTGATATGTCTATCAAATGGTTAAATCGCACTTCAGGATTCTGGGGATAATGACTTCGGATTCCAAAAGTAATTCACTGTATCTCGACCAGCCCTGATATCTTTTCTGATAAATTTCCCTCTCATTTTGTCCCTGTCGATGCACTAACCCGGTGGCTGTCTAAACGCATCTTCCTGTCATCTGATTTCACTCCTGTCCTTGGCCCTTTGCTAATACCTCTGTCCTTCGGCCATGCAATGTAAAGTGACATGTGACCTGTTTGCTTGCAGTAGCACAGAGCTGCCAAACTAGCGTCAGCTGCAATGTGGTGCTCACCGACTCCCAGGGCTCTTTTACCTCCCCCTGCTACCCCAATGACTACCCACCCAGTCAGGCCTGCAAGTGGACCATACAGGCCCCGACCGGCTTTATAGTGCAGATCACCTTCCTAGATTTCGAGCTCGAGGAAGCACAAGGCTGCATCTATGACCGCATCAACATCAACACTGGCACGAGTGATGCCAAATTTTGCGGCTTAACGCCCAATGGACTAACTCTCAACTCCAGTGGCAATGTGATGGAGGTTTCCTTTAACTCAGACTTTAGTGTCCAAAAGAAAGGCTTCCATATCAGTTACAAGCAAGGTATGTTTATTACATGGCCAGCTCTGCACAGCATGGTTATTCATCTATTGTTTTAGTATAAGATATTTTAATTAATGTTTAGAATTAATGATCAATTTGAAGGAATAATTTAATTTATTAATAAATATTATTTTATTTCATAATTTCATGAAATAAAATATTTTTTTGTTTAATAATTTGTATTCATTTATGGTTTTTTTTTATCCTGTTATGGTTCATGGCATGCTATTAATTATGTTTTGCTATGGTATTCTAGCTTCAAAAAAATTCAGATAATCGTTCCAGACGAGCGTGACAGCTGGAGCACAGTGTTTTAATGTTGTGAATAAACATCGGACTTCATAAACAGCAGCTTTATCAAGATTGCATTGCTAAACTCTGCCGCTCTGTTTCATATCACAGCTGCTGCAGCATATTGCTTTGCCTTTCACTCTATCGGTATCATCTCATTGTGTTTTTATGTCCACAGTCAGTTAATCATATTAAGTTATTTGTATTCCGCACTTCTCTCATTCTCTCAGTCTGAGTTTTCAGCCTGCAAATTGTTTTCTTAATCAATATTCAGGGAAAAAAAGAGATTAATTTATTCATTTGATTGTGTAAGATAATAAGGCTTGTTTTCAGATAATATACATTTTAAATACTTCATTTATATGTCATGCATGTTGGCATATAGTTTTTTTCTTCGTCATAAACGTATGGAAACCTGTTTTCACTTCAGTAAATAGTAAAAAGTGTACACAACCATTCAGCCTTTGGGGTTAGTAAGATTTTTTAATGTTTTTGAAAAAAAAGTCTCTTATGCTCACAAAGGCTGCATTTATTTGATCAAAAAAGCAAACTGTACAATTTTGAAATATTGCAATTTAAAATATCTGCTTTCTATTTTAATATATTTTGAAATGTAATTTAGTCATGTGATAGAACATTCTAAAAGAAGAGCAGTTATTTGAAATAAAGTAAATATATATATACTGTATATATATATATATTTGAATATGATATTCTGCAGATTTTTCTGAAAGAGTTTGTGAAGTCACCCATATTTGTTTCAGCACAGAAAGTTCAATTCAGTTCATAGAGGGTGATAAATCTTTTTATGGCAAAAACTAAACTAAAATTGATATCTATAAACTTGTTTTTTCTAGGTGTAGCTTATCATCCAGTAACAAGGTTGCCTACATAAATTGACATGTAGAAATGTGTTCACTTGTTGCAATCAAACAGCACAAACTCCTCCAAAAGAAATAACAACCAGCAATAAATAACCTAAGTAATGAAGTCAGACATGTGGGAACGGACCCATTAAAACCCAGTAGCTTTTACAGATATAGAGACTGTATTTTCCAGTGTGAAAATTAAACACTTTTGAGATCAATCTCATTAACGTTTAGTGTTCGGCTAACCTGTTGCTTTTTCTGTCATCCTTAGAAAGACATCTGGTTATGTCAGAGAAAGCATTACAAATATTAGAGTGCAGGGACCTAATAGTACAACAAGGGATGTATTTTTCCATTCCGAATTGGTTATGGTTTTTATTGAGCCGGCCAACAGACACAAACTTCGGCCAATTTAAATGAAATGTGTCAGCAAATAGGACTTAAAAGAGGAGTTTTTAACATGGCCAAAAGAATATGACTTCCCAGTTTGAAAGAAGTTTAATATGCTTGTCTTAGAATGATTTCTTAATATAGTGTTCCTGACAACCTAGGATGATTTCAGACATTAATGTTTCTCTTCTTTTCTCATGTGATGAAACGTACTATAAAACAGTTACTCTGTATTAGTTGATTCACTTTTGACTCACATTTAGACTCTTGTCCTGTTTAGCCGGTTTGGAGATCATAAAGAGGTTTGAATGAATGGTTTTCTATCCCACATTAACTAAGTGCATACGTGCATTTGTGTCATGTTTTAATATCTAATGGTTTTTCACTCTTGCAGTGGCAGTGTCACTGAGGAACCAGAAGGCCACAATGCCAAAGAGCAGCAAGAATACAGTGAGAGTGTCCAATTCAGTCTCCATTCCTGTTCTCACTGCGTTCACTGTGTGCTTTGAGATCGCCCGCACTGCCCAGAAGAGCACAGAGACCATCTTTACCTTGTCTGATGCTCATGGGACATCCATTTTGGCATTTGAAAAAACAACCAGAGGCATGGAGCTTTTCATAGTCGGTTCCTACTGTTCTGTAAACGACAAAATCACTAGCTCAGACATCACATCCAGCATGAAGCCCATCTGCCTCACCTGGAGCAAGTCTTCTGGCTTTGTGGCAGTGTACTTTGAAGGTCACTATCTAAACAACATCTGCTCGGCCTCGCTGGTTTACACCCTACAGGGTGGGGGAACCCTCCAGCTTGCAGGAAAAGGGTCAAGCTCGGTCGATGTGGATGATCAGAATTTGGATGGCTTCATTTACAATTTCCGATTGTGGGATTATGCCATGGCCTACTCCGAGCTGTCTGCCCTCACCTGTGATGTTGTAGGTAATGTCGTTGATTGGGATCATCGTTTCTGGACTATCCCGGGCTCTTACATACAGACTGACAGCACACTCAGCTGCAGTGAGTATACTGTTTTAGCTATATTATGTGGATGCTGCATGGTCTATGATTGATTAATTGGGAAATGTAAGGCGTTTATATGTGACATTGACTGTGGCGCATCAACAAAATACGATTAGACTGATTTATTTGTCTGATGAATCTGACGATCTCATATTAGATTGAATTTAATAAGAAAATACTACAAAATATTACTGTAAAAAAAAAAATCTAACCTCGTAAAAAATCCTAAAAACAGAGTGCCTAATACATAAAAAACAGGGGTAGAAAGCATTTGAAAAACCTTAAGCAAATACAGATACATTAGAAAGAACAGGAAAATGTATTTATTTATTTGTTAGAGATGTTTTACACTAACAGAGAAGGCTTTGTCTGTCCTGCGATCACAACGAACATGTAAATGCACTCAAGATTTATTTAAACCACATTCATTGGTGGTCAAAGAATGATTTCGATGACGTTTGAAAAAGTTGTGCACGGAAATGTTGTTTTGTTATGTGCACGTAACCACGGAAATAATATCTAAATGCTGTTCCTCATCTTGCATGGATAAGTTTCTGCTGTATTGGCATGCAAGTTGTAAATGCAATTCAGCCAAAGGAAAATTCTGAAAGAATCTTGAGAATCAAATCTCATCCCACTACCGAAGACAGCACTTTTAAAGTCATTCAAATGCCCTCTAACTCCCAGTGCAGAGTAATGAGCTTTGGGTGGAATAGCAAAGGCAGGCATGATTCACATGCATAACAAGCTTCACCAGGAACTGCTTTCATCCACTTAGCTTGGTTCCTGAAACTCCAGATACTCAGCACAGCTTGGGTCAGCAGCGCATGAAAAAAAAAAAAGTGTTGCTTTAAACCTTGCGCCTCAGATCAAAAGCATTAACTCACTAACTTTCTGTTTTCTAAGATAGATAAAGCCAAATGTCCTGTGTGAACATTTGGTCTATGTTAGTCTTGGAAGTTCCAGATAACCCGTTGAATCGCCTATATATTAGAAGTCCCTTTTAAAGGCATTTCCTTGTCAGGAGGAGATAACATCACAAAGTGCACGGATTCAGTGTTCCTTCAGATAACAGATCAAATGCAAATCATTAGCAACACATTGTTTTTTTATGTTAACGGTGAGCTTCAAAGTATAAGTCCACATGTGAAAATGCTTGTTTTATTTGATTTATTTTTTTAACTTTAAAATTTTTATTACCAGCACTACAATTTGAGTTAAAATCTGTGTTGAAAAATGTTTCCTTCTTTTGTATTGTGTAAAAACCTGATGATCATGCTATCCAGCATGATTTGAGGAGGGTCTTAAATGATCATCTTTCGTCAGAAATTTGCTGCTGCTTTTTTTTAAAGCATTCATTTTTTTTAAAACTGGTGCACAATCTTAAATATTTGTCGTAAAATTCCTGATTTTTTTTTTTTATAAAAAACTTTTAAACTATGGTTTACGATTTAAACTGAATTTTGAATCCAAGATTTTCAATGTGGACTTCCACTGTATACCTGTGTAAACTGTGATTTCATGTTTTCAAAGGTGTTAACATCACAAATGTATTCCTTTTGCTAGATATTGTATGCAACTTACTGAAATATCAGTGCCATATCACTTGAATTGAACGAACTGCTTATGCTAACTGTAGTTTGGAAAAGCAACTCATTTCTCATCTTCTTTTGCAGTCTGTTACCCAAATTGCATTCACTTAACAGCTTCAACTAGTGGTGAGTGTACTGCTAACATGCCTAATATGTGTGTAATGGCTTGCTTTTAGCTGTGAAGGTCAAGGCTTCAGTGTTTTCCTGTACCTGAAGATGTTTTTCGGTGTACTGTCATGTCATTCCAAACTGTTATGACTTTCTGTGGCTACTTGCTTTTGAAGAACACAAAAGGTGGATTGTGAATAAGATTCTGGAAGTTCTCTTCAATAGATGTGAACTGATTTGAGACTGAAGCCTCAAGCTTCATAAAGGATGCAAAAGCACCGGAAGAAGTATTGCAGTCCATATAATTGAAATTCACAGTTAAAGTCTTCTAACATCAGCACATCAGTCAGTATGTTAGTAGCTTTGTGTGATGAATAGTCCAAACTCCAATTTCTTTATAATTTTGTTTTTTTAATATATATAATTATCAGATAGGATAGTGTAGATGAGTCAGGAAGCAATGGGGAGAGGAGAGAGGAAACAACAGCAAAAGCATCTCGAGCTGAGACTCTAATGCGGTGCTTGAAGCACAGCTGCACCATATGTTGGTCCAATGGATAGTCCACATTTAAGTTGTTATTTACTGATAATCATCTCCTTTAGTGTGCTGTTAACTATTTTGACTGTATCATTAAGTAACTAGGTTGAACTTGAGAACCGTATCTGTCTATTTCTTGATTACCGGTAAGTCAATTTGCCCTGTTTTGTGAACTGGATCACCAGATTCTTTGAGAAGATCTGAATGAATGAATCCTTCACACACACAAATATCCCTATGATATTTTAAAGGTTCCTCTTTGTTTGACAGTCCTTTTTTAGAATTTTTGAGGGTCCAGAGTATTTTTTTATTTATAAATTCACCTTTTTGGTTTGTTCTCCACTAAAGAAAGTCATACATGTTTGGATTGATTTTTGGTTCAATAAATAATCACAGAATGCTCTTTTTTAGTGAACTACATTCTTTTGTTCAATTCGTTCATTTAAAAATTGTGCCACTTTTAAAGGTAGACCGTTCCAGCTAGCATTTCTTGACCTTGACAGGAGCCGTATAAGACCCCTCAGCAAACTGCAGACAGTTAGACGCTGGAGCCTATGACACATAACTATTTCCTTTGCTCAGTTACAACCAGCTGTGCTTGTGATGTTGGCATGAAGTCAAGAGGCCCGTGAAGTTAAGCCCTGAGCAAAACTAATGCTGTCACTAATAAGCATGCTTTAAAGACGCTCCCCTCCCCTCTCTTTCCATTGGCTACTCATGTGTTTCCCTCTCATCCTTTGACAAGACCAGTGGGGGATGGCGATCCCACCTTGCATGGAAAAGCAGAACAACTCAGTTCTTCCCCTCAACCTGCCTTTTAATGCAGAACTTCAAGATGATCAGAGACTCAGTGCTATAACGCTAGACAGCCGCCGCAATGTGACGTCTCTGTTAATATATTTAAGAGCTCTTACATTTATCCTGCTACTTCATTCCTACGATGTGCTATGGATTAGTTTTACCTTATTTGATTAGTTTGATTCAGTTTTGATTCAAATTTGATTCAGTTTGACACCTGAATCAAATCTTTTTGGAGTTTTTCACGAATGACTTGTCCTCAGAGCTTAACTCAGATTTATGTTATGGTATGTTGAAAATGTCAAAATAATCCGCTTTTGTTGGAACCGATTTGCTTTACATATCAAAACTCAAAGCCATCAAGCCACTGAAATGGGGGAGAAATATTCTAATATATCAAAAATATTCCTTCAAAATCTTGGTCTGTACAAATAGTTTATTGACAGAACTTTTGGTCAGTGCTGTATGCTCACACATGCTCTGATGAGAATGGCAGTGACTAAAGTTTAACAAATAGATAGCAAATTTTCCTTTTGCAGATTGCTTAGCTTTTAAATTGTTCAAGATGTCGCGTCATGCATTCGAGCATGTTGTTTTGACACAGAAATGATCAATTGAAAAAGTCTGAAAAGCAAAACAAGATGGAATTTGGTATTTCACACATCCTTAATGGGTTTGTGTTGAGAAAAGATGGCATTCCTGGAGCTTGATCAAACCAGCAGCAAGTAGAACATTTCTGTCATTCAGCTGTGGCGAATTATTAAATTCCACCTTTGAGTCGCTGATGTTCAAGTTTCAGCTTGGACATTTTTAGGTCACATTCCATTGTCAAAGCCCAGAGGATGGCTGGGAAATGTATGACACTTTTTCAGTCCAATTCTTGTCCTAAGTTAGACTTGAATTTATGGATGTATGTCTATTTATGGATGTAAACAAGAATTTATATTTTTGTGTGTTTAGAGCTTAAGTCAGCTTTATATTGTATTTGTTGAACAACAATAATCTGGGGCTACTGACATTTATTTGCATAACATTTATTCCCATGTAGTAAAAAAAAGTCCAAGTCTGCCGACTTGATTAATTTTAGATATTCTTTTTGTGTTTGTAGATTTTATAGATATTATATATATATATATATATATATATATATATATATTTATTTAGTTTCTGTTTCAGTTTAGAATGTATTTATTTTTTTCAAATATGTATTTATTTATAAAATGTTCATTTTCAAATCATTCGTAGGTACTGCCATAGCAACTCTTTCCCCGGAAACCTCAGGTTGTGCCTCCCCTGGACTTGGCTGCCCAGGTAGGAAGAAATATCCTTATTATAACTTTGGTAATATTCCTTTGTTTTTTATCGATTTAATTTATTATTTTTCAAACTAAGGTATTAAAAAAAGGTTTTCCTGGAAAATTAAATATAATACTTCATTTGCAAGTTTTGTTACACCTTTAGTTTTGGGTAAGCATGCCAAACACCTTCTGCTCATTAAGACACCCCTAACCTGAACCGGTTGCCAATAAACATCCTTCATCAGCAGGGAGCCATGAGAATCCTCAGGCTAAATCTCCTCAGTAATGTCCATTAAAGGTCATTGTCCAATTTTAACCATTTTGCTTCTTTCCCAAAGGTCTACTGAAATTTCTTTGCATAATATTTATTCCCATGTAGTAAAAAAAAACAAAAAAAAGCAAGCACATTCGTGCCTAGAGATTGGACAGTCTTCTTTTAATAAAGTTAGTCTTCCAGGTTTAGAAATGTCTTGGTAACCTTTTCTTCTCATCATTGAACTATACTTCATCATAGTTTTTATTTTTTTTTATTTATTTATGATATGCCTGTAGAATATCATGGAGCTAAAACATCTATGCAGAGAAATCTATAATATTTGTTTATCAGTGTATATAAAGTGAGAAGTTTCTGCGCATATCTCTAAAGTTGGATAGGGTTTTTTGGGGTTTGGGAACCATGATAATGAATTATATTTAACTGGTTGTCGTATCTGAGGGGGAAAGAAGCATAGGAAAAAAAATAAACTGACTGACCTATGTATTTCTAAGGAGATTCTGTCTTATATCACGTGGCTATTTTGGTGATATGTGTGAAGCTGTTGTGTCTAACAAGCCCATGAGGGCTGGGCACCATAAAAGGTGTTTGACACTCAAATAAACAATAACTAACTAACTCTAAGGACACAGAAGGTAGAAAATTAGGAGACATAGGAGCTAGCAGGAGAACATCTCCCTTTTCAGCACATTGTGAGGATTTGATAAAGGCAATGAAACCTTCAAGCTCTCATAATGCATTGTGCTTTTCAGGGGAGGCTGAATTTAGCAAGGGCAAGTAAAAAAAACAAACATATGTTGCCCATTTTTTCTTAACATAATATATATATATATATATATATATATAGAGAGAGAGAGAGAGAGAGATGCTTTTTTTATGTCAGATTTTTCATTTCTGGTTAATCCTTTTTTACATTTTCATCTCACGCTATGCTTGTGATTCACATTGTGGTTATTTTGCTCCACAAGTTGTTCTTGCTTTTTTGGTTTCATTCTAACCGCCATTTAATGCCAGTGTGCCCTTCTTCCATCCCTGCCACCAGCAACATTAACTGTTACCACCGCATCCATTGCCACCACTAACATGATTCCTACTAATGCAACAACCCACGGTAAGCATTCACCTCTGCCTTCTCATCATTTTATGCCTGTATTCCTTTTGTTTCATGAGAGTAATGTCTTTTGCCTAATGCAGAACAGGTGGTGGTCAACTCATTTGGAGAATATCCTTATTAGCTGCGAAAGTAATGTTCCATTTAGAAATAGAGGATGTTTTATTAATGCCTGTGGCTGTGTTCCAGAATATTTAATGAATTTTAAAAATGTTAAAAAGTAGAATTGAAATAGTGCCAACGAGAATGGTTGATTTATCTGGCACAGTCCCTAGTTTTTTTTTTTTTTTCATGTAATCCTGCAGGATTGTTTTAAAGTAAATCTGTCACATCATTGTAATTTACAAGTGATTTAAAAGTTTGTAAGCAGTATTAATTCCTTTTTAAATGTACTTTATTTCTCTCTCTCTCTCTTCATCTTTTTTTAGTTTGTTCTGGCATCAAATAATGTAGTAACAATGCAGTGTGGTTGTCTTCATTTAAATAGATGCTTAATGGGCCAGTTTGTTTTATATAACTAGTTTACCCAACAATGGGTTTCATAATTCATTCATCCTTTGAAGTGTTTAAATGATGACAGAAATGTCAAATGTCATCTGTCAAATAATTCACTGTATATTCCAAGTTAAATATAAAGTACATCTACATTTAAAAAAATAAAATAAAAAAATTGTTATGAAGCGAATTACCCAATAGATTTACTTGTTTTTTTACTTTACATATGGATGCATGTCAGTAGAGCTCATTATCTCTCTATTTTCATCATCAGCTCTTACTACTACTATTTCATACACAACTACTTCTAGCATGCCTCTAACCACAACTTCTGGTAAGCAAATATTTAGCAAAATATTTTCATACTGTTTTATATTCTGTTTAATGAGGTATGATACCCCTCACTAATACATGCGCGGGGCTCTGCCTCTTTATACCAACACTAGTTCTACTCACACCTACTTCTAGTGCTAAAACAACAACTACAACTACTGGTAAGCTAACAGTTACAGAATAACAGATTTCTTTTCATTTTCATTCACCTTTTTAACCATTAATATACATGTATGTTATTTCATATTTCCGCACTAACCAAACTTTTAACATTGTCATGTCTATGTGTGCCATCATTAGCACCAACAACCTCACCTTTAATCCAATCTAACCCTCCACCCATCAACCCTGGTAAGATATCACTTCTGCACAAGATATTTGATCAAATACCAATTTTATTAGACCAAATGTTTAACATTTTCTAGAATCTGCTTTTAGATCCATTTGATTGTATTTGGCAGTATGTTTCTAATTATTCCAGTTTTAACTTTATTTAATATACTGCAAGACTAGAAAAAAAAAATGACACTTAAGGGGATAGTTATAAAAATATTTATAAAAAATATTTTTTTTGTCATCACTTACCCACCCTCATGTTGTTCCAAACCTGTATGAGTTTCTTTCTTCTGTTGAACACAAAAAATATATATTTTAAAGAATGTTGGTAATCAAACAGTTGATAGTAGCCATTAACTTCCATAGTAGGAAAAAAATATATATACTGTGGAAGTCAATAGCTACCCTCAACTCTCTGGTTACCAACATTCTTTAAAATATCTTCTTTTGTGTTCACCAGAAGAAAGAAACTCATAGAGGTGTGGAACAAAACAATTATAATTTTTGGTGAACTATCCCCTTGCTGTTTCCATTTTTATAGTTTTTTTTTTTTTCAATTGGATAAAATATTTTTTAAGTTTTTGCAAATACCTTTAATTGCCCAACAAATTAAAAAAAGACCAATCAACAGAAAAAATGCATGGCAGTATAAGGACCCTTGTCTCATGTCCTCATGCGTAGCTTTTTGTTCGTTTACCTAAACCATTCATCAGTCACTTAATCCATTCCTTCATCTGCAGTTGCTGCTACTAACTCACCTCTGTCCAAGAGCAAAACCAATGGTAAGCCAAACCTGTTATCTGACATCATACATGGCTTGCTTGTGCTTACCAGTCACTGCTAAACTTTCATTTGTATGGGCAGAATGGGAGCGGCTAGCTTTTCTAAATAGAAACGGGAATTAAAAGATTGGTATATTGCTCTGAACATTTCTGGGTGCAAATTAAAGGCTTCATACCTCGTATTTTTATATATAGTTATCTAATATTACCATAAAAATATAATTGGACGAATAAACACCTTTCTAACTCCATTTTGTCAATTGTCTGCTGTGTTTAGCTTAGCTTAAATTTGTGAATTTGTTGTTTTTAGACTTGAATTGTACTTCCTGCTTTTTTTCAGGTCATAGCAGTCTTTAAACACTTATCTTCCCTCTTCTCTTTCATTGCATATTCTTAAATTCCCTAAATGTGTTCAGCTAAAACCTTTCCTGGCAGCTATTACAGTTATCTACTGTTCTCTTGCTCTTTAGCAAAGCTTCATTTCAAAATAAACTACTATTCTTTTACTCTCTGAATAGCATCCTGTGTACATTTAATATAATCTATTATTTTATATTTGTTAGTATTTGTAAGTCATTTAAAACTAATGAATGGTCAATTTATGATGCTAATGCTATCTTTCTATCATTCCCTCTGTGACAGTTTTCCTGAAATCCTTGACCTGTGTTTCTGCTATATGACTTTTTTGTTATTTTTGCTTTCTTTAAAGTCCTCATTTAGGTATTAACCCCTGGATTATGTTTGTGCTTTATTTGTTTCAAACAGTCCTTGTGCTAACTTCTATATTTAGAATGGGATTTTTTTTTTCAGGATGTTTTCCAGCATATTGTTTTGTTCTGTTATATGGTGCACTGTATATCTGCAAAGATAAATAATAGCTTGCTCTGACCTCTTCATTTTGACCAAATCCTGGATCCTCTGCTAAATAATTGGAGCAGAAAAAGAGAGGGCTGCATTTTTGTGGTCACTACTGCGGTTTACTCCTCGCGCTGAGACTCCGTCCACTAGCTCTCCCCCTGCTAGGCCTCTTGTTGCTCCTGCTCCCCGGGGCCCCAAAACATCACTCGGCTTCATCTCCACACCCCTCATCTGGCCCGTGAGGAAGAAAGTTGAGGCTGCCATCACAAGGCCACACAAACGTCCCGTCATCCATCTGACCAAGCCGCCTGCCCAACCGACAATAAGCATGATGAATGAATCCCACTGGCTGAAAACATCCACAATGGCCTCTGTTGCCAAGAAAACAGACTCTACAAGCATGAGGCCAGCCTATTCCCAGGTGAAGCCTCCATGGAAACCAGATTCTCACAATCAGAGTGAAGACTTTGAGTCTTTCCAGGTGGCGTCACTCAGTAATCGTAAGAATAAGCCGCTAGCTCCTCAACTGGTCCTGAGCGATAGTGACAAGAACAGCACAGAGATACTTGATTACCCATCTGGTTTTGGCGCTGAAGCGTTTTTTTATGACATTGATTTGGATGATGATGTCTTCAGCCTGTTTGACTTTGATTCCACCTACTCCTTGGATGAAAGCTTGGCCACTGCCATCCCACATAACATGTCTTTCTTAGAAGTAGAAAGTGTGCCTACTGTCAACACCACGACTTTTGGACCTGTTAGACAGGCTATTAGCAAACATGAACATTTACACAGTCAGTCAGACCTTAGTTTACCCTGGGCTATGTCAGAGTTGGCAGAGGTCTCAGAGCAGCTCGAGACAGACAGAAAATGGACACTTATCCCTTCTCCCGGCATGAGTCTGGGAGGAACAGGTGTGCAAATGATCCAGCCTGAGCTCAAGAGTCTCTCTGGCCAAACAGCAGCATGGCCAGAGCGGTCGCCCACACACCTTGTGGATATAAAGCTAACAAGCACTGTGCCCTGGGGCCTCTCTGAGGCAACTGCCACTAAGAACACCTTTAAAGATGTGCAACACGGTCAGAAAAAGTCCACCATCATGCCCACAGCGGTTACACGTGACCAGATAGAAACATTAGCAGAGGGTTATGTTAGGACAAGCTTGACAGAACATGAGTATAGTCTTACTGATACCACTCCTTCCTTTTCTTCATCAACCTCCCAACAGAGCTCTTTCGACTATCTCCCTGATCAAACTATTTTACTCGTAGAGCCTTTGGCAGCGAGCCCTCTCGCTCCGCAAGGCAGCTATCCCCTCACAACAGAGACACTTGTTATCTCCTCTCTCTCTCCCTTTTTTAGTGTCGAGCCGGTGACTGGACTGCTTATGGATTCAACCCGCAGTGCTGCCACTCTTATTGAGCCTCTGAGTTCATTGCCTACTGCAGGGGTTCAAAGTGACTCTTTAATGATAGAGGCCATCAGACCAAGTCTGTTGTCTTCTTTGCCGCACACTGATGTTTTCCCATCTCTGACACCTGGCTCAGCCCAAAGTCTCTTTATCTCTGATGCCAAAAACAATACTGACCTGGTTTTACCCTCAATGAACAATCAGTTTATCCTCTCTGAAAACCCACAAGCTGTTGACTCCAGCCAATTCCCAACTTTGTATCCGGGCATCACAAACGGCATTTCTACGTCAATAGTGGGCAGCCGGACCAAATTAGATTCACCTCTGGTGCTGGAGCCGTCGCATGTAAACAGATTGCCAGAGACCTTTTTCAGAGGCTTAAGCAGGCAAGATGATGTTAATCCTTCAGAGACTGATCTGAGGGACTTGTCGCATATGCCTTATATTTCTGTCAGTGCTAGTTCAGAAGTACCATACGGTTCTGTGGTGGCCCTGACAGATGAATGGAAAGGTTCTCAGTCTTCACCCTTTAATTCAGACTCTCAAATGAATGTGAAAAAGATAGATGTATCGCCCACATTCAATTTGCCCTCCCAAAATATTTTAGATTCTGCCTCAGAACAGGGCATGGTCACTTCAGCATGGTCGGGCTATTCCCTTTTGTTCAATTTGATAAGTAAGACTAGACCAGATGAGGCCTCACCTTATGAAACCAAATTCAGATATCAATCAGAGACAATGGACATTTCTAACTTCATAAAGCCTGCTGATGTCCTTCCTTATCAGTCTGAAGGAGAGATTTATCAGGATGGATTTGTTATTTCTGGTGCATATAGTCGAATAAGCAGTCCAACCCACACATATGTTGAAGCTACCACTTCCACATGGTCTCGCAATACAACAACTTCTCTAAATATGTCAGAGGTCTCTGAGTCATTTAACCAAAACGGCACTCATGACACTATTGGTTCACATAGTAACTCCGCAAACACGCAGATTGTGAGCCATTCAAACACTATTTTTGCCTATGAATTGTTTAGAACAGATACACACACATTTGAATCATTGTCAGGGAACTCGCCACGCACTCCTTCTCCTTTGCAAATGACTATGACCAATGCAGATCTGTCAACTCGTACCCGACCAAACCCTGCTTTTCATCAATTCTCCACCTTTACAATCAGCATGCCATCTGAACTTGAATCAAGTGCCTCCATTCCAGTCCTTCAACCCTACAAATCAATGGACATCTCAAGCAGCTACAGTCAAGACCTGCTGGACACTAAACATGTTCACTCCTCAACAACAAAGCAGCCATTTTGGGCCAAGAATGAATCAGCAAACCCCTCCAGCCACAACCACAATGTGCTCGTTGTTCAGCCCGCCACCACAGATAGCGAGACGCATCCGTCTCTAGCTATTGACGACCAGTCTTTTGTCCCCGCAAATGGCACAGTCGACACCCCGACCAAAGGAGTCAGCGCAGGTTTTGGCTCTGTGCACACTGGTGCCACCAATGGGACTACTACAGAACTGGCCCCATGTCCATGTAAAGCTCCCTTTCATATTACATGTCTGTGTGGACTTTCAACCTGGAACAGTATGTTTTCCAATAACAATATAGAACTTAGAAAGAAAGATAGCTTCTTTTATTGCTGAATCCTGACTTTCTGAGCAAGTGATTGTAGAATGATGGGTTGTTCAATTGAGGGGGAAAAATCACTCTGTCTTCTCGGTGTGCAAATTTTCATTTTTGATTCCATGTGATTTACTAGAAGTAGTAAGATATTAACCATAGCCAGTTCTGACAATCATTGAGTTTCAGTGCTCTTTGGTACTGGCTGTTACTCTCACTCAAATTGAGTGCATAGGTCTCTTGTAATTATTCAGATTTTTATCATTCTTCCTTCTTAGGAGACTACCTTATTTAATTATTTTCAGTTATTAACAGTTCAGATTTACTTTCAAGAATAATTTGCACTCTGATGATTTTATGAGAGAAGTGTGCTATCTTAGGAAACACTCTCACATTTTCAATTTGTGGAAATGTTTTTTATTATTATTTTATTATATATGGATGGAGTCTCCTAAGAAAGTCTTGGCATGGTGTAGTTGTGCATTATAAAGTAGTCCAGCACTAACAACTCAAGATACATGAGAGCCATCTTGTGATAGAAGTGCAGCATAGCAGTAGATCTTAAAATACATAGCTTGATGATCCAGGATTTTTTTTTTACTGCCAAATCATCTATACTGATTTTTTTTATTTTTACGACACTGGATAGATTTGATTTAAAAAGTGGTCTTGAGACCACATTTGTTCAAAATTTCTCATTGCTCATTTGTCATTTCCAAGATTTTTTATCTACTGCTATGCAACACAGAAAAAAAAGGTGAATGAATAAATGGTGTTTTGATTGATTAAAAAATACTTAATTCTCCTTTTACAGAGGAAATTTTCTACAGAATATCCCTTGTGGTTATCAATGAACAACTGAACACCCCCAGGGATGTTAAGATGATATCTCAATGGGTATATATATTTGTTTTGTTTCACTTTTTAATGCATTTTAAGTCTCTATTAATGGATATTATGATAATATTATAAATTCTGAAATGCTTGGTTTGCTGATTGCACCAACATAACATGTTTTCCTATACTGCATAAGCTCTCAGTCATATCTCTATTTAAACATGTTGCTGCTTTCTAATCAATTTCTGTGATTTTTTACAGCTTAATCAAACGTTTCAGAGCTGGAACTACAGAGTTTATGTTAATAGTGTCAGGTGGTTTTTTTTTTACTTAAACTCTTTACTTGAACATCTCTTTCTTTTATCTAACGATGACTGTTAGCAATCTTACTCTCATCCCCTTTTCAGTCTCCAACCTGACACTGTTCTCTCAGGGGCCGCAACGATACGGTAAAACATTTCAACGTTCATATCTATTTTTTTTATCTCTTTTTGACTAATGTAATGGTGACCATGTTTCACAATCATTTGTTTTCAGTTTTTTTATGTCTAATTTTTTTTTTTTTTGATGTTGCATTCTACTTAGACAAACCTACATGGCCCTGCTGGTGTATAAGAATACAACTGATGCAAGTCTGACAGAGGCAGAGATTGAGAACTGGCTGAGAAGTGCCAGTGCAATTGGAAATGGCTTGATATTGGACAGTATGATAGTGAATTTAATGGGTATGACATGCTCCTTAGTGTTCAGTAATTCAGTAGCCCTGCAGGTTATGACTAAGCATTTGCATATTGCTAAAAAAAACATTATCATTAAGATCTCCTAAAGTATGGCTGATATGACATTCATATCAGCATGGCATTCATTCACTTATGAGTAAAACCTTTTAATGAGAAAAAAGTACTGAGTTCACCTTTAAGGAAGCACATAGGCTGGAAAAGGTTTTTTCACATTTATTTGTATAGCGCTTTTCACAATTCATATCGCTTCAAAGCAACTTTACGGAAAATGCATGTATCTACATTACAATTTAGAGTGATCTGTTACCAGATGTGACTGTCCAAGTAATGTATTAAGAAATGTACATAATGTACGTTAGCTAACTGCATGTATACAAAACATGCAGTTAGCGAACTATGTATTAATTTAAGACTCATTGAAGTAATGAATACATGTTGTTAACAAAATTATATAGAAAATTTAGCATGGCTGCATGTTGATTCAGAGTTTGCTTCGTCTGAAGTGCTCGCCGGAGTTGGAGTCCTCTCGGGTCATCTGTGATGTGATGTGGCTCCACTTTAAAGAAAGGTTTGTAATTGAATCCTTTTAATCCTGTACCTGTTTGGTTACTTTGCCTCAGAAAACTGCCAGCCAGAGGAGTTCCCATTCCACTACAGATGGCCAGAGAGCAGACCCACAGTCACCCAGTATATCCCCTGCTTCCCTTACAAAGAGCAAAATGCATCCAGGACTTGGTGAGTAGACACTTATACCTTCTGATCTAGATGCAAATAAGAATAACCTACTAATGCGCAGTTACAACCAGTACAACCATGTTTTTGCAGGTTTGTTAGAAAAGTCAATTAAATATTTTGCTTGTGTTTTTTCTGCTCTTTAGCATTATTAGCCAGTATAATTATACATCATTTTGGGGCCTCCCTGACCGTGGAAACTGCACTAATATAACAAGCATTTTCATTTCACAAGGTAGGTTCTGATCCATACTGCACACAGTACTCTGGAATCAAAACTAGCTTTAATAACTCTTACTGTCAATTCAACAGAGAATGCAATGGAAGTGGCCGTGCAGCTCGCTGACATCACCAATAATGAGCTCTCTATAGAGGAGGTGACACAGATTGTCTCTAAGTTGAAAGAGCTTGTGAACATAGCCAAAATCAATGCCACCCTGGCCAGCACTGTGGTCACTATCATCTCCAACGTCATGGTCAGCTCAGATGCCGCTCAAAAGGACAACTCAGAGACGTATGTGCTCTTACCTACACTGTTGAAAAGGCGGAGTTTGTTGCACTTAAAAGTGAAGGCAACAATTTGCATGAATTTTTGGAGTTGAACAGATTTAGTTGAATATCTTCACTAAACATCAAATTTCCAGTTGTCATGACATAAAATCTGGCATCATTGTAACAACTGCCTATTTATATTAAGTAAGTCTAAGGTTTATTTCGCTGTATGAACTTCTATGCAAACAAGTCCCTACGGCTAACGGTTTAATGGTTTTAAATGGTTGCAATATTACATTCTTCGTTTACATGTCATTTGAGGGCAAAGCACTTGTCCTAATTCAAATGATTTGCTTTTCTTGTTGGTGTGACTTAAAACATCAATAGAAAATTGGCCACAGAGAAAGTTTAAGATGTTAGGGCTTCTTTGGTTATTTCTCAGTATTATTTACTGAATCTAAGAATATAGGTGTTACACTATTTTTTCTCTCAGATATCTTCAGTCCAGAAGTTTTTTATCTTATCTTATTATATCGTCATGTGTCTTGGTTTAGAGCTCTCAAAGCAGTGGATGAACTGGTGCAGAAGATTGAGTTTGATGGACAATCACTGACCATCACATCCAAATATCTGGCAGTAGGAGTTTCTGCCCTCAACACCAGCAATTTTAATGGGACCACTTTCAGTGCGTTCATAGCGACAAACACGACGGACCCTCAGGTAAATATTATGGCACCTCTCTGCTTCAGGTGTTACATGTCATTAGATGTGACATTTGACAAAATCTTTACTGTATGTATTTGAGTGTGTTTCTGCTTGATGGGGGTCTATATCTGGTAGTGCGTGTATATTTGAATATGTACTGCACATAAAATCTGCTTAAGACTTCCTACAGTGGGCTGGCCAAACATTTGAGATGTTCTTTTTGCTGCCCAAATATTTTAGCAGTAAAGTTTTAAAGTAATCTTTAGCAGTTAAAGCAGTGTAATGAGAGGTGATGTTTATGGACCATGCCCAGAGGTTGCACCCATTGATTAAGAGCCAACGATTCCTGGAAAGTTGTGGGAGGAAAAAGCAACATTGTGGAGTCTGAGAGTGACTCAGAAAATGACACATTCTCTCTCCTTTCAGTGCATGAGTGTCAGAATGTATATTTTTGCAAGTCTTTAAGTGGATTTTGTTTATTTTTAGCATGCTCGCAGCTTTAAATTGTTGCTTTTTTGTGCCATTTTGTACAATATGTATATATTTGAGGTTCACTGAAACTGTTTAAGGGATTTTAAAGAATTAAAACTACAAATTAGCCAAACAAAAGTTGATATTGCCGGAAGGCCCCATTTATACTACATATTAGGTTATACAACCAGATGACTGTTCAGTCTATTTTTTACTTGAGATCCTCTAATGAATGAATTACTTTTTTATTCTGGCAGATGGTGGAGTAACCTCTTCAAATGAAATTACGTACATTGTAGCTCTTAAGAATACTATTTTGGGATAACACAAGCTGGAGATTTAACCTTTGGTTCAGTAACACAAGACATCTGGGTGTTTATGTTACTCACAAGCATATCCCCCGTTGTTTGCATGTCCATTTATTAAAGATTTTGACTTATATTATTATGCAGACATGCAATGAGTACGTTTTTCTCCACAGATCGATTTTGAGTCAGAGGCCCACAACGCTTTGGCTGTGGTCACTCTACCTGCAACACTGCTGCAAAACCTGAGCAATTCACAAATGGAGAGAGTGTCCAGAATAAACTTTATGTTCTTCACCAGGACAGGGCTCTTTCAGGTGAGCATGAATCAAATGAGCTTTTTTTCTATCGTTGGACTAAATTTTTCTGTGAAAAAAGTGTTTGTGGTATTCTATATTTTTAGTAAGGCTTTATTTAAAGGGCTGAAGGAACAATGTAATATTGACAATTCTTATTGATATTTCTGTCAATAGCACTTTGGATCATTAATGGTACGGTAATGGACATCTGGACATTTTCTCTCAGTGCTGAGTAAACTAACTCCTCAGAATAAAAGCTGCATTAAATTGCGTAACATACACTATCTTTAAAACTAGTTTGGGGTTTTATTCAGCAAGGACGCATTAAATTGATCAAAAGTGACAGTAATGTCTATTTTAGATAAATGCTGTTATTTTGAACTTTCTGTTCATCAAAGCATCCTGAAAAAATGAGCACTGAAGAATGGAGTAATAGCTCCTGATAATTCAGCTTTGCCATCACAGGAATAAATTACATTTTAAAATAGTTCTTTTATTTTGCATTTATATGACTGTTTTACTGTATTTGTGATCACATAAATGCAGCCTTGGTGAGCATAAGAGTCTTATTTAAAAAACATACCGTCCCAAACCTTTTAAACGGTATGTCATTAATTTGATTAACATATACTGTATATCTAATGAAATGTTCCTTATCTGGATGCAACATTTATCGCTTTCTAATAGCTAACAAAAGTGATATACTTTGTCCATACTTACAAAACTGATATACTTATATTAACAAAAATTGAGGTGTAATTTTTTGTATCTGACTCGTCCTAAAACTAAGACAAGCAGTTTTGTCCTGACATTCTGTTTCATTTCTTCTCAGGATCAGCAAAGTAATGGCAAGTCCTTGAAAAGCTATGTGGTGGCTAGCAGTGTGGGCAACTTCACAATCCAAAACCTGCAGGATCCCGTCAAGATCGAGATTGCACATTTGGAGTACCAGGTACTCAGGTTTTTTTTTTTTTCACCATTACAATCAGCATGCCATCTGAACTCCTTGTCCACTGAACTCCAGGGGTTGTCAGTAGGGGTGACTAACACCAAAGTTTATTGTATTGTTTATTGGCGGTTTTGCAGAAACTAGGACTTTGTCGATTTTTCTATGAGTAATTACAGTAACTATTAGTTTAACCTTCCCGTCAATTAAATTTCAAAGCAGTCATTTTCTTCCAAAAAAATTATTTGTCCAAGGTAACTGGAACGATTGTGTCTAACACTCTTAATGTGTCTGTCTGTCCTCCAGAGAGAACCAAAGCCTCTTTGTGTGTTTTGGGATTTCAACCTTCAAAGTGAGGGTAAAATAATTTATAAACAGTGCCATAGGAAGCTGTACTTGTAGACTTACAGTAAATGTATGATATCCATTTGTCTCCATTAGATCACACTGGGGGCTGGAACAGTGAAGGCTGTGAGGTCAGTCCGGAGTCCAACAGCAACAGGACCGTCTGCTTGTGTAATCACCTCACACACTTTGGCATTCTAATGGTGAGATTTGTGGGATTGGCAGCAAAATGACCCAACAGTGTGGTTTCTTGTATTAAGCCAATTTGACAGACTAAAACAACGTGATGTGTCTTATGTGTCATCCAGAGTGGCTAACCACACCTTAAACTGACAGGGCCAAATACTTGGCAAATAGATAATCAGGGATCTTTACTGTAGTTTGGCTCTATACGCATGTAATATTAAAGGTGTACTTTATATTATGCTGGTATACCATAGATGGCAGTCGTGTTGAATGAAGCATTATGCAAACATTATCAATGACATTGTAGAAATTCTTTATTCACAGCTAGTCATGATTTAACCATTTCATGATCAAAAGTTAAGCTTAAGTTTAAACACTAATGAGACACATACCTCTCTGATGAATGTCATTATTGATTAACTTTGCCTCGCTTTTGTCTTTTAGGACATCTCTGGAGCTGCTGCGCAGATAGATGAGAAGAACAACAGGGTTCTTACCTTTATTACCTACATCGGCTGTGGCATCTCAGCCATTTTTTCAGCAGCAACAGTGCTCACGTACATCGCTTTTGAGTGAGCAGCGTTTGACTTTTAAACAGCGTGTTTTTTTAACGACTCATCTATGTGAACACACTGCGAAGTCTTACATTTGGCTTTCCAATAACAGCTAATAATTATTCTGATTAAAACATTTTATTCAGTAAGGAAGTATTAAATTGATCAAAAGTGTTTACAAAAAAATATATCTCAAATAAATGCTATCAAAGAAAAGGTATCACTCTTTCCAAAAAATAATAATAATAATAAGCAACTCAACTCTTTTCAACATTATAGATGATAAGAAGTGTTTCTTAAGCACCAAATCAGCATATTAGAATGATTTCTAAAGAATGAAGTAATGATGCTGAAAATTAAGCTTTGCCATCACATGAATAAATTATATTCTATTATATATTATATACATTATATATTATATTTAATATAATTTTAAAAGATGACCGTTATTTTAAATCGCAATAATATTTCAGAATATTGTTCCTTTTGTTGTGTTTTTGATCAATTACAGTAAATGTATAGCCTTGGTGTGCATAAGACTTTAACAAATCTTTAGACCCAAACTTTGAAACGGTAGTGTACATGGGTAAATGTGCAACGGAATTGCAAAGACTCATTCTTTTCTTTGAATGAAATCTGTAGGAAGCTGCGGCGAGACTATCCTTCCAAGATCCTGATGAATCTTAGCACGTCACTGCTCTTCCTCAACATGGTGTTTCTTCTGGATGGCTGGTTGGCTTCATACAACATTGAGGGATTGTGTGTGGCAGTGGCTGTTTTCCTGCACTTTTTTCTTCTCACTTCCTTCACCTGGATGGGCTTAGAGTCCATCCACATGTACATTGCCCTGGTCAAGGTCTTCAACACCTACATACGGCGATACATCCTTAAGTTTTGCATTGTGGGATGGGGTAAGTTCCACACCAAGAATTATTTTTGTCATAAACTTTTTGCTAGTTGTTTGCCAATGTTCAATATTACACGAGATCACTGTGAAGGATCGTTGAACATATAAAGCAGTGAGAAGATCTGACTGTGTTTTCAGGTGTCCCTGCAGCAATTGTTGGAATTGTGTTGGCTGTGAGCAAAAATTCTTATGGAAAAAACTATTATGGAAAAGGAGAGAATGGACAGGGCACATCAGAATTGTAAGTTTGGCCCAAGAAATTCAAACTGGCCATTTTTAATGTCATATATGTGAAAGCTGAATGCAACAGATCTGTGAATTTCACATTCTTGATAAAAAAATGAATTTCTGTTGGAATGGTCTTTTACTTTCTTATTCTGTTGGTTTTCGCGGTCTTTCTTTCTGTAGCTGTTGGATTCATAATCCAGTGGTATTCTACGTGACGTGCGTGGGCTACTTTTCCATGATCTTCCTGATGAATGTTGCCATGTTCATCGTGGTCATGATCCAGATCTGCGGGCGTAATGGCAAGCGCAGCAACCGAACACTCCGAGAGGAGATCTTACGTAACATGCGAAGTGTGGTCAGCCTGACGTTTTTGCTGGGCATGACCTGGGGCTTTGCTTTCTTCGCCTGGGGTCCGGTCAGCCTGGCCTTCATGTACCTCTTCTCCATTTTCAACTCCCTACAAGGTTGGTTTATACTTGCACCATTTTCATTATCATGTACATTTAAAAACCCCATGGAAGCACTTGATTCTGAACATGATATCTTTCACGTGTTGACATGTTTCCTATTTATACATACCAATGGTTTCCCTTCCCCCACAACCCCCTAATCTGATAGGCTTTAGTTACACCAAGGCCATGAACCATGGTTTGCTACATTTTTAAATGGCAAAACAACATGCAACTTGAGTCATTTACCCAGGATCAATTTAAATGCATATCATCTGTCAAAAGTCAATTTTGTCGATTTGTATAATAGGGGTGTAACAATACATCGATATGGATCTAACGTCTAACGATACGATGCATTGATGCCACATGTAAAATATTGATATATGGTACCTTTATTTTTACACTCTCCACATCCTCACGTAACGTCCTTTTACGCATTTCCGTTTACTCGCCATACTGTCTGCCGGTGTCTTTAACGTTAATTTTCTCAGCTGAAATAGATGCCTAATAAGATTGACTGAACCCTAAACATGTTTTGTCACAAAAGCCGGTATTGTCCACTGTCAAGGCATCGCAAGTTCATGTTTTACAGCAGAAACCGGCAAGCACCCTTGTCGTTTGTGAACACAACCCGATAAATCTGTTTTAGCGAATCAGCGTGCAGTATTCGCGCTGCTGTTAGTCACTTTGAAAAGACGCGCTAGCTGAGAGGACTTTTGTCAAAGCTGACTAAAAGTGATCGAGGATGGATAATTTCATCGAACTTGATGAACCCGTGATATCATCTTCGGGGCGTAAAAGGAAAATAAAAGCTGAAACTTTTTCACGGAAACTTGCTAAAGCAAGCATGTTAGTGATGAGGGAAAAGCTCCCTGTATTGCAACAAAGTTTGTCAGGCGTCTATGTCAGCTGAGGAGATTAACGTTACAAAGATTAACCGAGTTTTTTTTTATGTATCATAGCAATTACGTGGTTTTGTTTAACTTGAATTTTGTAAGTTACCTGTTTTTTTTGTTGTTGTTGTTATTATTACTTAATCAAAACAACCCAGCTGCAGTTTGATTGATATTACTTGGGATGCCCAATAAAAAAAATCATGATTTATGAAAAAGAACGGAGTTATCCATTTGTGCAAATTAACTCTTCGGTTGTAAACATCCCAATTGGGAGAGGGTGTGCAATTTTAAAAGAGTTTAATTAAAAATTCATGTTATATGTTTTGGTTGCATTTGTGAGTTAATAAAAATTGAACTGCAGTTCTGAAAAAAAAAATTTGTAAACTTGAATCGATATAGTATCGTATCGTGATGAACTGTCCGATTTACACCCCTATTTTATTTTTTATTTACACCCCTCTCTTAAAACATTTAGAACCCCAAAACTCTTTATTTAACAAATAAACATATTTTTGTTTATTTGACATTTGTATACTTTGTCAAATTGTTGTTGTATAGACACCTTTAAAATCAGATATTTCTATCTAAAAAAATATTTGTGGTTTTGTATATTATTTCGTTTTTATATTAAAATGAAAATGCTAATATTTACAATTAGCCCAAATTTAGCTCTTGATATGATATTATTGACATCAAAATATTTTCTAACAAATATATTCTGCCGAAACCCGGGATCGAACCAGGGACCTTTAGATCTTCAGTCTAACGCTCTCCCAACTGAGCTATTTCGGCCGGCTGAAAAAAACTCGTCGAAATCTGTAGTTCTCTATGTGGTCCGCTAGGGGTCGCTTTGGTATTAACTGTGGAACAGCTTTCAAATAGTTTACGGTCTGTAAAGATTACGAAGCATTGTTTATTTCATTCAATTATTTATTTATTTTCAACAGGATTATTCATATTTGTGTTCCACTGTGCCCTGAAAGAAAATGTACAGAAGCAATGGAGAAGATATTTGTGCTGTGGAAAGTTCCGCTTGGCAGATAATTCAGGTAAATTTAGTTAGTAGTCTACTGATAATTTTTTTAATTATTATTTTTTCTTCACGGAGGTTTTGTCAGCTACTATATGTCAGAATCCTATACCAAGGGAGATTCATATATTTAATAAAAATACGTGGGGGGAAAAAATCATATAGCTAGGCCTATGAATAGTTAAAATTATCTGTTTGAATCCTGGAAGTTGTGTACCTCTCCTGTTGTATTCTTTGCACTTGCAATTACATAGCACTAAGGCTTTTTTCTTTTTCTTTTTAAACACATGATGCATTATTGCCCAGTGATTCTTATACTTTTTTTTCCCTAGGCGTTTTGGATATTGCCTGTTCTGTGACTACATCTTTAGGTGCTGAATCCTGAGACTTTTGTTGCACTTAGAATGTGTGTTCTCTAAAGCCCAGCTTTTGGGACTTTCTTTCACAGAACTATTATTAATAAAATTTAGGACCCGAGAGAACTTAGCTGGACTTTACTTCCAATTAAATCTGATCAAATAAGATGAAGGTGAAGATAAGGTGAAGTTAAACAGTGCTGTTTTTCGAATGCCAGTCCTGTATTTAGAATGATGAATTTGCTGGATTTAACTTAAGTGTTTTCTTATGCTGTGTCTTTATGCATGGGATGCACCAGTGTGACGAAAGTTAACTGGTAGTTATAGATTACATCAACCCATATTTTGCAGATTGGAGCAAGACTGCCACTAATAATACCAAGAAAGTGAGTTCTGATAACCTGGGAAAGTCCCTCTCCTCCAGTTCCTTTGGCTCCACTACAGCCAACTGGACATCTAAAGCCAAAGCCACACTAAACCCCTTTTCCAGGCACAGTAATGCAGGTGAGCATAAAAATCATGATGTGGATTGCTTAGGCCACAGTTGGTGTTGCAGTAAGATGGAATAAAACTGGTATTTAATTTCAAAGAAAGGGCTTAAACATGTTTTGTTGGCATGCTCTCAGTAATATATTGCCAAGATATGTAATGGTTGACTATATGCCCTTCATGCCTTGTGTTATTTTGTGCTTTGCTCTACTGTGTTGGTTTTTGTGTGACTGTACGCCTGGACTCAGTGGTGTGTGTGTGTCTGTATTTATGTTTGTGGTATAGATAGTACCCTGCAATAATGCCATGGAGAGACTTCCTGAGGTAAAACCACACAAGCCAATTTGAGTTCACACTGCATTTCTCTATTCATGTGATCAGCTTCCCCTGTTGGGATAGACTGAATTCAATCCAGCGGCCCTAGACATAATTCCTAGTCTTAACTCACTCCTAAAACATAAACGCTTCTTTTTGGCCCTCCAAAACAGTCCTTCATATGACATTACATTTTTAAAAACGTTAGGCATCTGCTGTGATGTTTTATGATGGAATAGTTGCCTGTTGGATTGAATCCAAGTTGTGGAGTGACATTCAAGAACTTGAAAGCACACTGCTGCTGGTTGTCATTGTCATTATAGCTTATAAAGTTACTAGCACAATGGTGCAATACAAGGAAACACCTCAATGCTGAAAAAATTATTATAAAGCAGTTATAGACTTGACTCCCACCCAGCCTTTCAGTAGACATTGACAAGCTTTAGTGTCTTTTAGGAGTTCTGAATGTCATCTGCGTTCTGTTTGACACTAATTTTTCTCACGGTTGCCTGTTTTGATTTGTCTCCATTGTTTTGTTCTTTTTCTTTTCGTTTGGCAGTGTTAATGTCCCCACAGGAGAAAATTCCCAGCTTGCACTGCTGAAACTAAAATGTATAAAACCATACACAGTAAACAACATACCCACAGCAGGATAACTCTACACGCTGGTCATGCAGAGGTTTAAAAAAATAAATCCACTTGTCCTGGACAAGTGGACAAGTGCTAATGACGAGCCCTGGGATAGATAATATGCACTTGCTGTATAGCACTAATAATGCACTTAACATCAGAAATTTAAACACTATAGATGCGATTTATACTTTGTGTACCTAGTACTGCTCATTAGCACAAGTAATTGTACTGTTATGCACAGTAGAGTTTATGTCATTGTAAAATATTGAAACAGTTAGGATTTAGGAGGTATAGACTTTCTATATTTGCATACATGCTAAAATGAAAAGAATTCCGTTATGACACTGAAATTGCATCATTTTTCTAAGAATATCTTCACAAGCTCACTCTGTGTAATTATGTATTTTAAGTTATTGTAATGTACACTGTATAGATTTTTCCTTAACAATATTTATAACTGACCATTCTTTCTTCCTATTTAATTAAAGGTACACTATGTAACTTTTGTCCATCTAGCACTTAAAAACAAAACGGTCTTGGTTGTGCTTTGGCTCTGCGTGACTGTGCGGATGAATATGGTTATTCTACTGCTCATAGAACATTCACTACTAGGCTTAAAGGACAAGTTCGGTATTTTACACTTAAAGCCCTGTTTTAAGATCGTTTCTGATGAAATAGAACGGTTAAGATCGAAATTTGGACACATGCTGCTGGCCCGAGAATTTTCGGTTGCTGTGGTAGCATGTCAACCTTTCTTGCTCGTTGTGACAACTAACCTATGCCATTCCCAAAGTAGACAGAGCAACTTTTCTCTAATTACGGATATGACAAGACAAGCACAGGCGAGTGACACATGTATGCAGTTTCCAGTGAAAACCATCCCAAAAGGTCTAAAATAGAAACACATATAATAGGCTTACCATATCAGGGTACGACAAAAACACGTTTTAGAAGGATAGATGATGTATTGACTCTTTGTTCTAATCATTTTGAACAAAAAAGTTACATAGTGTACCTTTTAATATTTCAAATTTTCCCTTTTTGTCATTTTATTTTTGCACCTTATAGCGAAGTAGGCGAAGGAAGGATGAGTTCTAGTTGCAAAGACCAATTACAACACAAATTGTGACTGTTAATTTGAATACAGATTTATTTGACTGATTTTTTTGTTGTTGCTGTTGTTTTGTTCATTTGTTAAATTTCGCTAGTATGACACAATATGTGAATATTGTATATTAGAATTAGCTATAAATGACCTCATCATCATCATCAAATAGTGACTTTTCTAGCGTAGTAGGCTACATGAGCATAATATGTTCTGGTTGAAATGCCAAAACTGTGCTCCAATTTTTTTTATTCTGTATTTAGTTCTGTTGGTGAATACCTTTCTGTAACCCGAATTGCCCTCATAATAGGACAGAGGCTAAGGAATCATTGCAAAGAAAAGCTTAAGCAATATAGTTCTGCCAGAAGCGTTAGAAGGGGACTGAAGGTGCATGTGTGCATTGGAATGTTTTTGCCCAAGAATGCACAAAGGCATGGAACATCAACAGAATGGCATGGACAATTAATAACTCACCATTAGTTGAATGAATTGGAAACTAATGATCCAACTTTCAAAGTATTGACAACACTCAGTTCTGCTTCTTTTTTTTTTCTTCTTTTTTTTATGCAGCCAACATGTACGAAAATAGTTTGCATTGGGTGCCAGTTGTAATCTTCATATTGTATGGGAGTGTATGGATACTTTGGCATTAATACTGGATTGCTCACTACTTTTAGAGTATATTCACACAGTCCTTCAGTCAACCATTGTGGCATATTTGCAGGTAAAAGTTTCTCCAATCAGAGCAGTCCCAAATGCAGCTCTTCCGACGGAGAGGCTACCTCGTCCATCCTTCCCGTGCACCAGGTCTTGGACAAGGTAAAGGGCTACTGCTCCGTACGTTCGGACAACTTCTACAAAAACATTATCATGTCAGACAGCTTTAGCAATAGCACTAAATTCTAGGGAGAGGAGGCTGAGATGGAGCCCTCCTGTGTCCCAGACTTACCTTGTGTGGGAAGGCAGGATCATGTTTATACGCTACAGTGCATATTGAGTTAACCCTCCCCAACTGGAGCAGAGAAACACATAACCCTGTAGAGAAGGGCAAGCTATGAAAGTGTGGATTTTACATACTGTGATATTCAGCTTATACTGACTATGTGATCTGTAAATAATCATAATATATTTTACTGTTTGTGCTTTTTCTAATTTCTGTTTTGCATTTTTTTTTTTTTTTTTTGCACATTGCTTTGTTTTTTGTTCAAGTATTTTGTATATATAAATCCATAAATGCTTGCTGCGGCATAAAAATGGGACCATTTCACGACCAAAGACTTAAAAACATGAGGAGTAGCTAGTTCCTCTGTTCGGGACTGAAATAACACGAATGGTTGGAGCTTGAATTTTAATGCTTGTGAATTTTGCCTTGGTTTAAGCAGATAAAGTAAATTTTCGCTGTAAATTAGTGAACCTTTTAATACCTTTATTTTGTCATTATTTAAATGATCTCTGTCTTTACATGATCTACTACTGATTAACATGTTATAGAAAATGTTGTTTTTTACAGTGTGAACATTGTTCAATAGTTTCAGTGCATACAGTTACATAAAACTACTCCAATAGAAGGGCAGAACACCAAGATCAGTCTTCTGCTATTTGACAACATAATGGAAAACAACAGCTATACACCAAATCTAACATGTTCAGATCTTCCTATTGCTGTAGTTTAATGACATTGTTGTTTCGACTTGGTATTTATTTTAAACGCTTTTAAAAGATTTCTATGCTTCAGTGAAGAAAATATCAGCAGCAGGAAACATTTACCAAGGGCTGTTCAGTTTGCTCTGGTCATCAGTGTAGATCATCATTAGTATAGTGGCTATGGATGCTTTATGAAAATGTGACATCTTGCATATTAAATGCACTTAAACCAACCTTGTCTGTCTTATTTGCTTGAACAGTAACTTAATTTTCTGTTTATGGTGAAAAGTAACTTTAATAGAACGTTTGTTCATAGTTTTTAAGGGAACACTCCACTTTTTTCACAGGCGCTGCATAAAATCATTGCGCCTGCCGCACGCATAGTACGGCAGCAAAGTTCCTTGATTACTACGCAGGAATGAGAGTATAGTTCCTAGCCATATCGGCCATTTCCCATCGGTCTTAGTATACGATGTAACTACAGAAGAGGCCAGTTTTAAATAGGAAAAATATCGAAACTCGTTGGTCCTTTTTTGAGAGAGAGCTGCTAACGGTCTCATCAGATTCAATTATCTATGCTAAGCTATGCTAAAAGGGCTACCGCCAGAGCCGGAGATCGGCTGAATGGATTAGAAAACGGTAAAACTCAACTGTTTAACTCTAGGGGAGTTGGAAAATGAGCCAATTTCCAAAAAAAGTGTTCCTTTAATACCGTTCTCAAAACACAACAAAAAATATGTTTTATACATCCTTCATAGAATGCTTTTTTCCCCCCGAAATGTTTTAGTTGGACGTTGTTTCAAAATGTTCAGAGAACTTTCAAACGGAACATTCCTTTAATGTTTTTGCTTACAGAAATTTTGCACAAAACATTTAAATGTAGAGTTATGTAGAATTATGTAAAACTATATACTGTTTGTTTGATATTAAATATTCACATTACTACGGAAGCGTATTGCATTCACTTGAGAAAAAAAAATCTACTCTGTTTTTCTGAATTAACGAGTTAATTATCTCAGAATTACGCGATAATTTTTCATGAAAATTTTTTTTTGCTCTGTTTTTCTGAATTAACGAGTTAATTATCTCAGAATTACCAGATAATTTTTCATGGAAAAAAAGTTTTTGCTCTGTTTTTCTGAATTAACGAGTTAATTTTTCATGGAAAAAAAAGTTTTTGCTCTGTTTTTCTGAATTAATGACTTAATTATCTCAGAATTATGAGATCATTTTTTATATATAAATTTTTTTTTCTTCTGTTTTTCTGAGTTACTGAGATCACTCAAAATCCTGTCATGGAGCTCTATTTTAGCTGGATTGCATGGAAGTAAACGTCACGCCTTTCAAGTTGAATCCGGTTTTATTTTACTTTACACGAAACCCGCGTCCTCGGGGACGCTCTGAAACGCTATCATGGCTTAATAATGCATTATACTGATATTAAAATAAATAAATGATATTAACTCAGTGATCCAAAACTCAGTAAACACCATAATAATAATGCATATTACAGAAAACAGAATAGCAGATGAGCCCAGAATATGAATGCAACAAGTTTAATTATACGTCAAGCATTTTCCTTCCATAGAAAACCAAGAAAGCACTTAATTTACATTTATTCATTTAGCAGACGCTTTTATCCAATGCGACTTACGCATGAGAACAATAGAAGCAGTGAAACTAACAATAGGACAACAATATGCAAGTGCTGACCCTTCTCAGTTTAATCTAATGCAGTACTTTTTTAGGCTTAATGGACCAACAGTTATAAAAAAATAAAATAAACATACACAATTCGTTATACATTATTAATAAAACACAGGCAGCAGGTTTATCTGCACTGAACACAAATTTGCTTTCTTTCGTCATACTCTGGGCTCATCTGTTTTCCTTTCTAGTATGCATTATTAGTAGGCCTATGATGTTTTACTGAATTTTGGATCACATGAGTTTGATAATGTAATTTATTTATTTTAATATAGGTACCACTGAGTTGCAAGTGCACAAGTTACGTATACTTGCATCTAATAGATCGCGAAAAGAGTAACAAATGTCAAGGTGCCAAATTTGAAATTGCAGCGACAGATTTGAGAAGTTGCAAGTTCCTAATTGAGTTTGTACTGCAAATGTAAATGTAAGAATAAGTGCAAATATATATTTCAAGTTTGTGTCTGTCATTGTATTTCTGTAAATGGCATTTTACACATTTGTGACTAGGCTACTAATTTTTTGTGTGAAAAATTTGCAATTTCAAATTTGGCGCCTTGACATTTGTTACTCTTTTCGCGATCTATTAGATGCAAGTATACGTAACTTGTGCACTTGCAACTCAGTGGCAGCGAGAGATAAATGGGGGCGGGAGCGGGGGTTTTAGCCTTTTTATTAGTTGGCGCCTAGCCAATGAAATGGGGCTTCTATTGTAGTCACGATGATGTCACGAAACCCGCGTTCTGTTACGCTTTCATGGCTTAATGCATTAGACTGATATTAAAATAAATAAATGACATTATCAAACCTGGGTGAGCCTGTTGAAAAGTGGGTGGGCCTAGGCCCGTCAGGCCCACTCATAACGCCGTGCCTGCTTGCAACTCAGTGGTACTGATATTAAAATAAATAAATGACATTATCAAACTCATGTGATCCAAAATTCAGTAAAACATCATACTAATAATGCATACTAGAAAGGAAAACAGATGAGCCCAGAGTATGACGAAAGAAAGCAAATTTGTGTTCAGTGCAGATAAACCTGCTGCCTGTGTTTTATTAATGTATAACGAATTGTGTATGTTTATTTTTTTTTTTTATAACTGTTGGTCCATTAAGCCTAAAAAAGTACGTACTGCATTAGATTAAACTGAGAAGGGTCAGCACTTGCATATTGTTGTCCTATTGTTAGTTTCACTGCTTCTATTGTTCTCATGCGTAAGTCGCATTGGATAAAAGCGTCTGCTAAATGAATAAATGTAAATTAAGTGCTTTCTTGGTTTTCTATGGAAGGAAAATGCTTGACGTATAATTAAACTTGTTGCATTCATATTCTGGGCTCATCTGCTATTCTGTTTTCTGTAATATGCATTATTATTATGGTGTTTACTGAGTTTTGGATCACTGAGTTAATATCATTTATTTATTTTAATATCAGTATAATGCATTATTAAGCCATGATAGCGTTTCAGAGCGTCCCCGAGGACGCGGGTTTCGTGTAAAGTAAAATAAAACCGGATTCAACTTGAAAGGCGTGACGTTTACTTCCATGCAATCCAGCTAAAATAGAGCTCCATGACAGGATTTTGAGTGATCTCAGTAACTCAGAAAAACAGAAGAAAAAAAAATGTATATATAAAAAATGATCTCATAATTCTGAGATAATTAAGTCATTAATTCAGAAAAACAGAGCAAAAACTTTTTTTTTCATTAAAAATTAACTCGTTAATTCAGAAAAACAGAGCAAAAACTTTTTTTCCATGAAAAATTATCTCGTAATTCTGAGATAATTAACTCGTTAATTCAGAAAAACAGAGCAAAAAAAAATTTCCATGAAAAATTATCGCGTAATTCTGAGATAATTAACTCGTTAATTCAGAAAAACAGAGTAGATTTTTTTTTCTCAAGTGAATGCAATACGCTTCCGTACATTACAATTAAATTCACAACTAATCAATATTAAAGAGGTTGCCTAATTAAAGATCATGATGAATTGAGATGTTTAGGCCTGTGTGATACCATCATATCTTGATAATCTTAATCATCTGTTTTTAGCTCACTTTAATCATTTGTTGGGTTTTGTCAGGGTGTTTCCCAGAACCTAACAAGGTGGTTAGTGGCTGGCTCAATGAGTCTGACTGTAACAGGGGGACAGGAATAGAGAGTGTTTGTTCCTTTGTCCCAGTAGTAAATGAGAGCACCACAAATTCATTCCAGAAGTTTCTTGTGAAAGCCTTCCTGTGAGGTAAACCAGCATTCCTGATGATGCCAAAAATGAATGGAGATAAGTAGCCCGCCTTATATAAAGATTCAGGCACTACTTTGCTATTCACCTTAACTTACATGGTAAATCCCTCAATATGTGATCACTCAGAGACCAGAGAAACAATATTGGTTTACACCAGAAAGGCTTTACACCACTTCATGGAAAACAACAACAGGAAAAGAAAGAGCGAGTGCAGTTATTCAGAAAATTGCTAGCCTCTAGCACTGTGGAAACATTTAGCTTTGCCATTACCCTCTCCCTGTTTGATCTCTGGGCACGGTGACAGTTTTATCAGTTTCTCTCACACTACAGTATACCTTTCTGAAGTTATTTTCTGCTTAACTGTAACTGCCGTCCACTTTTTCTGTGCACTTAACCTCACTTTGTAGGTACGTACGTAGGTACGTTTATAAGCAATTTTCATGTCATTGCAAGTTTAAAATCCAGAATGTATTGACAAAAAATAAAATTAGATCCTGCAGCCATATTCCATCAAGAAAGATGGCTTATGTCCATTTCACCAATGACTGGGTTTTGGGTTTTTATTATTTGCCTTTTCACATTACAATAAATATTCAGCTCATTCATTAGATTACAAATTGATTGCAAGTTTCAACTGTCTGAAAAAACAAACTACTGTATATTCACTGATAAATGTGAACTGCTTGTCCTAGTTCTGTTCATACATACACAGGCATTTTTTATTATTCATATTATTCATTAACAAACATCCACAACAGAAAGCTAGACATAATGTTAAAACTCTGAACCTTGGATGACAGAGTGATCTTTACCCAAGAAAAACTAATGTTTAATGTCAAACCTAAAGTGCCCACAAACCACTATTGCCCTTAATAAATATTCAAAATGTATTCACTATAAGGAAACAAAATTGGAAACATCAGATGATATAGTATATTACACGTCAATTAGAAGCAATCCGATTTTACAGTATTTTGCTAAATACTGACAGTTAGATAATACTGTATATCACTCCTATTTGCCTCATACTGTCACTATTGAGATGCTATAGCATTTCATGACAAGCCCAATATGTATAATACTATACTTTGTAAACCATTTCACAGCACACGTATTCAGATATACGGCCAGGCTTGCTGCCCAAATAGTAATAATATACAGCAAGTTACTGTGTATTTTTATTTTTTTCCATCCCTCTCAGGTTTGTATTGGATTGTGCCTCCTCTGTCTCTGGGGGAATCTAGACTTGTATCTGTCTTTGTAGTTTCTGGGATGGTAACTTTTGACTGAGGCATTTTCATCTCTGAAAAAGATACCAAGTCGGTCATCAGTAAAATGCAATGCAACTGCCACAGTGTTCGATTTTAATAATGACACTCACTTTTGCTGGAGATCCAAGAAAGAGCAAAACCGCACACATTTTGTGTCTCTTCTATGTGCGCAGTGGCATCGTTCCACATCTCGTCTTAGACGCATTTGTGAACCTACACCATAGGGAATGACCTGACTGAAAGAGAATAGTTGATATTTTTAAATGCATTCCAAACATATCAATATTTAACATGTCATTTAAAAAAAAAAATCAAATGTAATAAATTATTGAAGAAAAACCCACTTTAGATTAGGGTAAAATTCTCCCTATTAACACAATTAATTTGAATGACTTTTGCCTCGATAAACTCATAATCACTGCTTATTAATAGTTAGTAAGGTAGCTGTTAAAGGGATAGTTCACCCAAAAATTAAAATGTTGTCATCCTTTACTCACTCTCATGTTGTTCCAAACCTGTATACGATATTTTGAAGAATGTTGGTAATCAAATAGACCCCATTGACTTCCATAGTATTTTCTTTTCATACTATGGAAGTCAATGGGGTCCATCAACTGTCTGGTTACCAACATTCTTCAAAATATCTTCTTTTGTGTTCAGCAGAAGAAAGAAACTCATACAGATTTGGAACGACATGATGGTGAGTAAATGATGACACAATTTTAGTTTGACACAAACTATCCCTTTAAGTTTAGGTATTGGGTGGATTAAGGGATTTAGAATATGGTCACACAGAATGACCAATAAATGTGCTTTATAAATACTAATAAACAGAAATGCTTTACAGATGAAATTACCTAATTAAATAATCGATGATCTTTACAGTGGAACTGAATCAAGCCAGAACTGACTTTAAAAGCATTATTTTCCTGTTATCACTGTAAAGCTGCTTTGAAACAATCCGTATTAAACTGTTATATAAATAAAGATGATTTGACTAACATGTTTAAATGCTTGGTTTTGACCATATTCATAACATATTTAAAAAACATTTCTACATTTTTTTTTTTTTGCACAATAAAGAGCTATTTTAAAATTCATGAACCGAATTAAAAGACTTGTGCTTCTTTGAATTTTCAAGATATAAAAGACTTCACTCTAATTTTACTTCCCGAGAGCCAGACCCTCAATCTTTAGTTTCTTGGTTGTTTTTCACCAAAGGCAGTCTGCCTGTCCTCAGGTCTCCATGCGTGGGCCACATTAATGAGACCACACACTTAAATACAACCAGACACGTGCTTTCAGTGTACAGGTTACCAGCTTCAGTCCCCCACAGATTTCAACCTCCACTTCTCTCTCTTTTTTGTATTGCTCAAAGAAATCTCTAACACAGACAGACAGATCAATGTTTGGATGATGTACCTGGGTGTATCGACCCAGACAATTCCTATGTGGCAAAAGTACACGCATTCTTTGTCCTTCAGGTTTTCACAGGAGCATCGTCTCTCGCGACGGTGAATTTCTGGAGATGGACTGATGTTGGCATGTGACCCTGGGACTGAACAAATACAAAGTTTAAACTACAGGTACAGTGACAAAAGAAACTATCAAAATCAGTAAAGACATGTTACAAAAGATTGCTATTTCAAATCAATTCTGTTCTTTCTATTCGGTTTCCACAAAAACCGCACAACTGTTTTTAACGTTGATAATGATTAGAAATGTTTCTTGAGCAACAAATCAGCATATTATGATTTCTGAAGAACACTGCAAGACATCACAGAAATAAATACATTTTAAAATATATTCACATCCAAATATATATGAACAATTTTGCTGTATTTTCTAATAAATAATAATCTTGATAGTTACAGTAAAAAAAACAAATGAGGTAAGAATATCAAATATAGCCTTCAGAATGCTGAATCACAGTGAAGTCATGGATTTCTGGCAAATATTTTCCTATTTCCCCAAGCCTATGTTTTGTTTAGTTTTTTGCTTTGATGTGTGTCACACTTGAGACAAAACCTAAAAATTTGTCAAAATATTAGTCAGTGCTGCATCTTCGCTTGGCAATGAAAGACATAACATGTCTAAGCTCTTGCTGCTGTCTAAACATTTTAGCAATGTTGTGTCTCCAAGGTCCTCTTTGTTTTAGGCCTTTAATCCAGAGGATTCTCAGATCCAGTTTTCATGATCTAATAGGTTATCAGTTCAGAAGTGAATTTCCACGCAACCTCAGTAAAAAAATAAAATAAAATCATGTTACAGAATAAAAAGGAAACCTACAAACAAAATGGCCTAGGTTGCATGAGCTTCATTAAGTTTGAGGGAAATGAAAAGCCAAGTGGCCCATGTGGATCATGTTTAAAGAAGACAGCGACTACGAATCTGTGGCCAACCACATTTAATGCCTCTAGGATTCCAGCAGCGTATGTAGATGGTACAAAGCAAACCACCACTACAGCTTCCGATGGTTGGGGTTTTAAAAGTCGAATCAAAAACAGATCTCTTGTTCATCTGCAACATGGTAACTCTTTAACAGAAAAACAAATCTCAAAGTAAATACAAAAGAACAAGAAATGTATACATGACACACCAAAGTATAGGCCTACTTTAAAAAATACAAATTAGGGAACCAGGAAAGTTAGAGGATGGGGTGTAACAATACCCTCATGTCACGGTTTGATACACATCATGATACTGAACTCACAATACGATATTATTGCGAAACTTTAAGACATATGATAAAAGGTTAACAAAATGTACCGTTGATTAAAGGTGCATTGCGCAACTTTTCATGTTAAAAATACCTCTTTTTCTATCCAATACATGCTTAAAGAACTGCCTGATGGGCTGAATGAGCCCCTCTCTGCTCACTGAGATTGCCTCTATTATCCTGTACAGTAAAATATATAAGAGGGATTCGGGCTCGAATTTGAGACTGGACGTGACGTCATGCCACGTCCAGTCTATGCGTCATGCTCACCAGGCTATGTCTCGCAGGTTTGTGTATAAGCCGCCATTCTCCGCATCAGCGAAGACAACTCGTGCGTCAAAGGTAGAAGATGGATTCAAAGAGACCGGCTTGTAGTCCATTCCAAACCCCAACGCAAACTCCACGTAAAGTAAAGAACATTTTTGTCTAGTGCCACCACTCTGGTTGCAGTTTCGCTTGTCGCCAGAGGGGGCGTAGTTCTGCAAAAACTCAGAGACTTGCGTTTTGCACCTTTAAAATGCTAAATTTGGTATTACAGTACATTGTGGGTGTATGAATAGGCTTGGACTTGGTGCTGATGACCCAATGCACAGGGCAATAGTGACACCAAAAATAAAAAATATTCATGATTCTGAAGCTGAAAATACAGCAGAATTGTATTAGACGAATATGCTTTCACTCACTGACTAGATATAAATAATGTAGGCGACTTTTTACTGGTCATTATCAGGAGGACCCACAAATATTTCCCCATTGCATTTTTATATATTATATTCAACATTATATAGTAGTTTAATGTATCTCTCACACTAAAACTCTGAAAACTGAATTTTCAATTCAGTAAAAAAAATTCTCACATAGTAATTTTTTATTTTGGTTAGCTATCCACAATACATCTTGTTGCATTTTTGTATTGCGATATATTATGACACGATATATTGTTACACCCCTAGTAGAGGATAAATTCTTTAATGAGGTAAGATAGATGAAGTAGGAACTAAGGCTGCAGGAGGTCTCGCTCTCTTGAAAGCTCAGGAGTGGCGACTTTTGGAACATGGAAGAGGTGTTTTAGTTGGACCTCAGTAACTCGAATGACATACAAGGTGCTCAATCAGGCGAACAGAGCCTAAGGCTCTAAGACCTTAGAAACGGATGAAGTTGCATGCCCCGGTCTTGTGGAAAGCGATCTGGGAGTGATCATAGTAATCCATCACTATCACTAAGCTGTGGGGGTCTAAATATATAAGTTTGATGTGGAATACACAACAAATGGTCTGACTTTTGTTTTGATGCTGGAAATCAGTTGTCATCTATGTCCTCAAGGCGTCAGTTGAGGTTTCCCAGTGAAGCATTTGGGCTAGTTTTCATAAGGTAAGGATAATGAATCACAACAAGCAGCTTAGATTTAGAGCTTGGAATTTTATACAAATCCATTGGAAAGTCTGCTAAAAATGCATCCCATAATTCACATACAACTGACTTTATACCATCCTACCCTTAATCGTGAGAAAGACAATCAGGAAACGGATATTTCTTCATCCCTGTAGTATTTTACCAGACTAGACTTTTCTGACTCTATACTGGTATGAGACTGTGAAACCTAAGGCAAGCTCTGTACTCCTCAGCACATTTTGTTTTCCCAAGAAAAATTTAATTTTGTGACCCATGCCCTGAAGAGAGAGATGACTGCCAAGTTGGATCAGTGTAGAATTGTGAAGGACAGGCGAGGGATTACATAAATCCATAACCACCAATGTTAAACCAGACCATCTCACCTATGAAGAAGCAGCAAAAGCTTTTCTGTTGTTAGCAATAAGATAGCGATAAAATAGTTTGACTTCTGTTATTAAAATGAAAAGCTGTGATTATTCCAGCCCTGTGTGAGACCAGACTTGAAATTCAAAACTTCTGAGGAATATGGCTCTGTAGTTCCAGCAATTAACCATAATAATATTCATTTGCTGTAAAGTATATTATCCCAGTCTTTTGCACTGCATACATCCAATGCTGAAACTAAAGAGCTCAACAACAAACTTGGTTATGAAAAAAAATGTGAGCCAACCTGCAACCTGAATTGATTCAAGAAAATGTCAAACATTTCTGAAATGTATCATTGCTTAAACTAATGTTTACAGAGATAACTTGCACTGGTTATGAACTATTAAAATGAAGCCTACCCACAGTGCAAAAGCCTTATATCCTCCAGCTAGACCATTCTCAGGCAACTCTCTCTGCTTTTGCTTCACCATGAGGGAAGATATGTTCTGTGGTCCATAGAAGTGGTAGGAGATGGGCTACACATGGGGAGTTTACACCCTTACACGCTCGAACCAGACGAATTAAGAAGCATTTTACGCCACATTTAACCCTAATTCATCCGTTCAATCTTTTACACTTTTACAACTGCATATTGTGACTGGTGTTATTGTTATAAAAGCAAAGACATTTGATAACCGAAATCTACATGGTTGTGAAAAGCTGACTATTAGACAATGAGAGTTAATTAAAGAAAAAATGATCTATCATTTACTCATGTTGTTCCAAATCTGCATGGATTTGTCTTCTATAAGAAACACAAAAGTAGATATTTTGAAGAATGTTGGTAACTAAATCATTTCTTAAAATGTTCCAAAGTCAGTTTTGGAATGACATGAAGGTGAGTAAATGATGACAGAATTGTTACTTTTGGGTGAACTATCCCTTTACCCTTTTTTTCTTTAACTCCTTAACTGTCACCCCCTTTTTGAGAATGGACATTAAAATGCACTATTCAAACTTACGGTGTAATTATGGTGTAATTCAAGAATGCTTTGGAATATAGACTAAGTTTGATCGTGTTTTAAAGAAAACACTCAGCAGATTATTGCTGAAGTCAAAGCACTTCAAAAAATGAAAGTATGAAAAAGTTATGGAAGTTTAAATTCACCGTAAATCAAATATACTGTACTTAATATTTTTTCTTTTATATAAAACATATATTTTACAAAATGTTTTTTACTATAAAATCAAAGCCATATATCTAACCAAGTTGTATTCCAAATTTGAAGTTGATATCACAAAAATGTAAGTTCCCATGAGATTTTGTTTAGGTGTAATACCAAAAATAGCCACCGGGTGACATACATTCCATTGAATTTAATTGTATGCATTCTGCCGTAACAAATTAATACTTTTCTGTCCAAATATCACTTCTGTCACAAAATATGGAACCTTGAGACTGAGACAATATGTGTTTTGTCAAGATTAGAAGGTTTTGATCATAAATTATGAAACATGATGATGCCCAAAAGGGGAGGAGCCCAATAAAATAATTTAGAGTACCGTTTCTATGGTAACGCAACATCCACTTTCAAAACGGTTTTCACAGGATGAATTCTGAGTTTGTAAGCTTTCAAATTATTGCTAATTTATAACTACTAAAATATGTGATGTAATAAAAAAGGCGATAAAAAAGATAATATATTTTAGAGAATATATTAAAAATATAATATTATTTAATAATTTTTTTATTGACAAATACTAGATTATATGTTTTATTATGAACTTTTAGCATGAAAACCAAAGTTTCAATTATTAAAAGTGTATGCGTTGACTTTTTGTGACAAAGGTCAGAACTCCTGTGAATGATGTAGATTTTTTGAGGTGCACTCTTGTCATAAATTCATCTATTACTGTTCCTACATAATTTGTAACAAAAAACAGTGCTAAAATATCTATTTAGGATTTTTCCAACGATATATAGTTTGTCATGATTAGTTTAGGATTTAATTGTAATAGTGAAGTAAACGTAGGCGTCCCGCTAGCGGGACAGTGACAGTTTTAAGCAAAAGCAATTAGAACATCCTTTAAAATACAAGAAAGTTGCTAAACAAATCTTTTCAATATTCAAATTTGATGTGAAAATACATCAAAATTAAGTTTTGACAGCAATATGTTTTAACTGCTTGTGCTAGACAAAATCTCATGTAAACTGAATTAGCATTTTTAATTGACATTTTTCAAATAGGAAAATATTCACATCATTAAAGATTTGAACAGAAAGACAGAATTATATATAAGAAAGATGATAGCCATTTACCTTGTTGCTCCAATATGAAAACAACCACACTTATTACAAATAAGAATGAAAAATCCATGATGCAACAGTACTTTAATTTGGCAAGCCTGTCTCCTGGATGTCTATCCACACTCAGAGAGCAAAGCTGTGTGGAGAGAGAGAGCAGGTTGTGGAGTTTCTCAAACTCCTGCCACACTCTCGACACCTCCAGCCTACCACACCCTCCTCCCCCCATCTCTGTCTTTGGATCAGCCTGCCAAGTTGTTCTTCACAATGCTGGGGACAGGTGTTTGACAAGACACATTGTATGGGAGTGTCAATGGGAGAGAAAGAGAGAGAGAGGGAGACGTTGTTCCCTTTGTTTGGAGAAGCTCTAACTCCATATGAAAGCGCTTGTGAAAGCAGGGTTTCTCAACTTTGTCTGTTTTCATCAAGTACTTGCATGGTCAGAGGTTTATCATAGGCGAATTAGGTGAGCTGGCATCTCATGGGAATTTGAATTTGAACATCTCATCTCTCTTTTTGTTTTTTGCACTCTTTGTTTTTGCCTTCCTGACGCTATGTTAGGAATGGAGGTTTGAAGAACAAAGTCAAAACTCCAGACTGGAGAGGAAACCCAGCTTTTTCAAAGTCGAAAGCCTAGACAGACCAGGGTTTTTTTTCCCCAAACCAAGGGAAGCCCATTGTGGTAAACCTCCATCTTAATTAAAACAATAAAAAGCCAATTGAAACATCTCAATATAAGCATCTGCGTGCCAGACTCTATTAACTGTGGAGGGTTCCTCTAACTGGTTAAACATTTTCTAAAGTTCAAAAACAGTTCTTGCTCTCATTTTTGGGCAATTATGCCATAATCATCTCAAACTTTGTGAAAATTATAAATAACAAGAGCTCCACTATCCAAACAGGCTAAGGGATATAAGAGATATTGCGTGAAAGTTGTTGAGAATGGTCTTCAATGGGGCCTGTCATTTAATCACAGTGGGGGCAAACTGATGTATTCATATGGAGCGCCACAGGGGTTATTTTTTCCCACCCGTAGTTCTATTTAGCTCACTTTTTGACTTCTCATTAGTCCAGATTAGGCTTAGTTTTGCATTCAGGAGAGATAATTAAAGGCTGGGCACAACACAAAACAACATATTTGGTCACAGAGCCCCTGGCTACAGCAATTAGATCTGTGAGGTGAGGTGGTGTGGAGAAGGAAGGAGAACTTCAGAGCCCCAAACGGATCCTGCAGCTGCAGGAGAGGCTCAATGAACAGTTTGACCGACTGTCTGAAAAAATGCTCACGCTCCTGAATTGAACTGTGAAAAATGGGACACTGTGCCACTGTACGAGTTAAACTGATTTTGTAATGTGAATCTAATTTTGTTTTTTTATTTGAAGACTTGCAGTCTTGATCTTTGAAAGAGAATGACAGTGTGGAAAGGGACAGGAACATTTTTGGATTCTTTGTACAAGTCTTTGTTGCTGTATGGCATTTCATATCACATTATGCCAGCACTTTATGTTTTTAATTGATTAAAGATAGTTTTCTCTTTCCTAGCTATGACCATGTGCTGAATAAGTGTTTATTAAAGTAATAAATATGGCAAACTGCTCCAAGTACAAAAGAAAATACAAAGGCATGTGGAATCGTTCACTAAATCAATCAGTCAATCAATCACTTTTCTATTTTCACAGAACACGAACCTCTACAGAAAAAAAACTTCGTAAACTTTTCAAAATAATTATTGTCAGCTCGCCAACCTAGCCTGAAATGAAACAATCTGATGATTATCCTGGAATCAGCAAATAAAATATTGAGAGAAGACAATGATAAAGCTATAGCTTTAAACTCTACATTATGGGGACAAATGTGGCAATATCTGAAATCCTTGTGGGGACATTTTTTATTTGTATCCATGAGGAAAACAGCGTAAAAATCATACTACGTGATGTTTTTTGAAAATGTAAAAATGCAGAAAGTTTTCTGTGATGGGTAGGTTTAGGGGTAGCGTTAACTGGTTAGTGTAAGGGGATAGCATATACAGTTTGTACAGTATAAAAATCCTTATGTTTATGGAAAGTCCCCATAAAACATGTAAACACTTACACAACATGTGTGTTTGAGTAGATATAGACAGATAGATAGATGTAGCCAATATTTAAAAAGGCTATAAATATATAAGATTTATTGGTAAAAGTGAATGTAACACACACACACACACACACACAGTACACAGCACGTTGAAAACTGTCTGCATTTTTCTAATTTCAAATTTATAACCTGTTTTCCTCATGGGGACCAAAAAATTTCCCCACAAAGATGGCAATATCCGAAATCCTTGTCCTTGTGGGGACATTTTTTGGTCCATTTTGTCCATTATTGGGGACATTTTGGCCCAATAATTTAGGGTTTACCACGCCAATGCCCACACACGCTTTAAGTAGCCTACCCAAAAAAGCACTAGGGGAGAGCGGGGCAACACCTAACACATTTTGGTTTTGGCTCAATTATTTAAAAAATAATTAAGTTAGATTCATCTCTTTTTTTACACAAGCAACATACACATCTCTGCTACAAATGAACACTTAAAGTTTTTTTCTAGGACCTACCACATTTGTACAGTTGCACTGAAAGTGACAGAAGTGCAAATGTTACAACTTACCCCATATGCGGGGTTAATTGTAACAGACAGAGGGGTTAGTTGTAACACTTATGTGTAACACATAATTCAGTACTATTTTATCTGTATAGTTTGATATTGTTTGTGCATCAGTATAGATAGATATCCATACATCCATCCCTCATCCAATCATACTTCTATTATGGATCAATATCATGGCTAGGAAAGGGTTCCACAGTTTTGCAATAAATAAATAAACAAATAAATAAAATAATCAAATATTGTAATTGAAATTGAATTATGTTTGTGTGTGGCAGCTGCACACAAAATTATTATTATTATTAATAATAATAATAACAGTAATAATAATAAAAACAACCTTAAAATCTATATATTGCATGAAAAACAGGCTATATTTTTAATTAATAAACAAGTGATCAATGCATAGTAGCCTAAACAATTTTTTAAAATTTGAATTCCAAATTTTTTTGTGAAAGTCCAAGAAAGTTAAATGTCGCAATATATAAATAAATACTCAAACCTGACAATTTGTGTGGCTCCCTGTTTTCATTTGATCAACATTGTACACTTGGCGGCTTAATTGTAACACTGTGCTAACCCCGCTGTGTAAAAAATATTTTAAGCCTACCTAACAGTTGCTAGGAGTTGCTGATATGTTTCAAAACGGTGCTATGTTTTTAGCCAACAAGACAGTGATTAAGGTAGGCCTAATATAAAGTTAGATATGGTGACGTAAACACCCAACTCAGAAACCGGAAAAAAACGTATGATGAAAAATTAAACTTGCATGGTGTCAAAACACTCTTTGTCCAGTATCTTCACGAAATCTTATCAAAACTTTCCACAAATTCGCGGGAGAACGTCTTTTGCCAGCGAGAGAAAAAGAGCAGAAACAAAACCTGCTTGACCCTGACTAACTATGTAAAAGGTCCGTGTTACATTTAACCCCGCGTTAGGTTGTGCCCCGCGCTCCCCTATATAAATGTAACAAATAGGCTAATTTTAAACTTCAATAATTATAATTAAATTTAAATTAGGATTTGTTATAGCTACAGATTCTGCTTTAATTAAAAATAATCAACAATTCCAGACATAGATAATGAAGGTGATGTCATTTCACACAAGGTATGACAGAAAAATGTGCACTACAACTCCACCTAGTGCTCAGATGTGGGAATTACATGAAGCGTTGAAAACTACAATCTCATTTCTAGGCCACTTTTTAAAGGTAGGTAACACGTTAATCAAATTAAAATCACTAAATTAGACTGCTTTTCCTAACTCGACAACCATTTCTCACCCATTGGTCAACACAATGGATAATAAATGGTTGTCGAGCGTTTACCTATAGAAATAATGTGAGAGATTCCCGCTCAAAGCTGCACTTCAGAGTCAGTCAGAGCTTCAGTGTTTTACATGAACCACCTGGAAAGCTGAACAGGCTTTGTTTGTCCACCACATTGTTATACATCAAAAGTGTGCGTATTTCGAAAAGCAAGTTCTGATGATGACTGCTAACAGTAGATGTGCTTAAATATTAACTTTGAAAAATTGTAGGCAGTAATACAGTAACGTTAGGCCTACTGAGCAGTAACGTTAGGCCTAACTTACCAGTATTTAAAAAAAAATAAAATAAACCCGAGTCTGTTGTCGGTCCCGAGGTTTAGTTTTTTATTGTTTGTTTGTTTTTTGGATTTTGTAGGCAGGCTATAGCCTATACTTAATAAAAAGAAAATTGCACAGCAAAACTTCTTCATTACATTTGTTTTGAAAGAAACATAAATTGTAATTATAAGATTTATTTTACCTTATTTTAAGATAAGGTAAGTATTTTTAAAAAAATTTTTTTACATGGTCAGAACAAACATAATGAATGAAGCATAATGTAGGAGGGGATGATAATATTATAGAAAATCCTGCTAGCACAGTTCCACCACATCCTGTCTCATATTCAAGAGCTGGGCTTGGACACACATATGCAGGGAAATTAAATGTGATTTATCACCGATTATCCCAGCAGGAATCCAGGGAGCCGGATGCATCAATCTGAGACACTTTCTCACTGAAAACCATACTTTTTACCTTTGATTACAGAATGAATGCTGACTGTTCCCCCTAATGGAGCAGAGGTGACTTTTATCGCTGCTGAGAGGCTGTCAGCCATCAATTTGATCTCAGGTAGAATGAGAGCTTGTCAGGTACAGATGTTGTCCTCTGTTTTACACTAGTAAGAACTGCTAGAACTTTTCTTTCAATTTCTTTACAGCCCTGGGGCCAATATTTTGTTTTACATTTAACCAAACCTCTTGCTTTCAGTTATTAAAAGTAAATAATTTATTTCATAGATCACAAAAAAAAGATATAAATTTGTGCAATGAAAGTGAACGATAATCAGAGGTTGTGCGCCTCCAAGAATGGCAAACAACACCATAAAAGTATCATAACAGTTCAAATAATTGTGAACTATATTTCAAGTCTTCTAAAGACATCAGATATATTTGTGTGAGAAACAGACTGACATTTAAGAAGCTTGACAGCCCCTGGTCACCATTCAAGTTCATTGTATGAAAAAGAACAGCAAAAATATTCTGCTAAATGAAGAAATTAAGTTATACATATGATGTGACAGTCATGAATGATGACAGAATTTCCATTTTTGAACGAATTATTCTTTTACAATGGCCCCTAATTTTGTGGAACCCTGTGGGATCCAATTTTTAAAAATTGTTTCTAAGTAAATCCTCCAATTATTTGTTTAGTGTATTATAAAATAATGTGCAATAATTCAATGTATGGTGAACTGAAAATAGCACTTGTACACATCCTGCTGACACTAATGATTTTATTTGTGGCAATCTGTACATCAGCATTTTAATTGTTTTGATAAATCCAAGAACCACTTATGGAGCATAATAATTAGATAAGACAACAAAACGAATTAAAGGTTAAGTAAATGATAATTATGCTATTTTTGTGACGAATCACAGTAATTATGCAACCAGAAAAACACATGCTGGGCAACTACGGCTTGAAATACCAAAAAGATTTTGAGGCTATATTTAGATAATTGGGCTCAGGCAAAGGCCTTTAAGAGTTATTGGGCAATTTCTCTGAGGCAAACATTGGAAGTAGTGGTTACAAACGCAAATTTTGACTGATAATTTACCTCTGTAGATTTTTTTCTTTGTGTGTGTGTGTGTGTGGCCTTTGGCCTGGTAAACCCTAAATTATGGGGGCAAAATGTCCCCACAAAGATGGCAATATCCAAAATCCTTGTGTGTGTGTTGCTTTATTTTATTAGTTATACATGCAATACTGTTCTAAAAAAGTTTTAGGCAGAGTAGATGCAAAAAGTCTCGCAATTATTACAATATTTTCAAAAGGAATATTTGGAATTATGTTGGAATATTTCTTACTGGCATAGATAACCCTATTAAAACAAATGTTGTGAGGCATATGTGCGTTTGCACACTTTGTATATATACTGCAAGAACACGCAGTACTAAATATGTAAACAACGTGCTAGATATAGTACTGTGAACTGTGAGTGCATTTGGCAGTTTGCAATTTATGAGAGCATCAGTGTACTGCAAGATGACGACAAAGCGTTCTAAATATAATGGACTATCAGAGGGTGGGCAGCCCTACAGTGCTCAACTGGATCAAAATGCGTCAGCTCTACAAGAACAGTATTCTGAGTCTGCCATGGCTTACTGGGTATGCCTTGGCCGAAGGCAGCCTGAGAGCCACTTAATAACAGCGAAGAACAGATTTTTCACCATATGCCATGTAGGTCTTGCTGGGCTTGCATCTAGCCCTTCTATTCTACTGTCTGCCTGGCTGATCACTTCCTCCCTGCCACTGTACATTACACGTCTCTATTCTGCTCGAGTGTGGAATTGTATGTCCATAATGTACAAGATACGATCAAAGTTTAAGCACAACTAAACATCCTCTCCTGGCTCCTGCCCTGCAAAAACATGACGCCTTTGAGGCCGTCGGTGGAGTGATTTACAGTTCTGCATTGATGGAAAGGTTCTCCTGCTATTGGCCGGACTCCTGCTCTGTCTGCTTGGCCTTGGTCTATGGATGGAAATGAACCTCTTTGTATGTACCTGCACGCCTCCAGCTTTTCCACAAGCCACCAAAGTAAAACTGATGTTGTTCTTTCCCCAAGTATTTCCAAATGAATCACTTTTAAAGGTGGCTGCGGGGATCACGGTTTAATCTCCTCTGACTAGGAAGCTCTCCACTGTCTCGTCCTTCCTCCTGATGGTTATATTGTACTTTTTAACGTTACTTTGTCAGGAGACTGCCACACTTTATTCACCATTTAAAATTGTGGATCATAGATGGTGAAAATATTCATATGCTTATGCCATAGCCTCATAGAGATTTTGGAATGTGTTGAAAACTACAAACCAATCAGTAATGTTTTGCATTGTACTGTATGCCAATGGTTTCCAGTCAGTTTATTATTATTTATTTTTTTGTTATGGTGCATGGAGTTACATTACAGCGGTGTCATTTACAGCCTGATGTAATTTTCTTTGGAAAATATATATATTTTTTGCATTTAAAGTGCGAAGCATTATTCAATGTATTGACATAATTCCTAATGAAACAGGAAGATAGGGTGGGACATATCGAACAGCTCATCCCCTTTAAAAAAAAAAAGTCAATAGAGTTTAGTTTATGTCACAGCTCGGCCAGAGCCATTAACCTCGGTAAAGCCACATGCAGTTTCCTCCTAATCTCTAACTGTTTCTCCTCAATATCGCTTTAAAATATAGCATTCTGTGCAGAATTCAAATACATTTTCCAGAATGCGCCAACTCAGCGCATATGATCCACTCTGTGCTATCGTATCTCTGGACCGTAGCAGAATTTGTGTGCACGCCGCCCGTTTACGTAACAGTAGCAGGAAACCAGACTTCATTCGCCCATGTAAAGCATATTTACACTGTCTGAATCGTTACATTTCCCCTATATGTGTGCCATTCACCATTTAGAAAATAATAAATGTGTGAACAAGTGACCAATTTTAGCTGCAGCTTCAGCATCTATTTATTTACATTTACATTTTACATTTACATTTATTCATTTAGCTGATGCTTTTATCCAAAGCGACTTACAATTGCTATATATGTCAGAGGTCGCACGCCTCTGGAGCAACTAGGGGTTAAGTGTCTTCCTCAGGGACACATTGGTGTCTCACAGTGGATTCGAACCTGGGTCTCTCACACCACAGGCATGTGTCTTATCCACTGCACCATCACCACCCTGTGGTGATGGTGCAGTATTTATAATGAAGGGGGCGGGATGATTTAGAATCTACAGAGCATTTGATTGGACAGAAAATCTGACGAGAAGCTGAAGTGCAGAGTGATGTCATCAAAATCATTGATCCATATTGGCAGAAGTGAGAGACTGTACGTTTTGAATGCAATCTTCTAAATGCGAATTTTGTCATTGTTTTGAAGCAGATTAGCTTATAGATAGCATTCATATACAGCATATTCATAAACGCCAATATACTTACATTTTGATTTCATGGGGTAACATGTAATGAAAAAAATATTTCTAAAAATATAGAATTTCATTGCTAAAAATACAAATTTAAATGTGAAATGTTGGATGGGCAACTCCGCCAGACATTGTAGGATTTGTTGCGCACCTTTACAAAGATTCCAAAAGGGGTTTTTAGTAGCGATGCAACATAACCTTTCTGTTAAAGGGGTCATCGGATGCCTATTGTCCACAAGTTGGTATGATTATTTAGGGTCTTCAAGTAAAGTTTGTAACATAATTTGGTTAAAATTCCTCAATGGTTGTGTAAAACAACACCTTTTCGGTGCATGTCTCTTTAAATGATGATGAGCAACTGCTTACCCCACCCCCTCTCTTCCATGGGGGGTGTCACACAAGACACATAAAGTGCTGCATTGGCAACCTGCCTTGGTGGACAGTATACAAATATGCTAATACGGGATAGTCCGTCAGTGGTCGTGGGCCGAGCATGAGCAATATGACATCACATTGTTCAGAAAATTCAAATCGCTTGATTATTGAGAGTGTTTGCTTTTTGAGGATTAAAAAAAAAGGAGTGAATGGATTTTTTTCATGTTATGGTGGTTGCGTCCACACACTGCAAAGACACATTTATATGCAAACACCATATAAAAGTGAATTTTGCATCCGATGACCCCTACAACAAATTTTTTAAAATAACTTTTTCTTATTGTGAAGAATTATTTCAATAATCTAAAGAACCTTTTCTCTAGCTACCTTTTCTCACTAAAAAGAACCTTTTGTGCAATGGAAATGTTCCAATAAAGTTGTCTTTTAGCCCACCCTGCAGATGCTTCAACATCTGCTATGGTTAATAGATGACTGTACAGAAATGCATTGACTTATATAGTGACTCATGCACTTTGTGACTGTAACATTCCATGATACGTTACTGTCATGACATGAAACACATGATACATGTCAGCACAGAAGCAATTAGTTTGCACAGCAAGAACATCTCTGAGTAATATTCTTCCGTGATAAGAGAGGAAAATGATTGCCTGTTAATTGATTTTGGAAAGTTTTACAGAAGCCCTTCAGCTCAAGAGAACGCTGGAGGGAACAGGCCATAAACAGTGCTATAAGTCTGACTTTGAGACCGTCGCTGTCTCCTTTACATCTGGTTCATATTATGGCTCAGAAGTTCCCGCCAAGCTATATATGTCTGTCCCTCTCAATATACAGACAGGCCCAGACAAACATTGTCAGTAGAGTGAACCACATCATTTAACAATGCACTCCTTTAGTGCTTACATATCTTATCTGTGTGCCTTAATGAGCACTGAGAGCAAACATACTGGAGACATCACTCAGATATGGCCTATTTTTTATTTATAGTTCAGGCCTGTATAGTGGAGCTGGGTAAAAATGTACATTTTCTGACAATTTTTGTGTACCGTCTGATTTAAAAAAATGACTCGGAGTTGATCTTTTATGTATACAGTAAAGTGTGTTGATTATGATATCTGTTATATAGCAATTTAAGCACTCCATCATGTAGCGCTTTGGGCAAACCAAGTTCAAGTCCCATCCCGAGGTCCTTTCCTGTTCTCTCCCCCCCAAATGCTTCCAAATCTGTCCTATTGAAATAAATAAATTGAAAAAAATATTATCAATAAATAGCAACTAAATAGGATATTTTGGCACCTATTGTTAATTTATAAATTATGATTATTATTAAATTGATCATTTTAATTTTGTTGTAATGTAAAATATTACAAAATACAGCACTTGTTTATTACCGCTCAACAGTATATTTTTTAAATGTTTTTGAAATAAGTCTCTAATTCTCACTTAATTGTATTTATTGATAAAAAAACAGCCATTTTCTGAAAAATGATTCAAATTTAAATGATCAGTTTTACATTTGAACATTTGAATATTTCATTTCATTTCATTAATATTTCAGATTTTTCAGCCGTCATTACTCCAGTCTTCAGTGTCACAGGATCCTTCAGAAATCATTTATTTGAAATATATGTAACATTAAAAATTTCACATTAATTTGAACAAAAGTAACAAAGTATTACTTTCTAAAAAATAAAAAATGATCCCAGACCTTTAAATAGTAAAGTAAAATGGACGTTATAAGGAAAATATATAATCGAAGTGAGTCAAATTCTACATGCATTGGGAAATTGAAATTTGACATCCTGCTCTAGTGTGTACTACTGCACAGATAAGAAAAGACATGGTGAGTTGGTGACCTTCATGAAATACTGTTTGCTTCCTGTTATTGCATGTTTCAAAAATCAGAAGATCTGTCAAAATTGTTATTATGTTAGAATTGCTTATTTAAAATATTGCAAGTCACATGTGTGTGCTCTGCGCTGTATTATTGCTCATGTATAATGTTAGAAAAAAACACAGTTATATCCTAAACCAACAGATGGCAGTATGCCTTTAAGAAAAGACCTAGGACGCATTGGTTTTACACACACACTTTAACACTGCAGCATGTGCCTATGACGTACTGTGACAAGTTTAAAATTACACTAAATTACACTTGAGGCCTTTTTAGCAAATTTCTATGGATTGATATCCAGACATGATCTTATTCTCAGACTTTGTCAGAGATGACACCTGGTCACCTCCTGCAGGACAGGCACTGTTGTCGCCCTTGAAAAAAGCTGTGTAGGAACATTGACTACACATGGAAAATGTGGGCTGTGGTTTTCTTCTCTTCTTGGCAAGAAGCTGCCTTAGTAAAAAAAAAAAATTTGGAGAAATGTTAACTGTTCCAAACATGTTCCCATGGAAGGGGGCAGCACTTTTGGTTGGTCCCCCAACCTATGCACAGGCCCTACCATACTAATTATCAATTATTTCCTCCACAATCAGTCTGTCTAGAAGCTGTTAAGATATAAAACTGCCGAGGAAAATATGCCAGTCTGGTTAAATAGATCACACACATTTATTGTAGCTTGTGTGTCCCAGTTAATTAATCACCATCAGTTTGAACAAGGTTGCCTCTATTTGTTGAGACTTTTGGTATTTGTGCACACATGATTTTTATGACTGCAATCAAGTTTCTTCTTGCCCAATAAAATAATTCCGCTGCATAAGACTATATTGCGCAATCATTTTATAGATGGAGGCGTGGGAAATGGTTTATGTAGAATAGGGAGGGAGACCTGTGTCACATTTCTTAAAACTTAAGATTTCCTCACATTGTTCAGGAGCACAATTCCTTTCTTCAGTTAAACAGTAATTGATGCATCATGTGACACCACATAGTTGATAAATGATGAATGGATGATGTCTTATTTTAGCAATAACCAAGAATAGAAAACAAAGGAAAACTTGTGTAATGTTAATGATACTATTTCAAAAGTACTGTGACATAATACACTGGATTTTCCCCAATAATCTGTGCACTTGATCAGCTTTTGGATAACGTGGTACAACGTATTTCTAATTGGAGACTCCGGAACATGTTCAGCTCATGTAAAAATGTTAAAAGGACAAAAAATGTGTAGATGTTTTCTGATTGTGTAATACTTCAGATGTGGTGAAATTTTGGTGAGCAAAAGTTTAGATATAGGAAATATAACAAAACGGTCAAGGTCAATCTTACTTTAAGATTTTGTCTTAAAAAATTTCAGAGAACGCAAATGAACACATCAATGATTATTAGAAGTTTTCAACTACTTGTCTTGCTGTTGAGATTAAAAATAATTTGAAAGACTTATAAGACTATCAGAAAAACCAATACAAAAGCAAAGATTGATAGGTTAATCTTATTGTTAAATGCACAAAAGATGTCACATCAACCTACTTGTGTCAACATGTATTAACGGTTTGGCAATACAGTTTTTGTACAGTGTACAGTCAGACTGCTAAAATTAGCAATGCAAGACACGTCTTTGTGTACTGACATCCATCTGATCATTTATCTGATCTCTTTCAAATTCTTTGTTTTGTCTTCTACTTTCTTCACCTCTCTTTTTACAGAAGTTACATTTGCATTTACATTTACATAAGGCATTGAAAAGCATTAAGACATCACGGATATGCAAAGTTGCCATAGTTGTATTTATTTGAAAACAGTAATCTGTAATTTTTTCACCTGTGCTGTGATTCGTCAAAACCGATATTGTACAGTTTTTCCACTGAAAATCACAAAGATACCCTTTTTTATTTTTTTATAATTTTTTTCATTATGTTTGTCTTTTATTCTTTTTTGTTTGTTTCAATACAATGATTTGTGCTTTTGATACCTTAGGTTTTAAAGACATGTTAATACAGTTAAGTGGATAGCAGGGACTACTGACAAAATGTCAAAGGAGTCAATTACATAGATCATATACACACAATACAAAATACAGATATACACACAAGAGTGCACTGGCTCCATACTCCAGTTCAGTTAGGTTGCTTCAACTCAAAACCTGTATAAAAAAAAAATTAAAAAAATCCAATCCCAGTACTAAACGTGATATAATTTGGGATTCTTCAGGAAGGTTTAGGAAACATAAGGTGCATTTTAGGAGTTCTCAGTATTGGAGTTTTTGTATGTATAGTTATAAAAGTGTTTGAGGACTGATGACATGGCCCATGACGAACTCCTTCAATGTATGAATATGTATGGCTATGAGCGTACAGAACCGTAGGCATCCAATATTTACATCTGTTGGAATGTTCCCATACTAATCATCAACAAGTCAAGTACTTCAAGCAACATAATTCACAGAAGATCAAAATACCTTTCACATCTACCTCAGTAAGTGGTGGAGGAAATGCAGAAGTGCGAAAGTTGATTCACTTGCTTAATGCTTAACAGTTCTACATTTAAAATGTGAACGATGAAATCACAACTAGTGTAGCCTACCAGCCAATAGGAAAGAGAAGGGTACAAGCACTTAGAACCAACTACCATACTGTATGCGGGTGTCAATCTAAAACATATGTGCAGATATATTGGGTTTTTTTTTCTGTATACTAGGTATATAAACATTTACTTAAATTATATAGAATTCTAAATAAAGCCAGTTTACTGAGAAGTATATGCACACATACTTCTAATATATAAAGCCATATTACATGTACATAATCTTTGCTCTAATTATGCAATAGCAAAACCCATGCTTTACATAGAAAATGCATCCACAACATTAAGAAAAATTTACAATTTATGAAACAAGATACAATAAATAGTATTATAGAATCGCTGCTGTACACAAAAGCATTTAATTTCACACATATAAAAATATGTTTTAGTGCAACCTTACATGTATTGATACTTCACATCATTCAGACCTAAAGTGTCCAAAAAGACGGTAAATTGCATTTATTACAAAGCGGGGTACACAAAAATCGATATATATATTTACATGTCTTCCTGTTTAATGCTTATATGAATATAAGCAAAAAGTAAAGAAAAGGCACACACATCTGTACATTTTTTAAAAGTACCAGACAAAGTCCATAAGCAATTTTGGTCAGGCTCATATATAAGTTAATTATATATATATATATATATATATATATATATATATATATATATATAATGTATATGTGTATATATGTGTATATATATATATATATATATATATATATGTGTGTGTGTATTCTTTGAAACTTTAAATAAGAAAGTAATTATAGTTGAGATAGCAAACCATGTTATAAAAGGCATGCTATACATGTACATTGAAACCACGGAATCAGTTCACTTGTTTTTTCGAGACTGATTTTGTGTGTGCGCGCAAGGATGTACATTTGTAAATATAAAATTTGTGTTAGCATAATTTACCACTCTCCCTTCGACCTTGTTCACCTGTTGTTAATAGCGTCCTTTAAATCTTTGTCTTTCTTTATGGTCGCTGGCCTCTTTTCACGGCCCTGTTGGCCAGGCACTCGCTCTGCTGTCTCTGTGTTGTAGAGAGTGGGATGGCTTGCTGTGGGAGTCTTTGATGTAGAAGACATACTGCTCTCTGCTCTGGAGTGTAGGGGGTGACTGATCTCTGAACTGCAATAGTGCTGCGCTCTCTGCGCACAGTCTTGCTGAGCTGCGGGTGAGTGAGATAATGTGTGCTGATAGTAAGGATCAACGGGAGCTGACAGTTTTTCGGAGGTTTCCTCAGAGGCGATGCACAGCGATGCAATTGCCTTAGTGCATGTTTGGATGCACTCTTCTTGCTTACTTTCCTTGTCAGACATGTCAGTGCTGTCCTCTCGTGACTTTTGTGAGGAAGGTGATGGAGCCTTGGGGGACATTGATTTTTCATGGGGTTGAGGTGAGTCTTCTGGGCCTCTGCTGGAGGGCCCTCTGCTCTCAGAAAGGTGGTAGGACACTTCACTGGTGCTGGACTCCTCCGAGGTGCTCTTCTGCAGGGGAAAGCGTGTAAGGTGGGGATGACCTGTGACAGAAGCAGGCACAGAATGGACCATTTGGATGCCGCCAATGGGTATCATGGAGAACGGAGTGCGGATCTGTTGCTGGGAGTGTAGGGGAAGGTGGCTAAATAATCCCTGGTGGATGCTGGAGGCATCGGTGTTGCGAGCATCCCCTTGAAGATAAGATGTCTTTCGCTGGTCCTAAAAAGTTGGAAGACATGGTTCATTTACATTGCTTTTTTTCTGGAATTTTGACAATATGCAGTGTTCAAATAAATCCTTGTGAAGCTAAATTCACGTTAGATGATAAGAGTAGCAAAGAATTCTTAAAATACTTATTCTGCTTATCTGGGGCCTGTTTCACAGTTATTTAAACTAGACCTCTTGGAAAGTTTGGAAATTTAACAAGACCACAAAGAACAAAAACAACAGTTGCCAGTAGAATGGGCCAAGCTTAGATAATAGACCTTGCTCATTTGTCTTATTATCCCCCTAGCTTCATGGTAACAAGACAGGTAGCATTGGGATGAATTACTACACTGCATACACTGTATGGGCACTGCAGTTTCCCATTTTCTCCAGAGGGTTCTTAATTAACTACTGTAGTACACAGTATAAATAGAAATACTCCATTCTGTTGGATGACGGAAATTTGTTAGTTGGGCCCTGTTTGAGACATAACTGGCTATTGTCTTGCAATTGTATACTTGAGCCAACTATATTTCATTCAGAATCCAACATATACTGAATTCATATTGCCTTTCCTTTGGCATATTAATATTTTTATTATTACTCATTTTGAACAGCAATGACTTTTTATCCCTAAAGTGAAAACTCATCAAAGTAATTTTGAGATCGACTGGATATGGTTGCCTAGCTGGTGCACTGTTTACTGCTATATTAATTTTCTAAAGCAAATTTAAATGTGAAAACCAGTTCAGTAATGACTGGAGCTATAATGTTTTACCTGTTTGTGAGTCATGTATAATAACTTACCATCTCCAATTCTGCATGGCCCTGGGTCTTTTGGCTTAATGATATCATCTCTGCATGTGGACTGGGGCTGATCGCCCATTGGCCACTTTGATAATGGAGAGCCCTCCTGGGGGACACAGGCCTGATCATGCCCCTGCGGCTTCTGGGAGAAAGTCTACCCGAGAGATCCCTTCCTGGGGATGTCGGCCGTCCTGTCTGGGAGATGGGAGAGAGATGTCCTCTAGGAGAAAGGTCCCTCCTTGGTGACAGATCCCTTCTATAAACATCCCGCCTGGGGGAGATATGCCTAAGGGGAGATGCTTCTCGCCTTGGTGACAAACGGCCACGTGGGGAGAGGTCCCTTCGAGGGGACAGATACCGCCTAGAGGAAGGTGAGCTTTCTCGAAGAGGGGAGGAATCACAGCCTGGTGAAGACAGGCGGGAGCAGGAGAAGTCAAAGGAGGACGAGCTGTGTTCCAGGTCTTCATCCATAGAGCTAGGCACATCCAGTCTGTTTTTGTGATCTTCACCCAGAGCCCCTTGAAGGAGCTTCTGGTATTCAGCCATCTGGGCCTCTCCAGCTTTCTCACTGGGTGCCATGAGTTGGGTGATCTGAATACTGGGCAGACTAGTGAAATAAGTGAAAAGAGGCTGTTTGGAGACGGAGGCCAGAGGCTCTGGGGTGGATTCTTGTGAAGCAGCGACAGTAATGGAGTGTGAGGGAATGGCACATGGCTGTGGGCTGGTGCTTCGAGACCGTGTTTTCGGTGTTGAATCCCCATCATACTCGTCATCCTCATCCTCATCTTCATCAACTTCATCACCATCCTCTTCAGCACCCTCTGAGTCATCAGCGTCAGAGAATTGGTGCTCTGCCATTATCTCTGACATGCCCATCCTCTCTGATGCTCTTTGGACCTCTTCAGTGGTGTCTGGGAAAACAAGAACAGTAGCACAGTTTCTCAAATGACTTCTAGAGTTCAACATTGTTTGAGGTGTGGTGAAATCAAAGAGCGTTTCATTTATTCCTTTGAACAAAAATGCTTAAATATTGGCCTAAAAAGGTTACTGGGATTCTTTGCCTCTTCGTCCCCTTGGAATTATAAGGTTCTATCTGACATTTTTGTCAAAATTGAGTTATTCACATATTTTTATTCTGTGACAACTTATTTACATTATGTGATGTGTTTTGTACATTTAGGGTCCCTGTTATTTTTATGTTTGAAAGAAACTTGTTCCCCATACACATTTTCCTATATGTAATGCAAAAACTTTGAAGCTCAATATCTCAAAACTGCTCAGAACGCAGATAGAACTATATAATTCCAAGGGGACGTCTTGTGCTCAAAACTTTCTAAATTTGTAGTTATTTAAAACTGGCAGAAATGGTGTACTGGTACTACTTTCAGCTTGAAATATATTGTAATGTTGGGTCCTCCTCTCAATAAAATCATACCTGGTTCTTCTGCCTCCGCCTCATCCACAGATGTCACTGACACACCAAGCTCTAAGCACTTTTTCATGTGAGCTTTTGACTTCATATGTTTCGTAAGGTTTCCTGAAAACAGATTTTAAAGTGTTTGAATTGCTTGCATTGGCATACCCAAAATTATGTCTAACCCTCAATTTATTCTCTATTCAACATAGATCTTATGTTGGTCAGTGTGGTACAGACATTTTTTTTTATTTCTTAAGATGTATATGAATTATGGTTTTATTCAAACTATAAGACACTATGTGTGTATTTGTATGTGTTGTTATTGGAAATGGATAAGGATAAGAAAACCCACCTTTTGTTTTAAAAGCAAAGTTGCAAAACTTGCAGACATATGGCCTGACATCTGTGTGTGTGCGAATATGTTTCTTCAGCATGCTTGGCTTTTTGCAGCGTATCCCGCACTCCTCACAGATGTACTTTCCCCGGCCTCGGCCACGCACATAAACATAGTCTTCATTGGATTTGTACCTGAAATAAAAACAAGGCAAGGGTTATTAACATTATTGGAAGGTATCAAATATATTGGTGAATGTTGCTGATGAGAAATGAAATCACACACATCAAAAAGCTCATGTTATATATTTGGAAGGCATGATTCTTTTATTTTCACAGCTGTATCGATTTAAGTTTTTGCTCCAGCACAGGATAATATTATATAGAGCACCAAATATTTTAAAAGCATGAGTTCCATTCTAAATATATATCAAAGGCACATGCACAGAATACGTGTGTAATCTATATTATGATAAAAAAACAAACACAAAACAATAATATTACTAAGAATCAAATAATGCTGTCTAATAAATACCATGTTGTAGTCATACACATTTCAGCTGCTTCAGTTTTAACCGATTTAGGCACCATTAAATTAATTTGTATGTTGATAGATGTTGGATTCCTCAGCTCCTAATATTTGTTTCCCAGCAGTATTAAAATTTAATTGGATTTTAGAAAAGGGGGAGTCTCATCTTCTATAAAGAACACTCAGATAGATGTTCAAAAATAACCATACATCTTCACATACCCTCCTTCAAAGATTTTGATGCGAGTTGGTTCAGCCTGCATTGATGAAGCTTCTTTTTCTCCGTGGTCCTCTTTCCCCCTCTCTCTTGAGCTAATTCCCTTCATTTTCTTCCCAAACTTTCCAACATCAAACTGTATAAGCTCAGGCTTTAACTGGAATTGTAAACAGAAAACAGTTTTTATAATGAACCCTAAAACCATAAGCATAAAACAGTTTTTATAATGAACCCTAAATCCATAAGCATAAAACATAAACAACAAGTTGGTCGGTGCATTTTCTTGTCATTCATTTTTAATTATTATCTAAGAAATTTAAAAATGAGCAACTAGCACCTTTAATGTTTTGACAATAACAAATTATATTAATCATAACAATAATCTGCTTTCCCTAAAATTATACGTGAGAACTAAAGAATAGGGAACATTTGCTGAAATTTGTATTGTTTCTTTCATTTTATATAGTTGCTTTAAGTTGGGCTGACCCAAACCAAACTGAGTCATAGTGAACTCACCCATACATATTTTGCAAGCATACATAGTTTGAAAGTTGTAAATTTGCACAATATATCAATGTATTATCCGTCTATACAAATTACTTTTTAAATGCTCTAGAATGTGTATTTATTCACAAAAATCAATATAATTAAATGTATATGGTTAATATATATATTTTTTCAATTAAATTTGAATTACTTAAAACAACTGTTCTTGTATATTTTAGGAAAGTCAGGACTACCTGCTCAAACTTCTGTTTCCACCGGAGGGATGAAACAAGTTTTCCAGTGCCAGGTTGATGCATAGCAGCCATTGTATACATCTCTGTGTTATTCCTCTGTTTGGACCGAAGAAGTGCCAGGGTGGCCTTGGTGCTGAGGTTGAGTGGGTTGGGGTTGTAAGAGCTGACACTCCAAGAACCGTACACAGAGGTTAGGGGAGTTGTATGTGCGTAATTTGGCTTGGTATAATTTAAGAAGCACCAGCTGACACTAGTTGGTGTGCGAAGACTTGGAAATTGAAAAAATTGATGGACATCTGCCAAATCAGTGAGTAGGAGAGTGCTACCAACAGCTCCACCACCCTGATTGGCAGCTAGCTGCACTAGCATGTTTACTGGGAACTTGTTACCCATGTTCTGCTTGGATTCTTCTTGAGAATCACTTGAGGAAATGACTGATTGTGGGCTTGAGCTTGCCTCTGGGGTAGACTCATCTACATCAAGCTCTTCTGGAGAATCTGCTCTGCTAGCCACATTTGTAATAATTTGCAAGGGTGGAATGAAGTTGTCTTTTGGAGGCACGTCAGGTAAATGAGGTGCAGATGGGTACCCAAGGAATTTAGATGACAAGAAATCAGTGGGAGGAGATGAGGACATCCTCTCTTGTTCATCTATGGAGTCATCTCTATTTGAAAATTCAGGTTTGGGGGACTTATCTTTCGGTGCACAAGAATTGCTCAGCTCAACTGCACTAAGCTCTTTCACTATCTGTCCATACATCTTCTCTTCCTTGACCCGTTTCTGTTGTTTGGTTTCAATAAAAAGCTCAAGACTGCTAGCTGGCGACAACATTCTCTTGCTCCCACCAATACTAGAGGAAGCATCTGTAGTAGAGATAGTTCCTGACGTCAGAGACAAAGGAATTCCTGTATTAAGACTCCCAGGTAAATATTCAGGAACTTTCCATATTGGAAAATTTAAAGACCCTTCTGAATGTCCTAATATTTTGGATAAATTGATGCCAACTTGGTGCTTTGATGCAGTGCCTGTAAGTGAAGCTGTCGCCATATTGTCTGTGCATATAACTCTGATAGAATTTGTACTCTGAGCAATAATTTGTGAAACACTTGTATACATAACACTACTATACGATGGCACATTTGTCTGGATCCTGACTGGGACCAGCATTCCAGGGAGTGATGGTTGTGAACCTGTACTTTGAGTAGCAAAGATAGGCTGAACTTGTTGTAAGAAGCTTGTAGTCAGCACTTTAGATGACAAGACCCCAAGCTGCTGTGGGGAGGCTCTTGAGGGATATGGATAGTTGTGACTTGCCCCATCAGTTTTTGAGTCTGTTTGCACTTGAATTTGATGAGGAGGTTGGTATGGTTTCTGTAGAATGGGCTGTAGATTTGGCTGTTTGATATGTAGTTTCTGTAACTGATGTGTCTGGAACGCCAGGTGCTGCTTGTTTCTTTGTTTTGATTCAGGACGCCAGAGCATTGGCTGAAATGGCAAAAAGGATGAGGTTGCCAGGTTGCTCTGAAGTGAAGAGTGTTGAATTATATCCTGGGCCATGTGCTCATGCACTGAATGCTCACTATCTGATGAAAGCTGTGCAGGCAAACGAGGAGCGTTCTGGAAAATATCCTCAGATTGGCTGTCCTCACTGATGCTTTGTTGCAGCAAGTGATGCGATCCTAGAACTGACTGTGTAGCTCTCCTGGGTCTTGCCATATCACTAGTTACACAATAGGATGTACCAATTAAAGCAGCTTGAGAAACATGGTCAGAATGTTCTTGTTTGATATTCAACTCTGAGATTGGCTCTTGAACCACTACTTCAGGATAGACACTGAGAGATGCCTGTCTAACCAGGTAACCTCGTCTACGCTCCTTCATAGCTGAAGCACTTGCGTATACTTCTCCTTGTCTTGAACCGGTTGAAAGACTTCCATAATCAAATGACTTACTACGGATTTCTGGTACTTCAGTGGGCAAAGCACATGGTGCCTGCTCTGATGAGGAGCGTCGCATCTCTCTTTGATGATGACCTGGTATAGACAGAGAATGGCCACTGCCAGGAACAGTTAAGTACTCAGACTGCTTGGCAAAGTCATCTTGTTTAGTTGGGGACACAGATTTGATGCTTTCCTCTCTGTCAAATGACATTGAAAAGCTTGAGCTATGAGAGAAGTTACTATCTTGACTAGGGCTTCTTGAAAGGCTTGTACAAGTGGACTCAAAGCTTGACTCCCCAGAAGAGTGCTCCATATCTGCGAGACGCAGACGTTTCTTCTTTGGGGGTAGCTTCTCTGCAGGAAGTTGGGACAATGTTTCACTCCTTTGTGGCCACTGAAATTCCTCAACATGTTTCTCTGGTTCTTTCACTGGTACTTCAGGTTCTTTTTCTGGTTTGTCAGGCTCTTCTGTAACTCTTATTTCAGGCACTTGAATGTTGGGTTGTCGTACAAGTTTGTGGGGCATATGATACAATGGGTTAGAAGAGAAAGATCCATGCTCATTGTCACCTTGCTGCTGATGTTCCATGCTTTCTGATCGATGATGAGATTCAGGGCTCTGCACATCATCAATGTTGTCTGTGTCTGATTGCTCAGAAAGATGTCCAGCATGCTTATCTGGCTGATAAAATGGATGTTCAATTGATTCAGTCTTCTCAAATGAGTTTGGCCTGCTCAGCGAATTAGTATGTTGAATGACAGATATTACATTTCCAGCAGTTTTTGTGTCTGAATCTTGAACAAGTACCACATCCTCTGGAGTTATACAAGAGCCTCTGTCAAAACTGCCCGATGGACTGTGTGCTCTAAACATGGATCCCTTACTAGCAGGAGCAGCCTTGGCAGAATCTTGACTTCCTTGTCTTAAGTCATAGTCCCCAGTCATTTCAGTAGAGCCACTCCGACTGCCATCATCTTGTCCAAGGCAATCTTCCTCTTCACCAACACTCTTTTTCATGCGCCGTTTTCTTGTGGTGACCTCCGTTCCTACCTTTGTACCATATGAAGTGTATGCTGTACGTACTTCTGGGCAAGCCATTTCTGAGCCAGACCCTTTAAATTCTGGCATCAAAGACCCCCTCTCTCCCATTTTCAAACTTGAGATCAGACCTGTGATCTTCCCATAGTTCTCAGACTCTCCATGCCCTTCTTGGGCAGAGTGTTCAAAGGCACCCTGTCTCCTTAACCTCTTTAAACCCACAGCTGCTGTGTAAAATACGTCATCTTGGGTCATCATCTCATCAAATGAGTGACTACCTCTTAGACTTGGTGGGACATTGAGGTTGGTAGGGGAAGGTGTTGGCATTGAGTTGCTTCTAATAAGTGGCCCTGAATCGGAGTGTGCTTCAAGAAGACCTGTGTTAGTTTGGTAAGAGCCAACATGATAATGCTTTGGGTCACATCCAGCAACTAATTCTGCACAATCACTGTGATAAAATACATGACCTTCTGATATCTTTCCCATGGCCACCTCCTGCATGGCACTAGACTTGTTGATATTAGTGTCTTGACTAGCAATAGCTACCATCCCAACTGTGACTGATTGTCTAGATCTGGAGTTGGTTCTGTGGTACCAAGTTCTTCCAAACATTATCTCTTCATATGTCTTTACATTGGTGTTGGGTGGACTGATCTGCTGTTCAGCGCTCTCTGAGCGGGAAAAATAGCCAGAATCAGTGCTACCTTTGCTGTGAGGGCTTAAGAGATTTTGTGACTGCTCTGAATCCTGGTCCTTTTTCTCAGTGAGTCTTAAGGCAAGTTTCTTCTTAACTGTATGAGACTCATCTCCTCTGCCCATCTGTCCAGCAATAATTGAACCTTTAATGTCTGTAAACTGAGGACAGTCTGTGGTAGGTGATGGAACCCCTTGTTTTGGAACAATTAAGATAGGCACTTTCATAGATGCCACGGACAATTCCTCTGCTGGGTCTGCATATGCTGGTCCCCTTTCCATTTGGCTCTTGTCAGACTCGAATGATATCTGTGGGCTACGTTTTTCAGGGAACATTGCCCCTTCTGCAGTTTCTTCATCAGTGTCTGTGCTTTGTTCACCATCAGAGTGTGCTTCTGCTTCCCCAACTGAAGATGCCTGATCTGTGTCTGTTCGAGTTGCTAGCTCAGAGAATGGAACAAGTCCTGCTTTGATAGCATGAGCATGAGACTTTCTATGTTTATACAAATTACTCTTGGTTTTGAATGAGAAACCACATGGACCACAGGGATAAGGACGCTCCCCTGTGTGGGACCGGATGTGTTTTTTGAGCACACTGGGTTTAGCACATGCCCTGCCACAATAGTGACATATGTACTTTCCTGGCTTCTTGGGTTTTTGTTCCTTCTTATGACTTTCATCTGGCTGTTCGGGTCCAGATTGGGAAATCTGGCCAAAACCAGCTGGAGACTTCTGACGGGGAAATACTCCATGAGAGCGGGAGTGAACAGGAAACATATCATCTGGTGGCAGTTGACCAGAGAAAGGCCAGGCATGGGCCTCTAACCCAGGTTGTGGCTTTGCACCGCCAAGGAAAGGCTCTTGTGGGTATGAATGTGGCAATTGGTAGGAGTAAGGCCGAGGGAAAACCTGTTGAAATTGACTTTCTTGTGATGAGTGTGTCACTGCAGATGACATCAGCTTTCCAGAATTAAACTTTTGAGTTGAGCTTGCAAGGCTTGTCCCACTTGTAAGACTTTGCTCACGATGCAAGTGTCTTTTAACATCTGGATCTGCAAAGGTACTTCTTTTCGTTACAGCAGAAGGCTCAGAGACCCATTTTCTTTGTAAGAGGTTCTTGTCCCGTTGCTCCTTGGTGCATTTTTGGCCAATGGCAGGTTCATGTGGCTCCATTTTTATTAGTATTTCAATGTTGTTTCTTAAGATCGGTGTTAAATTTCATTCATGTACGCTGTCATGCCAGATGAGTTACTTAAGTGACTCCTAAATAAAAGGTCCTTCCACTTCCATAGTTCAAGTGTCGCTCCACTTTAAAATGTAAATTATGTCCCTCTGTGACAATCAGGCCAGTATCTTTCCATCACTCATTTCAGCAGTCCATTCACTTTTTGTTACATCCACGCTTGTTCCTCTTCTGTTTAAAGACCTCTGATGTTTCAGTATCTATAAGAGAGAAAAAATAAAACCAAAGTTTAAATATTGCTTTTTAGACAAAGATTCTAAATGTATTAAAGTAAATACTACATTTAACAATACTACCTTAAGATTTTGAAAGTTGATATCTAAAAAAGCTGGGGGAAAATTATACTATGTCTAAACAAAACAGTATGGTGGTTGATCATGTGACTCTTGCTCATCATACTAAAATTACATCTTGCTTTCTTGTTTTATTTATTTTAGTTTGATATCTAGGCAGCTGCACAGATGTGCACTTCTTGCCTAGCAAGTGTGTCAAGAGTTTTCAATGAATTGATGCAGAGGAGCTGCCACCTCTATCTGCTCATGAGTCATCATTAACAACCTTGCCCACTCATTTCCTAAAGTGATACAAACATATAAAAATAGCCCAGGGAATGCAAATGACATTTGAAGTAGTGTGGGTGGGTGTTTAAAGGCCAAACTCTAAGCATTTTCTTCCTTAAGAGTTTTCTAAGCTTTTAAAAACATTAACACTGTGAACACTTAAGGACAAAGGTGGGATCATTACAGACCAAAATACAGAACCAATATACAGTACAACTTTGGACAACTTTTTGTACAGCTTTACAGCAGTAAAAGCAAAAAATAGAACCCGAATGTGTTTTTAAAGGAAAGACGCTGTGTGATGTGTATCTTAATCTCAGGCTCATTCTGATTGCAACAGACAGCGCTGCCTGAGTATGAGTAAGGAAACTGTGTGACGTTGGTGTCTGGAAGGCGATGTGAGCACTAAAAATAGCAGGGCAGAAAAACCACTGGTATTTATAGCACTTGAAACATTAACTTTTGGTTCATTTTGTTTTCATATTTCTTCCATGCCTGACACAGGAAAGTATGTGTTCACAAACCAAGACAAACCATGAGTTGAACTCCTCAGTAGTTGTTGTTAAAAGCACTGATTTTAAATTTATAGCAGCCTTGCCAGGCATTGTTTCCTACAACAACATGCACAACCAAATATCTGGCCAATTATATATATTAGTGAGGCTTTTAGAACATCGACACAGGAACTACAGATACTACTGACACGCCAAAAAGGACGTGATATAGCTGATGTCACTTTAAGACCTACTGCAAGGATCCAATATATTGACATACATCCGATCTTCTCCCAAATGTTTACGTTCACTTAAGACAAAACCGACCAAAAAAATAATTTTTCATGAATACTCACCTAGACGGACGTTTTGACATATTTCATGTACAATAAGCCATGACCTGTTTCTTTTGCTTGATCTATGGGTGTGTAAACTGTCAAGACAGTAGTGCATTCAATAATGCATTGTATTTCGCTGCTTATTGCACTTAATTTTTTTTTTAACATCATGCGCTTTATTTTCTCATTCATGCTTGTTTCTTAATCACTCTAAAGTGTCAATAAATTTAAGTAGTACTGCGCTGCACAGATATTTACCAATATAAACAATATAGTTATCATTAGTTGGGCTGCAACAACGAATCGATAAAATCGATAAACGCGGGACTATCAATAAGTCACAGAGATGTTTGAGTATAGAAAAAAAAAGTTGAGTTGAGAGCAGAGCAGAGCGGAGCAGAGCTGAGGCGCCGGACTGGAAACTGCGCGCAAGAGAGACCGAGTGTGTCTGCGCGCGATCGACAGTGTGCGAAAGATACAGAGTGTGTTTGCACGCGAGCGACAGTGACAGAGCGACAGAGAGATCGAGTGTGTCCGAGCTAGGGATGTAAATTATCGATTAATTAATTAATCATTAGTTGATTGACCTTACCGATTGATTAACGATTAACTGATAAGCGGCTTTTTTCCTGAGAATGTAAATTTCTCACGGTATCAATAGTGTCTTTAACATAAAAAGCAAAATATTGCTTATATACTGAATAAAAATGCATGTTATATTGCTCAGTTGATGTTTTATTGTAACAGTTGGGATATGGTACAGATGATAATGGCATTTATGTAGTTTAACAAAATAAGAAAATTAAAATACATAAAAAATAATTGTGCACTGGCTCACCTGTTGCATGTTAGACATTAAGCAACATAAATACACTTTAAATAAAAATCTATATGGGTAGGCTTAGCCTACACTATATTAAGCCTACATATAATAATCTATCAGGTAAACTACTTTAGCAGCAGCACTTATAATCCCCCTTGGTCTGAGAAAGGTAACAGTAAGATTACTAGACCTGGAAACTTTAAATATAGAACTTAACACAACTTAAATCATCCCTGAGGAAGGTGACAGTAAAATTAGAGGGCGTTTTTGTAGCGTGCTTCCAAGTGGGTAGTTATGGTCGCTCGAGAAGGGATATTATATCCTGGCTCCATGAAGTGTATTAACTCCCGAAATCCCTCACTATCAGTGGTGCTAACTGGCATCATATCTTTTTCGATCATTCTGCAAATCCTCTGAGTAATGCCCTCCGCGTTCCTGTGGTCACACACTCGCCTTCCCACCACAGCAGCGATTGTAGGTTGTGAAGGCGACAGACTTCCTCCCTGCAACACGGCTGCATGCAAGTTATGAAGGTGGTATCTTAGCGAACTCGTTGAACTGTTGTACTTAATCGTAGTACCGCAGAGTTTACATTGGGCGTCTTTGTCATCATTAATTAAATTGAAATGCTCCCACACTCCACTCCGTTTTGACCGCCTCATGTTTGGTTTCTTTTTTGCCGCCTCAAGTTTGTGTCGGGTCTCTCGCCGCCCGCGAGAATCTCGTGTCACGTTCGCAATGCTTAATTAGCCGACAATTAATTTAATTTAATCAAGTAAATTCTTGTAGACAATTAATCGATAATCGATTAACCGTTTACATCCCTAGTCCGAGCATTAGTAAATTGGTACATAGTAATATATAATTGTTATATATGAGGCATGGAAGTTTGATAAATGGACAACAATATAAATAAAAACAATTAAATTCTTACCACTGAATTAGCAGACTGTGATTTGAATAAGATAGACAGAAGATGAAAACACTTTCTTGTCTGTCCCAAGTACCACTACAAGGGGAAAAAATTTTTTCACAATTTGGAGCACTGATTTTTTTCATTCTAAATAACTCACTACTTCACTATTTCTCGGAAAGGATGAGCTGGAAAATAGGCCTACCTTACACACCATACAAGGTGGTCAATCCATTGTATTTGTTTTTTTTATATTATTTTATATTGTATTTATAGGTTATATAAATTGTATTTATAAATAATATTAGGATAGACTAGAGATATTATCTTCTGTTGTAATTATTATTATTGCTTATATTATTACCTATTATCCGACTGCACGAGACTTGTCTTTTGTGTGCATGTGCTTGTCAAATCATGTCAAACATTTTGTTAAAGATTATAACATATTTGACAAAAAACAGAACAAAACATAAGTTTGTGAGTGTGTGCGTCTGTGAGTGTGAGAGTTTGTGAGTGTGTGCGTGAGTCGTGACAGTTTGTGATTGTGTAGTGAGTGTAGTGTAGAGAAAAAGTTCTAACGTTCAAACAAATCCTGTTAAGTTTTCTGATTTGTATTTTTCTTTATTTTTTATAAATTATTTATTGTTCTGACAGCTCAGGTCCCTTTAAACAAAAATATACATCTTTTTGTGCACTTTATTTAAAAAAAGCCTATATATTTGGCAGATGTAAACTGCCCTACAAAGCAAAAAGGCAGTAACTACGCAGAGTGCAGAACTGAGAAAAATGACTTTAAAGTTATCCTGTCGTTACCTTTTTTGCAGTTACTGTACAAACGACTACCATTTTCCCCAAAACGACACACATTTGAGATAAGATGTTATGTCACATAACAAAGGATGCCTTGAATGTCATGAAAATGATAATATCTCATTTTTGACCAAAAATGCAGTTACTGCCTTTTTGCTTTGTAGGGCAGTAAAGCATACAGTACATGAGTATGTTTATGTTTTAGTAATTTTTTTTATTATTATTATTATTATTACTACTATTATAACAGCTAAGGGATGTTCAAGGAGCAATCACTTTCTGAAGATTATTTTTGCACTGTGAATTTGCACTGTCAGTTCTTTTTTTGAATAAAGGGATGGAAATGAATGCTTTTTTGTTTTCTGTTTTTATTAATCCGATTCATCGATTAATCGAAAAAATAATCGACAGATTAATCGATTATTAAAATAATAGTTAGTTGCAGCCCTACAATATAGAAAAACCTCTACTGATAGAAACTTTATATTGTTGCCGTGATACATTCGTCATACCGTCCACCCCTACCCTACCGTCCACCTAGTGCTTTTCCCACTTTTTTTCCTGACTTTCGTGACATGATGGATTTTGTGGAGGCGAGATATCTACTGAATGAATTAGATAATCTATGTTTTTAAGGGAGTTTAAAATATTTTGAATCTAATTTTTAAGAGGCAAATGGATGTGCTTACAATTTGAGAGCACATGTGTGGGACACACTGTGAAGAGGATAAGAGCAGTGCCTCCATTCACAGGAAATCCATCAGAATTTGGGATAGCATGACTAAGTCATATTATATAAACCAAAAGAGGTTACAAAAATCTAACATGACATGAAGTTCTCTGCTACTGTGACCCTGTGAATTTACAGTACTGTATGTCCTGTTCTACACACATATTTTTCAACCACCCCATGTTGTTAGATGGTTATGAAACTTGTTTATACCCAAAGATTATTGTGATCTTTGCATGGCTGAGATCAGTACGCTGCTGTCTGCCGTGCCACTCATCTTCCTGCCCCATTTTAACAAACAAAGTGTAGGAGGTTTGTAGCCTGGGGCCACAGCAAGGCCTCCACACTGGATGCACAATACCAGTATAATAAAGAACATAAAAACTTTTATGAGGACACTTGCTCATGAATAAAAATACACCACCTAATCTATTGCAAGGATTATGCATTTTACAGTTCTGCTGTCAGATTCCAGAGAGAGGATTAACATCAGTCTTCTCAAAGTCTGTTTGTCAAGGAGTGCTGCATGGTGCAGCAGTCCTAAAAGGATTTGGAGAGGCATTATGTCACATTCTAAGCCATTTGGATATCCTTTTCAGCTGAAGGGAGACTCCCTGTCTTTTTTAAGTGCCATCGAATTTAAAGCCATTATGCAGTGGAAATGCCTAATCTCCCAGAAGTTCACCACAGGACACCATCAGGAAACAAATAAATATATATATGAACAACTAAATAAAGAATAAAATAGAAGCAGACCTAAGAAAAAAAGAAGAAAAAAAGATATTTCGCCAAAGTATGTTATTAAAAAATTCTGAGTCATACTTTTTTTATAGGGATTGTGATTATCAGCTGCCTGGTTGTTTAGCTCCTGCCAAAGTTAGGTTATAGCAATAAACAACTAGAGTAATTCAGTCAAGCTGTCCATTTTCTGCTCCCCACTTTTAAAGGGATGGTTTTACAGTCCAAAGCCCTTATGGTGTGATATGTTAGTTTAAGTACAAAGATCTGAAAATTCAGTAGTTCAAATGACTCGAAGAATTAGGAAATATGTATGTGACTGTAGTTTACATACTTAAGCTAATGGACTCTTTGGAGGCAGACAGTGTTACCAGATCATGTAGTTCACTGAGGTGCACCTGGACACTGAGCGGTATGTTCCAGAGATTGGGTTCCACCTTTTGTCTACTCCCCCATGACATCACAGCCATGATGCTGGGGAGGTACACAAGCCAGATCTCATTTCGAGTCCAAAGTGGGACAATTTTTGTTCCTTGTAGGACAGACACTGAATAATTCAACAAGTTGCTAATTGTTTCAATTCAGTGGTTATAGAGGTTATAGTGACAAATTCCTACTGCTAAAGAAATGATGGTCAATCCCTTAAACTTTATTTTGCACCTCATTTGTATTTGTCTTGTTGTCGTGCATTTCAATTTTGCTTACACCTTGCTTGGTTGTCTCAAGAGGAACTTTACTGCCATAAGGGAATTTCAAGTGTGCACGAATACCACTACTCTTGCAGAGGAGGAGAGGTTGCTGAGTTGATTTTCCATGGTTCTTGTTCCAGCTATCCCAACTCATTAGTGATGGAGGCAACTTTTACTACTCCAACGGAGCTTTATCATCTGGCACAGAGCAGATGAGAATGAGTCTGAAAATAGATTGCAGTATGGACACCACAATAAAGTCTTCTGTTTTAAAGGAACTGGCACATGTCTATTCAAAGCAATTATTGAAGCAACCTCGACTGCATGCTGGAAGGATCTCAATTGCTGTTCTTTTATTTAACTTCCTATAACTGAATAAACCCACCGTCCATTTGCTCAAATAAAGGAAATTTCTTTGACAATCCTGAATTATGGCCCACTAATGCTATCCTCACATTACCTTTTCCTTCACTCGCACAGAACTTTCGTCTTTGCAGTTTATCTCAGCTCCCCGCAAGATTCTCCTTTTGCTAATCCAGCAACTTTTACGGTGTGATTTTGGTCTGTGTTAGCAGGACCAGAGGATGTATCACCCGAAATGTGTGTGAGTCAGGCCCCTGGAGTGTCATACTGACTCCTCATTAAGACTCCAAAGTTGAATCTTGGGCAGGCGACTCATCCAACTCCACATGCAGCCGGGTGAGAGGCCAGTGCAGAGGCCTGCTAAAATCATGTCCAGATGGTCAGCATAGAGGAGTTTTACACATCGGCAATATCACAATCACATTCCAAGGACACAGGACTTCCATAACTCGCTACTCAACAATAGCTACAATGCCTTCAAAGCCTTCTGAGAGTAGGAAATAGGAGGATCGATAGGAGTTTATAAAAATACAGCTGTACTTGCAGTTCAGACAAGGGCTCTCACAATATCAGATTTTTCACTACACGATTATCATGGCAAAAATTATTTGATAATGATATATTACGATATCGATATAGAAAATATATATTAAAAAAATCAAAAATTCATCTTTACTTTGTGTGTGTTTTTCACATCGTTGCATACAAAAGCAACAATTACACTTAATGGCAACCAGTTTGAAATAACTTCCTTCTGTGAACTGATGTGGCTTTTTTTTTATTAAAAAAAATTATATTATTGTATAGTATTTAATACAGTGATAAAGGCTATGTCGATTGGCATTACATTATAAATATACATTATCCTTATGCAAATACCTGAGATGGCTTGAAGAACATAGATGTCGCAATGGTGTGTTAATTCACGTTTGGTTTAATCAGTCAAAATGTGCATTTTATTCAACTACAGCGTGCTATATCTAAGTGTCCATATTAGGGTTTTCCTGGAAGAGTCTCACTTGTGGATTTATTGCACGATTATGCCATCCGGCGTCGATTATGAATGAAATACCTTATGTGAGAGTTTAATCATTTTAATTATTATGATTAAACATTATTTAACCATATTGCTCATATTGCCTGTCTTGGGTAAAAATAGATAAAAAATACTGCTCTCTATTTGAAATAAAGCCATGATTAAGCTATAAGTTCGTATCCGAATCAGCACACTTTTGGACTAAAAGCCCTGAGGAATGTACATTTAATAAAAACACAGAAAGGCATTAGCAGTTAACATGCTAATGCAACATTTTGCAATTCAGGACTAGCAAAATAATTGCAACTTACTCTCTGAGTACGTACAGTGGCCAAATCTGCAAGATAGCGGAGGTGGTTGAACAGGTTGTTAGTATTACCCCCTTTGTTGATCAGCAATGCTGATACTGGCATGCTAACTTTCTTAGAGTGCGAGTATAGCGTTGCATATCTTGTCATATCCGACTACATGCTTTTACACAGTAGTAGTAGCAGCTACGTGCTGTGTCTACTTGTGTTTTACGACAGGTGGCAACCAGCGTTAAGTTGCAATACCACCACCTACTGTACATGTTGGGATGTCGATACTGGTGCTGGATTGTTTATATGTCATATAATCATATGTGTACTATTCGTTTTAAATATTACGGTTAATGCCAATACCGGTATATTGCGACACCCCTAATTAACACGATAGCAATATTCAATTCAGACAGATAAACCAGTCTTTGAAAGCTATATGGAGCAGAGGAAAAAGCCATTAAAGCACAGGGGAAATATTTTTAAAACTATTTACAGGAGAGCCTGAACATTTATGTGTGCACTGGAGAGAGAAAGCATGCGTGGGAAGCATCTACAGCCATCTCGAGACGGGGTGAGGAGAGTGGGTGACTGTTCCTGTGTGGGTGGAGAAGGCATGAATACCATGCAGGGTTATGGTGTTGATGAATTGCATTATGAAAGGGGCTTCAGTTACACAACCCAGCCCATCCAATTCTTTGCCTGTGTGGGCCGAGAGGGATGGCAGAGCTGCTGTGATCCGTGCGCAGCCGGAAACGAGGTGCATACAACCCTTCAAGACATTTGGTCGAATGTGTAATTATCTAGCAGCTGTGATGCCAGCGACTCAGCGAGAGTGAGAGAGTGAATGTACCGGAAAAATCAAGCATCAACAGACTCACATTCATGGAAATGATGGGCAATTCTTTCATAAGGACAATATCACGGCATAAAGAAGAGGGAGAAAACGCTCGCTGGCTCTGATTAGTTTTGAGATACGGCAGCGGACACATTATCCATTAGCTTGTCATTATAATCATATCAATGGTGATTATTTAAATAACATCATCTGTCCAGACGGCTGCTCTCTCAACAAATTGCAATGCGCTAAAATTTGACTGGGCCTTGACATCCGTCATTAAATAAGATATTAGCACTGTCTCAGTTTAGGAAATGTTGCGATTTGTCTTGATGAACACGTACCAGCAGTTAAGAAAGTGCCCAGTTATTATGTCCACCATTTATTATGTCCACCATTTACATCCTGATATTGAAAAAGCTACTGATATCTATTTGATACAAGCCAACAACGATTTAAAGGGGTCTGATGGGAAGCCCCGAATAAACCCATCAAAGTGAAGCAGCGGTTCTTTCTATCTTCTTTCTCTGTCACCAAAGAGGTCTACATTGGGACAATACCACAATCAAAGTGCTGCTGTGGGTGGCGGGTCAAAAGGCAGTGCCTGCTGATAGAAAACACAACAGCTATTAAGGAAAGAATAAATCCCTTTCAACATGAGGTCATGTCTAATTGAAGTGCCACTCTGAAAGCCCAAGCACGATCCCCCAGCACGAGATACTGTTACCAATCATATTAGTGACCAGACTGGCCAGTAGAGAAACTGGGTACCTGGAAGGAAAAATGTACCCCGGTCTGGCATTGAGGTCTGACCCAGGACTCTGATGCACACCAGCAGTCTAATACAAAGCAACCTAATTACAGGATAGCTCGATAATTAAAAACGGCATGGATGAAAACATTCTCTATGAATAACCAGGTCCAAAAACAAGAGCTGCATATTTGTGGACTGCAATGCAGGAAAACGTCATGGAAGTAAATGGAGAAAAGATCATCAGCACCATTTATTGGTCATTAGATGGATTTATGACACATTCCTGGAGCCGGTGTTTAAAAACATGGCCGCCTTGCAGACTGTCGAGGGGCGTGTGGGGGGTGGTGGTGTGTGATTTCAAACTAAATCTTCCTGTAGGTGCCATTGCTTAGATTGCTTAGCAAAGCGCCAACAATCCTAGGGGTTTTTCAGACTCCACAGCTGTATCTGTTTTAATGTACATGTTTCCATTTAGCCTTGGCTTCAACACAGAACACTGCCCGATGGAAGGAAAAAAGGACTAAAAAAAGTGAAAAACAGGGCTTCATGTTGGTCTTAATTGTCTATGGAAAGACTGTCATATTTTCCACCGGGTAAGCTTGAAACCATTACAAGCTAGCCTTCATTAAATTTTCCACAACATTTTGCAGAAATGTCAGGAAACAGCTGTGTAGGCACAGATTAATTGTCTTTCTTACTGGTTCCCCACTTACAACATTATGCTACATTGAAATGTATCCTTGTTTTTTTCACTTCCTCTTACCTACATTAGAAAGTAGACTGAAGCATGTAAAAGCTGTGGCCAGTTGTTGACATTTAAAATCACAAAACCCAAAGGGAAATGACTGCCTCCAAAGGAGGTCTTAGCTTGGCTCTACCTTTAAAGGGGTTTGGACACAGCTTGGATCCACAGCTTGGATCATGTAAACTAACAATACTGTCTAACACTTGATGGCTGCTCTGTCAAACCTTCTTCGTCGGTTAGGAACCTGGGTGTGCTCTTTGATACCAGTCTTTCATTTGAAAGTCATGTGTCTAGTATCTGTAAAACCGCATTCTTCCATCTTAAAAATATATCTAATTACATCATATGCTCTCAATGACAAATGCGGAACAATTAGTTCATGTGTTCATGACATCAAGGCTAGATTATTGTAATGCTCTTATGGGTGGTTGCCCTGCAAGCTTAATAAATAAACTACAGCTGGTCCTAAATGCAGCAGCTAGAGTTCTTACTAGAACCAGGAAGTATGACCATATTATCCCGGTTCTATCAACACTGCATTGGTTCCCTATTAAACATTGTATACATTTTTAAATATTGCTGATTACTAGCGCACTAAATGGTTTAGCTCCCCAGTACTTGAGCGAGCTCTTAACGCATTATAGTCCTTCACGTCTATTGCGATCTCAAAATTCCAGCCAGTTAATAATACCTAGAATATCAAGATCGACTGCTGGTGGTAGATCCTTTTCTTATTTAGCACAAAAACTCTTCCTAATATTGTCCGGGAAGCAGACACACTCTGTCAGTTCAAATCTAGACTAAAAACACATCTCTTTAACCTAGCATACACAAAACACATACTAAACTTCAATAATTCAATGTTAGGATTAATAGATTAGGTCAGCCGGAACCGGGAACACTCCCCATAAATCCTGATGTACTCGTTACATCATAAGAAGAATAGCGTCTACGCTGTTTATCCCAAGGTTTACCACAGTCAGCCGGATCCAGGCCGTATCCAGATCTGATGAAGGACCTGCGGCTGGACATGACGACAACGCAGTCCTGAAGTGTCAACTAGTCCCCCGTGAAGGCCCCCTTCTCCTTCCCTTTACGTCTGTACAGATAAAACGTTGTCAAAATAGTTGCGGTTCACATGGCTACACGGAAGCGATAAATAATTATCTATTATACATCTTTAAGGCCAGACAAGTAATTTGTTTAGGTCAATTTGTAGAGAAAGACTACACCCCTGCGCACATATATATTCAAACATGCATACTAAACACGTAATACGTGTGTGCATGTCATCAGCGTTTTCACAGGTTTGCATTTTTAAAGCTTTCGCAGAGATAAATTTTTTTTTATAATTAAAACAAATATATATATATATATATATATATATATATATATATATATATATATATATATATATATATATATATATATATATATATATATATATATATATACATATATTTATTTATTTTTTATCTCTGTGAAAGCTTTTTTTTCTTTCTTTCTTTTTTCTTCAAGGCTTTCACCTTGGAACCTATTTCAGGGTTTGCGTTCTCGAGCCACCAAGCACTGTTGTTGTGTAAATGAGCAGGCCGGAGCGCATTAAGGGTTTTCTGTTAGTACAGTGTCGTGTAAGCGTCCCCTACGTTAATAACTAATGATCTTTGCATCGAAAGTGAATCGATCAAAACTAACTTTAGCTGGACAATAACTTTATTCTAGAGCTGTTGTAAAGCCAAAACTATCTCAGTTACTTGAATGTCCTATTATCACTGTAAAGCTGCTTTGAAACAGTCCATATTGTTAAAAGCACTATATAAATGAAGGTGACTTGACTTGACGACGACCCTTCAGCCACATGAAGGTCTCCCCACAGCTTTTTTCAAAAGAATTTTCTGCACAGGACTAGGCAAAAAGCAAGTGGAACAGTATACCTCATAAGTATATCCAACGCCAAAATTCTATAAAGAGAAGGTGCAAAACAAGAGAGAGAGCATCTGGAGGTTGTGATCCCGAGTGGAAGAGTTGAAACATCTGCCACAAGTGTGCCCTGGCCTCTTGGAGTAAAACAAATAAATGACTCTATTCACTGTCCGAGGTTAAAAGCTTAATAACTGGTGGGCGAGCATGCACGATTGGGACGTCTGGCTGCCACTACTCTGAGCACCACCCACTGAAAATAAATCGTCACTGTTTGCGGCTCAGGCTTTGAAGCACCGGCATTTCTGGTGTCCACAAACACATCACAGAACTGTGGAAAAGATTCAACGGTCTGGTCTTTGTCCTGTTGTAGGGGGCTAAAGGCTGGAATACACTGCACGACTTATACCCAGAATTTTACAGTCTGGACTCGTTGATGATAGTTGCCCAAACTCAGAGCCAATCTGTAGGTTTTGGCCAGTCAGAGTAAGAGAGACTTGACAGAAAAGGGGCGAATTGTATGATGGGCACAGACTCTGATTTCTTTTAGCTTCAGACTGGTTCTATTCAGTCGGAGGACATCAAACACGGTTTTATTTTGAGCGATTTTTAGAACACTAGCAATGAGATTTATGATTCTGAGTGAGTTTGTTGTGTTTGAAAATGATTTGAAAGTATTGTAGTGTGTAAATCCTCAGTCGCTAAGATTATAATGTTTTTCTCTGTAACCATTTACCAAGTCCGCAAGTGTTTTAAAATATTTTCAGAATTTAAAAGTCATGTAATGTATTCTAGCCTACACTATCCATCAAAAATGGACATTAGACATTACATTTAGAGGACTAAAACTGGAATTGATGCCAAAATAACCTTTGATCTTTAAACTTAATAAAGGCACTCTTAAATATTGATGCATCTATATAATTCCACTTAGATGCTAATCAAGAGTTTTATTAGCCGTGGTAAATCAGATGTCATCAGCGATGCACTTTTATCTTCCTACTGCATCTGTGAGGCATGCAACCTCAGCGCACGGTCCCGCCAGATGTACAGCCCGCAGAACATGTGTCTCCCTAACCTCGCTTTTCCACTTTTTCCATATTAAACACCTGGGTCCTTCATGGGCTCCCAGATATTCTGCATCCTGCTGTCTTTGCTCTTGTGTGGTGTGACATTGTAAACTCACCCAAAGGTTTTCTGTAAGTTTGGGATCTGCTTGTTTCTCAGGGTAAAGGCCTCGCACTGCTTCCTCTATGGTAGTTGGGTTAGGCAGGTAAAGGCTGGGCAGTGGGGTGACAAGTAAGATCCCCTGGCCAGGGTGCTGAGATTATGCAGACCACTGTAGAGACAATGAAACAAAACAAGTTTAATGATAATGTGTTGTGTGATATGAGACCATATAGACACTATCAGAGTAGCTGAAGGCTCTTCATATTGAATAAATATACTGGATCTGAGCATCTGCTAGAACAATATTTCCACTCCCCTTGGAGCAATCCTCCTCTATCAATATGAATCCTTTGATGTGTGTATGCACAAACCATATTGGAACAAAGAGCATGTCTGTGGGATAATATAGGCAAAGTATTATGAGACATGGCGGTACAAATTCAAAATGTTTAGCATTTCCTTTGACATTTGAATGGTGGTACAGTGTATCTTGCACATTACTCTGAACAATTTTTCAAGATTCATGAAATGGTAAAAGTCCAAGAACAGTTGTACAAACCATAATCAAACACTAGGCATAATTATATTGATTGGTAATCTGACAGAATAAAAAAAAATATTTTCATAAATAGAAAAATTGATAAAATGTATGAATAAAATATATGAATAGACAAAATGTGTTGTCTTTAACTACACAGGCCTTTAAAGACACAGGCCTTAAAGATAATAAAATGCCAAAGAACCCAACCGACAACCAAGCGGCTCCATTGTGCCTGGACAAGACTGAACCTTGGCCAGCAGTCTATGATTGAGAAAGAAATTTGCTGTAATTAATATATAATATAGTATAAATACTGATTGTTTATATATAATACACATACACACACAGCCTTTCTCTTACAACAACAGAAAAATTAACAAACAAACATGCATTGCACATAGGCCTTATAGTTTTAGTTTTTAGATAAACAATTTGCTTGGCCTTTGTAGTGCTTTTGAGGCCTGCTCTCCAAAAGCCCATATAGAGAAGCATGCTTCACCGTGTTCTTATGCCTACCCTGTCTTGGAGTGAATGCAGCCAAGCTGTGCTCTTCAGCCCCGAAATCTAAAATGTGCCCCAGGGCTGGAGATATTACAAACACCATTATGCTGCTCTGCTGCACTAAGACAAGCTCAGCTAACCCAGAAAAACAAGACATTTCTGTGAGGTTGCATCACAATCTGCAGTGGAGCTCACCCAGGGTAAACACAGGCAACACTTCCTCTCACCCGCAAAAACACAGAAAAAAAAAACTTTTTCTCTAGGACTCACATATGTCGCACTGCACACCAAATCAAGACCTCAGACTTTCAAAATCTTTTGATGCCAGTATAGGGAAGGTTTAGTATGTCTTCATAACAAAATAAGTTTCTTAAAAGGTACAAATAATCAACCTTAAAGACGAGTATGCATAAAGTGAAGTATATGTTGGTTAATGAAATAGCTTTCTATGACTTTGGTGCCCGTAAATCCACAGCAGGCCCCAAAGTATACAGGAACTGATGCATTTACTGAACTGTGCTGGATGAACACAATTATAATATGTTTTTATTGTCATTCTTTTATAACTCAAATTGTCTACCACTCAACAAACTCTAAGAACTAAACTCTATAAATGATCCAAACTGTAGGAATTACAATTCCTTCAAAATTCTTTCAAAAAGCAGAGATTTGTCTCTACATATCCACATTAAGTGAAGGAGCTCCTTGGTAAAGGGCTTTGAGCAAGTAGCTCGAATTTCTAGGCTGCTCTTCCCAAAAGCATTGTTATCCATAGATCTTAGAGACCACTGGTACCAATGGTCTCTACGATCTACAGTATGTAGGCTTATGGTGCTTTTGATTACTTGCTCAAAACACTTTACCCAAGGAGCTCACCCACACCGACCTGTGGGTGAACTCGCAAGAAGAAATTATTCTTGCCACGGAGATGTGCTGTGACGGGGCAAGGATGAGTGCTTTAAAAAAGCATCCAAAATAGAGATTCAACATAGGGCTGTTAGCTAAATGAACAAGCGATGAATTGGAGATGTACAGGGTATAAATAACTGCCTGTAATTATATGGCTCCAATTTTTTCCCTGGAAATTATCATTTGAAAGTACTTGAGGACATGTGGCACATTTTGTCAAAGCTCTCATACACTATGCTCTGTGCTACTCCACAGCGTGTGAATTAAAATGTAAAGAGTGACAAGTGAATGCATATTTTCTATTTCAATGGTCTGAGTAATTTCTGCAAAACGATTTCAGAGGGAAAAAGCGCCATATAATGTCATGCCATAAATGAGTTTCCAACCCCCTTCACAACATCCTCACACCATTTTCTGCCTCTTTGTCTTAAAGTGAATAGGATTACAGAACTGACACAGGAAATATATATTATTATGGAGCTTTTTCTACCCTAATCCATTTCATTTACTTCAGTGAGAGAACACAAACTCCTGGTAAACCAGGAGGAAGTCCTACTTGTTCAATTGCATCTTATGTAATATCAAAACATTTAAACAGTTCTCTATTTAAATATTCTAGTTTTATTTTTAATGCGTGGTGCATGCTAAGATGGCACTAAGATGTTGCAAGGCACAATGCCAGATTTGTCTTTTATTTATGTACTTTTTTAAAGAGGTCTGCAGTACATGAGTCATAGAATTTCAGATACTGATTTATACAGGCAGTTTATCGAGCATATCCTGCTCAAAAACAGCAGCTGAGTGTAGCTTAGTGCATTTAGCCTTATTTACATTGACCCGGCTCTAATGTTGCTCGAGGTCAGTGACCACATCCTTTAAATAAAATTTGTCAGGGCGACGAGCCTTCCTGTTGCCTCCTCACTTCCACAACATTATTCAGGGTGCTAAAAAATTCATGCAGAGTAATACAGGAAAGTTAGCAAGATCATTTGAGGTGGCATTAAGAAGCTAAATGTATCACGGAGGAGAAAGGGCCCTGGGGCTAGTGGAGCTGTCATCATTCTGACTCGCCACTCATCGTACCAGCCCTGCAACCATGGGAACCAATGAGGCACTCTGTCAGGTGCACCTGCCTCAGCCTGACACCTCCACTGCACTCACCCCTCTCTTTCATTTCCTCTTGTATTCATTCTCTTTTAAATCTCTTTCCCTCTGCCTGTGTATCATATTGCATTCCCTAGGATGTCTGACAAACCATGACGCCATCCTTTCTAAAACCGAGACTCTTTTTACTTGAGGAAGTCGGTTTAATGAAGCCCAGCTGGGGACAAATAATAGGGTGAGGAGGAACGCTTGCTACCAAGAATAGATCGGCCCGACAGCAGTCGAATCATCGATATGCACAGCATTAACAGCTTCATGAGCAAATGGTGCTAACGTTAAAATGCCACCCGTGACCCTCACAGCATCGCAAGTCCTCCTCATCTTGCGCTCTTCTCTTCCATAATTAATTCCATACTTTTTATTAAATACTCTTAACACTCACTGCCTTTGTCTCTCTTTAATAGGACTTGTAGCTCCAGGCACCATATAGAGACAATGCAATTACCTTATATTTAATGGGCCGACTTAAAAATTTATGGAAGGAAACTGGAAAGTACATATGACAAATGACACAAGCAACAAAGGTGACAGCTCCCTCCTTTAGCTTAGTCTTAAAAAAGAAGGCAGAAAAAAGGAAAGGATCCCGTTAAACCATCACATGTCTCCCAGCGCAAACAAACAAATCAGTAGGCTCTGTTGTTCTCCTCCAGCCCCAGCTGCACACAATCCTTTGATTCCCATGTCTCTTCATGTCAGGGCGTTCTAATGGAAAGAGCACCTCTGATAGATGAGTGCATCAGTGAGGAATTCACATCCAAATAGTTGTGGTCATGACATCAGAGTCACTTGTTTTATTGTTGGGCGGCGAGTGTTCCCCTGACAGCCGGGGTCTAGTGTCATGTTACTGTTACACCTCAAAAGGTCGGGGAAATCGGGCTAATTTGATTTCCTGACGGCACAGGCTGACTTGTACTCGAATTAGCCCCAATGATGGGCTAAAAATCAAGATCTGAAATAAAAGTGGCAAGAATGGCTCTCTGTGCTTTTAACTAATATGTCTGATCTTTACACCAGACTAAGGAGGGGTTCACTTCTGGTCAGTGGGTTGGCCATCCAAACATCTGTACTCTGACAGAAGAGTTATTTTCATGTGTGTCATGGTGTATGTTTGGTGAACCCAGAACAGTATCAATTAAACAAAAGCAAAAAACAAAAGGCACCTAACTGTAACATACATAGTGTATATATATATATATATATATATATATATATATATATATATATATATATATATATATATAAATAAGGTGTTTTATTTTATATAATATTAGGTTAATAAAATAAACTGTGTACAGCAACCATTATATCACAACTCCAACGTCAAGAACAATTTAAATGCCTTGCAAGAATTTCAAGATAATAAAAGACACACATAAGAGAACCAGCCAGATGCCCCAGTGGAAAATTATGTTTGGTATTCAATGATTTACAAGTTGTCCAGTCTTAAAAGGCGAGAAATTGATTCATTGCTCACGACTAATTTGAAACATCGTGAGGCAAATACCTTGAGAGGTTTCCTAGTCAAACAAAACTGCTGAAACAAAAATATTTAAGTTTCATGGTTTGTTGTAATTTAGACGAGCTATAAAGCCCTGATCACACAATGTTGATTAGGCAAAGTTCCAGAGGGAGTGCTGTCTCTTCATTGCTTGTTTATCTAAAGAGTCAGTGGAGCCACATGACCAAGAATACACAATGAGCATCTCCTCGATCCAGCAGGTGTAGAAGAGCTGGGCTTTCGCTCTGTAATCAGCGCATTGGGAGACAGGATTTGGGCTGCAACAAATTGGTGCCACATGGTGTTTAATGGGCATTAAATCACAGAGTGCCACGGCCATCCTGCACATGCCAGAACAGTCGCCCCCAGAGCGAGCTAATCAGTGTCATCTTCTCCAACCCTTCCCTTTGCAGTTCATCTGACTCTAAGGCCCAGACTGAAAGGGGAAGGTGACATTTACGTCATTGGGGGATGAGTGGACCGGTTACCATCCCTGTCACCCCTTTCACAAGCAGCACACTCTTTTTGGATAAGAGGGGGCCCCGTGTCGAAGGAGCCGTGCCAGCGTCAGCGCGTCTCCATCCGCTGCCAAGAGAATCCTCCCCTGAGATTGAAACGGGAAAAGTGTGACATATCGCACAAGCTGAGCACATTACATTGGGTGTGATAGTAACACTGAACCGTAACTAGCACACCGAGAGAACAGCTAGAGGAACCCGCTAGTAGAACACCCCATCCCGGCATTCACGCTGGCCGAGGGCCGAAGAAGAACCTCTCCTCGAGGACCACACCAAGGTTCAACTGCGTTTTGCCGTGTAAGGCAAATCCGCCCACTTGTCCTTCTGTTCTTCTCTCTCCTTTCTCTACTAAAGAAAAACAAGAGCAGATTCTCCATGATAGCACCGTGAGTCAAGCTCGCTCTATCTGTTCCAATCTCCGCACTGTTATACAAGTCAAGAAGCTGGCGCTGAGCTGGTTTCTGAGTCAGTCTGTAAAATACATGTACATCCAGGCCCCGTCTGTCCAGTTTCCACTAATTTTCTCTCTAACATGCCTTTTCACCAATTTACTTCAGCTGAGGGGGAGGGAAGTTTGGTGGGGACTTTGACAGCAATGGCAGCTATTTGGGCTGAAATGAGAGCTTTACGGGCATGTAATTGATGGGCTCGGGCAGCAAAACCGCACAGTGCCATTACCCTGCGAGAGTCATGCACTTCTTTTTTTTATAGAAGCCCACCATATATAAACATACCAACTCAAGGTTGAGGTGTCAGGAGACTTGAGGCAGCAATGGCTATTAACACCCAATCAGCATTGGCACCAGTCAAAATGAAACTTTAATTTTTTGGTTTTCACTGAAAATACATCATTCAAGATGGCTGGCTAGAGAGTAATGGGAGAATAATCACTGTACAATCCCTTGCTAAATTATTTGAGGTGATGCAGGGCATTTTTCTTTTTGGATATTAGGTATTGCAGCAGGAAGAGGGTCTTCCTGTAATGGTCTTTGATAGACCTGTAGTGAGAAACAAGCTGCTTTCACCAGTATCCTCTAACCAATAACCCATTGCTTTCTCCTAGGGGGGTAAACAGCACTTCCTGTGCAGCAGTCTCATAACACGGCGCCACTCCTTCCATCCCCGCAAACCTAACTCTGACTTTCAGTCTTGATTTATGATGAAATTTCCTGAAACCTGCAATACACAACTCAGTGAAGAATGAGTATAGAATATTTCCTTCTATACATCAGGATGAACTCACAGTCAACGAGGGTGTCCAGAAACATTGCAATACAGCTTTATAGACGAGTTTACATGAGAAATGAGTTTTGTATCTCCAAAGCACAACTTTCTGTATTTCTAGAAAGAATCAGTCACTGCCAAAACAGGTTCTGAACTTTTATTTTAACCTAACTATATCCAGAATATATCTAGAAAAAGAAAAAAGCAACAAGAGTGAAATCAGTGTCTCAGTATGTGTAAAAAATTTGAATTAGGTAGCAAACAGTATGCAGGATTGCATGTCAACTTGTAAGAAAGTAGAATTAATATGATTAAATAGCAGATTAAAACGAAACCTCAACCTCAGTTAGGTTTGTTTATCATTGGTCACAAACTATTCATTAGTCAAACTCTACAGTACATCAGTTTATTCTATTTGTTAGGCTATCAGTATAGAGACGGTTGTTATTAAGTACGTGTCTTGCTTTTCAGAGAAAAAAAATCAAATTACAAAAACACAATTGAAAGTTATTTATTTAACATTGAACTTTTTTTAAACATTACAGCAGATATTATAAACAAAGCACAATATAACTTAAAATAAATAAATTAGTAAAATAAAAATTAAAAATGTATTTGGCCATCTATGAAGCCCCCCTCCTAGAATAGTCTATGTTAGGCCTATAACTGACTGCTGAAAGAATGTAACACTGTATGCCTACAACAAAAAAAGATGGCGAGAAGAGAGAGAATGTTCTCGATTAGCACCCACTGGCATGCTGTGAATGTCGCGGGCAGATCATGATCTGCTGTGTATGTAGCCAGGACTCGTGTTTGCGCAAAAAAGGCTTTCCAGCATATAATATGTACTGTTCCACCTTGTGCTCACATCTTGTTGGAAACGTTTTTGTTGCGTCCCGAACTGTTCTTGGATAGATTGTAGGCACGCATAGGCAAGCGAGGAATGTTTAAAGTGGCCAACAATTTTCCTGACTATCGCTATCACATCCGCTATACTGCGCTGAGTCAACAATCCCTCGTTGACCGCCAGTTGAATTGTGTGTGCCATACACCTTATGCCTTTCAGATCGCTATCTTCCAAGGCTTTAGCCATATTTCTTGCGTTGTCACTGACTACCGCATGCACTTTAGATCGGTTGATTCGCAGAGTGTCAAACATGTTGGCGAACGCCTCACATATGCCTGCAGCTGTATGGGACCCCCTAAACTCTTGTGAGTGCAGCACAATCTTTTGTAGCTTGAAATCTGTGTCGATCCACTTCACAGTTAAACTCAGCATACTGGTAGGCTTACATCCGAGCTCCATATTCTTCATCAGCTCTTCATCAGTCGTGAAGCAGAGGGCTGCAATATCTGTAGCCAAGAGCTCATGGACGTGAGTTGAAACGACATTATACATCTCAGGTAAGCACACGTCTGATAAATGCCATCTACTAGGCATGGTGTAACGGGGCTCAATATGGTCTATAAGTCTGCGAAATCCAACATCCTATACAACCGAGAATGGTTGATCATCCAATGCGATGAATTCCATTATCCTTTTAGTGATGCCTTTAGCTTTGGCACTGTCATTGGCAAACTTTTTTGCCTTTTCTAAGAAGTCAGCCACAGATGGAGTGGATGTCCTACGACTGGGAGGAGCTACTTTCCTTTTCGCTGCTGTTGCTGCTGACGTGTCTTTCTCGTACTCTGCATGCTGTTCGGGGTATTTTAAGTGATAAATTAAAATGGTAGTGCTGTAAGATTTTGCAGATGCACCCCCTCTGGACAATTCAGCAGAACACTGTCTGCAACCGGACGTTTTTGCCTCTTTCTCTGACACTTTAAAATGCTTCCACACCGCCGTTGACATGTTTGCTGCATTTATAAAGCCCAAGCCTCTCACTCTACGCTGGTTACTATTTAATCGCGTCATCAAAAATGTATTCTTTTTACTTATTCGGACAAATAAATTTGGTTGCCAAACATTTCATTCATAATTTTCCCCTTTTATCTTAATTAAAATGAATATGATAGATAGATAGATAGATACGTACATAGATAGATAGATAGATAGACGGACAGACATACAGTCTAACTGGAAGTCAAGGAGTTTCACACTCAAAGGGAGTAGCTCATAAGACTTTTCTATAACCTCAATGACATTTCCAATGACCAAACCTCAGTGACAAAAATAGGTCAAAGGGTGACACTATTTCCTAGTCCAGGAACTAATGCAAGAGTTCTTCTGGCACTCATCACTCATGATCACACTTTTAGCAAGAGACACTTCCAGGAAAAGGAGTATCACAGCTGTTAAAAGTAAGAAAGAGTTGTGGGCCTACTTAACAGCACTTTAGGGGACACACAGAGTATATAAAACTTCCTGTTGTCTTTCTGAAAAGTGGATCTAGCATTGCTATACCACAAACACAGAGGAAATCTGTTTCGACGGGGTGAAGTGCTGATTCACCACTGCAGGGATAACAGTGCCGTGGTCATACCATTCTCTGGCCTTTGATATCCACTCTGCTGTGTCTGCACTGAGCTGTTTTTAAACCAACACCAGCGTCAAGGAGGCTGTGCCGCTACTGAAAGCCCTTCGTCAAGACAAAGAGTTTCCTGAGAAGAGCCTATGGTGGTTAACACATAAACGAGTCACTCACACACAGCAAAAGTGAAGCAGACAGTGCAATATGCTGATTCAACCTCGACTGTGCTCCATTTCCAACTACACAGGAGGATTTTACCCATGATCAGAGTGCATCACAAAGCCATTAACGGAGCTGAGAAAGTTTGACATTTTGCGGCTCTCCCCGATAGAATAATATTATGACTGGAAAGAGAGTGCCCTGCCCTCCAACCACTCCTATAATTAAGAGTGAATACAGGCCACGGGGGACAATCCTGGGGGCCAAGAAAATCAATCAGTCACCCCACAGTGTTTCTCTGGGCTCTGCTGGCTGGCCCACATCATAGAGAAAACGAGCCTGTTTGCTCTGTGGCGCCTGTCCCTTTAACTGTCACTCTGCTGGAGACAGACATGCACAGGAGATAATAACAGCCCCCTCCGCAAGCCTCCTGGTGCATTAATATTGAAGTGCAGGACTGAAGTGGCCCACTACAGTCAAGCCCGGCAGTCAAGGCCACATAATCCAGCAGAAACAGAGAGGGAGGGAGAGCTTTTTAAGCAACTTGAGTCCTAAGGACATGGTTGTGTTTCCAAAAACAGGACCCTGTCTTTATGCTGTGCTTGTGGGAAGAGCTTGTAAAGTAGCTTGTGTCCCACACACACAATAACAGAGCCAGAGTCACACCTTGTCATGTTGTCCAGGTGCCAACTTTCCCAGGAATCGCCATATTTCCATTTCCCACCAAAGGAACACCGTCAGAGTCTCGCTCTGGAGTACCGACACCAACCGCAAACAATTCTTGATGCTAAGATCTTTATCAGAGTAAAGACTTTTTCACAAATTGGGCCTATCTGTGTAATGTGATTAAAGCCTTTACTTCCAGGAATCTGACAGAGAGACAAAGCGTCTTTGGTGTCTGGCTCAAGTGCTGAGGGTGGAACTGTCACAGCTGTGTGAGGAAGGAGAGGAAGCCACTGTGGCATCATAATTATGGCATCTTCAGTCAAATAACAGCATCTCCATTTCCTGTACACGGCTGCTCTTTACCCCTGGCTTTGTGCCTTTAACACATCGACTAGCCAATGCAAGATGAATTTTCACTCTTTTCACGTGTTTTTTTCTGTTTATTCCTGTAAATGGAATACATTTATACAGACTGTCGCCGGAAAATTATTTTAATTGTACAGCTACAGTATAATTGCAACCATTCCATCCAGTCCTTTTCAGAATGCAAGAGGTGGCTAAAATAATTATTATTCAACATCTTTTGACAGAGCGGCTGCAACAATGTTTTCAATGACACAAAAATGGGTATCTATGGAAGCCTGTTTTCACCTCAGAGTAAAAAATAAAACAGGTAATTATGAGTAAAAATTTAAATAAGAAAAAAAGTCAGATTGCGAGATAGAGTCAGACAACAATTTATTAATTCTGTCTTCTTATCTAAGTCTGCCTGTCTCTATCCCTGAAAGGGCCTCAAGTGTGTGCTCAGTGGGGACAGATTTTCCGACATTTCTCAAGTGGCTTTGGCCCTCTGAGGAGCTGCTAAAATCAGAGAGAAACAGGAGATATTATATTAATAGAATGAACAAGTGTGACCTGTGATTTTGATGCATTTAATAATACTTTCTGTCCAGTTATGCATTGATGTTCAAGATGATACTGAAGGTTCATGGTAACGGAGAAGATATTAGCACTAAAATTGCAATCACAGAAAGTCAGTGAATTTAAAATCTTGGGTGGCATCCCAGGTTGCAACGCTCAGATCCACACAGCGACTACTACTGTTGAGGCCGGAACTGTGTCAGTGACGTTGGAGGAAGTGGTAATGTAAAGGTGAGAACTCAACTCCCACAAGACTGTAGCAGCAACACCACAACAGTGCAGGCGACTGACTGACTCGCTCACACACACACGTACACATCCACCTACATGCAAATCTCTAGCTGTCTTTGAGTGAGGAGACAAAGGAAGTGAGGTAAAGAATAGTAAAGAATTGTTTTTTGTTTTTTTTTTCTAGTCAGTTTGCTCTGACTTGTGGGGCAGGCCCCAGGTTTTCCGGCCGTGGAATTGGGGTCTGCCACACGCACTTGGGCTGAGAACAAACACTTATTAACAGTTCCAGGCTTGGAAACTCTGGGTACCACTGGAGGAACAAAGAAATGGAGGCCAGAAATAGGCCAGATTTCCCCATACCAAATATTACCCATGGAAAAGCTAAGCACTAGCACACTAACACACATATTTGTGCAAACAAGCGTGAAGCACTTTTTGATGGCCTTATTATTATTTTCTTTCCCTTGTTGTGAGACTCTTCGAAAAATTATTTTTCCAAGCTTCTTGGAAAGTGGAAAATCAAGCAGCGCTCTTCCGTTTTCCACATCTGTCATAACGTGACGAGTCCTCTCCCTGGGCATGTTCATTTCCAGAGACAGGTCCGTAGTGTAATCTGACCATGAATTTCCATTTCTAAAAGACACGACTACATTACAAAAGGTAGCAGAGTGGGGATGGAACCGCTCATTCACAATTTCTCAGCCTCTCCTGCACTGGGACGAATCCCCTCAATACGAAATTAAGATAATTGTTTTTCCAGTTCCATTGACATGCAGCTGAGCCTTTCCATGTGCCCATGTTTCCCACTCAGCTTGTTCCGTATCATGTTTGTACCATGGCCGCATTCAGCTGAGTCATAGATAGATAGATAGATAGATAGATAGATAGATAGATAGATAGATAGATAGATAGATAGATAGATAGATAGATAGATAGATAGATAGATAGATAGATAGATAGATAGATAGATAGATAGATAGATAGATAATTCAAACTCGGATAAAATGTAATTCCCTTTTGCCCTTTTTCAACTATTTTCAACCCCTAAATATCACAACATGCCTATGTGCCTCATATGATTCAATTTATTTTTAAACATTTTTTTAATAACTTTCAAAACAACATTGAGTGTGTGAGTCATTCTAAAAGCAAAGTATTGTCTATCAGCACCTGTCAAAGTGAAAACAACATCCATGTCCAGACACAAATCAAGTGCTCCAGTCTGACTGACCATTGCTATTTCAACAGGCAATTTCCCCTCTGATTTCGGTCTTAAAACACGTCTGCCACTCTCAAACAACCTGTTCTCTGCATGCAGGAAAGTGTAACTGTGGATGAGAGGAAAGTTCAGTTGATGTCATAAGTTGGCTCTCAAGGGGAAAGCCTTGTCTTAAAGGATCAGATCCAGACAATGAAGCACTTTCGTCCTCAGAGATGTGAGGTAAGTGTGGAGCAAATACAATTCAGTGCAAAAAAAGACGAAAAGAGGAATGAGCCTCTAAAAACCCAAGATGTGAGTCTGTTACGTAAAACCCAGGATGCCCTCTTTTGTGTCTCTGACAATGCAGAGCTCCTCACAGATGGAGGGGACGAGGAGTCACTGAGGTCCACTGCATAACTCTGTTGAGAACCTCGCTATGAACTCTGGCAATGTGTGTATGCGACTTGCATAACAGATGCTGTGCTGTCTCACTGGGGCGGAGGGGTATACAAACTGTGTGTGTGTGTGTGTGTGTGTGTGTGTGTGTGTGTGTGTCAGAGGGGTGGAGGGGTACACTAGCTTCTCTGTTAAGCGTCTGAGGTCACTGCTGGCCCCCATCGCAAACAAGTCCTCATCATCTGGCCTCGAGCAGGAACACACACATGAGGCCTCTTGAATGTTTAAGTGTGTACGTATGCTGTTTGTGTACGTCTCTTAAGGGTACGCAGCCCAGGAGAGCTTGTTTGCACACGTGTATTTACATTTATCCCTGGAGACACATCAGACTAGGGGTAAGAGAAGTAAATAAACACATAAACAAACCGCATATGCAAATCACAGTTGTTGTTGTTTGTTTGTTTTTTTAAATGAAACAAACACCAATACGCTGTCTCACAGCTGAGGTCTTCCTGCCCCATGAAATACATTTACATGTGCAGTTATAATCGAGTTAGTCTTTATCAACATTGAGACCAAATGTCATCCAATTAACATGTATACATGCTGGATGAAGCCGAGGTACAGTCATATCTAGGTATGACTATTATCTAGGTCTGTAAGTTCGACAAATGATGAGTCTGACATAAATCGAACTTTTGAAGTGCATGTAATTAAGATTCTATTCTATTTAGTCTAAATAAATTAAAAATTAAACAATTAAAATCCATAGTTTTAAATGCTACAATTAATTTAGGCATCACAACATTAAAATTTACATAAATACAAAGAATATTAATTTCGAGATTTGCTAAAGATTATAGTGATTTTAAATTTTTTTCAATTCGTTTTTATTTAAGATTAACTTTAAGTGAGAGGTAGATAATGTTAAAGGTAACCTAAAATGTAAAAATAGTTTAAATAAACATGCAGAATTCAATATTCAATGTCGATCCATACTAATAAATTAAATATACATCTAATATCACCAATAAACAGGATTCCATGGGATATGTATCACTGAATGTAATGCCACTAGTCAAAGTCTGTCTAGCATCTCTTTTGGGTTCACAGTTTCTCTAAACTGTTGTCAGCAAATAGTCGGTAATGTTTGCGACCCAGGATCCAAAAACTGCGTAAGTCGTCTAACAATAGTTCTGGGGTAAATATAGAATGGAACATCTAAATAATGTAATCTGTCACATTTACGAAAACTGTGAACAGCTAAAACTTCCATGTCAGTGCAGCACCTGATTGAGATGCAGGTTAAGATTAATATAGAAAGGACACCCAAATACTACATAATCTATGATGCATTACGAAAATGAACTACACCTGCCACGTCACAGCTGCACCTGATTAACACGTGTTGCTATAATCTAAAAGTAGTTCTGAGGTAAATTTAGAACAGAACACCCAAATAATACCAAAAATGGATTGTAACACTTGAAGCAAAACAAGGCTGATCCCATTTTAACCCCGATTAGCCGTTCATGTACCCTCCATTGTGGAGTAGTGAAATGCGACTACGTCAAATCTGTTCAAGAATCTCACACGTAGTTGTAGACGTCACACATTCCAACACAACAAGTGTTTAATGGATTTCAAAGAAAAATAAATCCCAGATACCATTGTTACTGTGTAAAATAGAATTCCAGGCACGATAATTTATTTGCTGAATAAGCCTGATTCAATATCCACTGTACTGTATGTGAACTTTATTTATATATTTAGCACAGCTAATACAGCCATATGACTTCTAGAAGGTAAGAGCAGGTATTCCTACATAATATTATGCATTGAGCTGTCTGTATTGCATCTACAGGATATGATTTTCTGGTCTCATTCTTGTCAAAATATTTTCTGACAACCATAAATCCACCCATTTCAAGCACTAACAAGAATGAAATAACATTCAAACTGAAGTCTGGCTTATAACTCCTTTGTCCACCCTGCATATTATACAACCAGTCATATTCCATGACACATTAGAAATCTATCAACATCTCCTTTTCAATTTTCTGTCGCTAAAAACACTTAACTGGTATTTAATTACTTTTGGATCAACAAACGCTGAGCGAATGACTGCCTGACCTGCCAGCTCATGAGGTCACAGTATACTGCACGCACAAAAACATGCACGCATGCAACTATATACACATATTATGTGGTGTTGCGTTGCATGCTGATGACTGGAGAAGTGGGGAAAAGGAGCATACCAGATTTTTATACCACTATTAAACGAGCCATAAAGGGGCCACCCTAAGTTGTCCTGGAAAGAGGCCCCCCAGTCAGGAATGTAACGGTCGTGCCGCCCAGCGCATCTGTACCACCTCAACGGAGGAATTTCCAGCGTTCTTATAAAACTGATAATGGGATGTGTACGCAGCAGGAGTGGAAAATCAGAGGTGCGTTACAAGGTTTTACACATTCCTCCCTCTCCATGGGCCAGACATGTGTGCCCTGCATATGCTGGAGTCTGAGTGTTTGAGGATCTCTTGGTGTGTTTATGTCTACCTGATGACGGGATATCCCCACAGGCATCCGCTGGTGTTGTTTAACACCGACAGAGTTTCTGCATATACACTGCAAAACCTATAATGGACATGGAACGCTATAGGGCATTTTTATTTGTGAACATGCAGACCGAATCAAGTCTAGACCATTTAAAGATATACACAATACCATTCAAAAGATTGAGGACGGTAAGATTTTCAAAAAGAACATTTTAAAAGAAGCCTCTTTATGCTCACCAAGGCTACATTTATTTCAAATATAAAAATCTATTTTAAAATGTTGTTTATTTCCAGTCTTGATCCTTCAGAAATAATTCTAATATGCTTATTATTATCATCAATTTTGAAAATATTTTTGTGGAAGCCGTGATACATTTTATTGCAGGACTCTTTGATGAACAGAAACCTATTTATTGACATCTTTTGTTTCATATTTTAAAAATATATCTGGTGAAGAAAGTGTAAAAAAGTGAGGTCAATGCAGAATTTTACACAGAAAACATTCTAATATGCTGCTTTAGTTTAGTCCTCACGAAAAAATTATAATTATTATAAATGTTAAAAACAGTTACGCTGCTTAATATTTTTGTGGAAACCGTGAAACATTTTTTTTCAAAAAAAAAAAAAAAAAAGATCTTACTGACTTACTGCTTTTGAAGGGCAGTGTACAGTATATCAAACTCACCCAACAATGGTGCTAATGGCAGCTGAGGTTTCATTCTTTAAGGCCACATCCTGACTGATGCAACCAATGATTGTCTCCACCAAACTGCTATATTAATACAGTCCAATAGTAAAGCCAAAAACTGACACCGATTTTCTCCAAGGTTGCACATTTTTACTTCTAACCCGAGCAGCTTCAGCCATCATGACAGATGCAGACAGAAACCAAATAAAGATCTAGTTTCTTCCATTGGTGAATGGCTTCCTGCTCAGCTTTTGTTTGGTGTGACTGTATGTTGCAGTGCAGATGGACAAGTGGAAGTCTCCTCTCCTCGGTATCACAGAGCGGTCTCCCAACTGGCAATGAGAGACGAACAACTTGAACCACACTCTGCACAGTGGGCATATTGGGATCGGCTCTCTCTGGTACAAAGTTTTTCTGAGATAACAATTTAAGCGAGTTTAAATAAGTAAATTTTTATTTTATAAAGGTGAGTATTTTATATTTTATTAATTACTGGTTACTTCAACAAAACCACCATTCTAAAGTTTGGGGTTAGTAAGGTTTTTTTAATTAAATTAATAATTGTATTTACAAGGACACTGATCAAAATTGACAGTAAAGACCTGTACAGTAAAAAAAAAAAAAAATGTTTTTAACATTCATAATAATTAGAAAAATTTTTTTCACCAAATCAGCATATTATAATGATTTCTGAAGGAACACTGGAGTAATGGCTGTATATTCTGCTACGAAAACAAACCTAGTTGATGTTGAAGTGAATCTGATGCAAAAAAAAAAAAAATCAATCAATCACTTCAATGCTCACCAAGAACAGGGGTCAAAAGACAGGGATGTTAAACCGTAAATGGTCCTTCTATAACGTTTATAGATAAATCTCATGCCCACAGCAGTATGTGGCCAGATCTGTGTCGCACTGTAATGAGGGCTGTAATGCTTGTGGCAGTTTTTTCTATTTCCTACCCTGTGTCCTCCCACTTACTTACACACTCCTGTCTCTCCATCTCCACACACAACATGTACCCCACGGCAGCATTAACAAACTCCTGTGGTTTTTAAATAGAGCAGCACAATCTCAGTCACAGCAACCCACGGCTGCTGCCTCTCCATCTGCCTGCAGATTTTTTTTCCTGCTTCCTTCCATTTCTTTTCTGTCTATTCTTCCCTCTGACTCAATTCATGGCTCCTTCCATTCACAAGCTAAAAATATAAGTGAGGCCCTCACCTTGCCTCGGTGTCAGCACGTCAGAGCGTCAGTAGGCTGAATAAACGTCAGCTGCTTTCTTCTCTTTAGTGGTTGAGAATTCAGGTGGGTTCCATTAGAATAACCTCTCTCTTTCTCCATTATTCTGATTCTACTCTGTTCTGAAAACTATGTATGATTCCCATAGGATGTGTCACACACTGTCTCCCTAGGGCACATGGATTTTGCATATCTAAGTCTGACAGATAAAGACAGATGATGCATTAACAACATCCTCCTCTTACATCATTCTTTTACCATTTTTAATGTTTAAAATCTGTATTGCAGCACTAAAAAGCTGGTGAAGCGGTTTTCATGCAAACACATGTTCCACACAAATTTCGCTGTGGTGCTCGTGTGCGAAATGAAGGTTCGAATCTAGTCTATGCCCAGTTTCCTGTCAGCTCCTTGCTGAAAAGACCAGTATACACTACAATGATTCCCATGTTTATCCAGGCTGGTTCATGCTGGTCAAGCTGGTTAATCTAGTCAAGAAGCCTCATTGGAGTGTATCTACTCATCAGTGTAGTTGTTAACTAAATAAACTAAACAAAATATATATAAAAAAAAACATTTATGATAGTTGACAAGATAAACTAAAAAATTTTATTATATTATTTCAGTTAGTTGCAAAGGTAACATTTAAAATTTTTGTTTAGTCAAATACTAAAAATTTTTTTTAAAAATAAAAATAAAAATGAATTAACACTAAATAGACATTTTTAAAAATATATATATATAAATAAAAAAACAATCAAAACAAAATATTTAACTAAGATTAAAATGGACTAAGATAAAAAAAAATTAAAAAGTACTTTAAAGGTACAGTATGTACCTTTGGCACTCTAGCAGTTAATAAACAGAACTGCATGCGTCTTGCGGAAGAACCTTGTAGCCGGAACTACTTCTCTTTTTTTATGTCTATGACAGTCCTGCAGGTACTGGGATAATTGGTGTCATCCCACCTGGTCTAAAATAGTCTGCGAATCCGTAGTGATTCAGGATAAGACAAAAACACCGTTTGGAAGATGGATTCATGATGTACTCATTCATAATTTAAATTTGAAACAACCAAAAAAATTACTGCATCTGGTTGAGTTGAAATACTGGTTGAAATACCAGCTACTAAAATACAACATATGCTTGTCCTCCAAAAAAAAGGATTTGTTGAAACGATTGCCTATAAAATCTTGCGTCCAGCCTAGAGTGACTCATATGCTGGATGATATGTTTTATAGGTCCACCAGTCTGGTGTGTAAAGGCAGATTTTTTTCAACATTAATAATGGAGGCCACAGACTCTCAGAGAGCAAAGGGAGTCTGGGTGAGAAAAAGAAAAGGGGGAATAAAAACTATGTCTGTGTGACAAGGCTGTTTGAAATAAGAAATGATAAAAAAGACCCTAATTTTAAAAAAGCATCTGATGTTCAACTTCAAACTTTTACCGTTAAACCGTAAAGGTGGGTTCAGGTAAGGTTGTCTGATAAATTTATGCCTGTGCAATAAAAGTCATTGAATGTATGCTATCAAACCTGTACCTGGGAAAGATCTGGACTGTAAATTGCTTTTATGTGAATCTCGATTGTAGATAACTGATTTTCCGGCGTAAAAGCAGCCAGGAATGTGGTTGATTCAGGCCAGTAGAGACAGGTGGTCTCACCTGTGATTCCATGGAATAAACCCACCATTTTCCTGGCTGTTCTCAAGCATCTCTCTCAACTCTGTATCTCCGCTCAAATTCGTCAACCCTGCAAGCCGCCTCACCTGAGCAAAGGTAAAGTGTCTTTGTGCGAGAGTCTTACGCTGTTGTCTTTTTATCCTTTCAGGCTGAGAATGTCATGAGTCTCGCACTCGCTTTCTCTCCATATGATGTCTTAGCTGACCCCAGACCTGGGCTAATGTCAGTGGGCCATCTGTGATAGGAGCCCTGGGGCCCAAGTGGCGAAGGGCCACATGCCTGCCTGCCCACTTCCTGAGTTCAGCCCACACACTGGGCCTGGCCATTGCAATGCCTGCACACACACATACAGTATGATGCATACAAACATACACAGACACAAAAAAATGCTGCCGGCAATACACAGCACACAGTCAAACACTGAAATCTACATTAACATGCTATAAGCCAAGGGGTCAGCATGACTGAACTTCCTGCCCACTGTCAACTGCTTCACTTGTGCTCACATTATGCATTTCAAGCCATACACAGCATAAAGAACTATACAACCATCTGGTCATCAAGTCAGGACATCACAAATAATGTTAAAAACAAATAATTTTTTGTCAGATTTTGAATGTCAACATTGGATCGCGTCTTTTCCACCTTCTCTCTCTCTCATTGAAGTGTGAGTCACTGTGTGCTTGCCCAATTGGCTCAGGTTGAGTATCCAGGTCTCACTGTTTGCTACAGATCTGGCATTGGCCAGGACCGAACAGAAGGTATGGAGAGCTTAGCCCAGTCGGAGCCTAGGCCACAGACACAGAGAAGGGACGTAGTCAGGGTCTGTCCAACCTCCATACACACACCTCCACACTCTTCTGGCACTCAGCTCAGTGACATTTGCGTCACAAGGCACAGCTAGAGTAGGCTTGAATGAAAGCCTAAGCATTCATTATGAAAACCTGGCCATGCTGTTTCGATTGGACCCTGCTGCATTCGCCCTCTAGTTGCTCATCTGTGGTTTCTAATAACGGCAGTTGTACATTTCATGTTTCTTTCTTCTAGCTTTGATTCCTGATAGTTTTGGTCAAAGCTACAACATGTAATTTTTTCACCGCTAGGGGTCGCTAACCTCTTACAATAACAAAGGCGTAGGTTGATGACGCATAAGCGGAATTATGGAACTTGTCGCCATGCTGATGGATCTAATAATGTTTATGGACGAGTGAATACATTGATGTTTTAAACATGACTGTGGTATGAAACAGGGGGTGATTGCTAATAAAAGACAGATATCAGCGCCACACGCGAGTCCCGCAGATATAAAGGAATAATGACATTTCATTCTCGCAAGTGCAGAATTACTGTTCACACCGGTCAGTTTATTAGATGAATTAAACTTGTGTAGTAACGCAGCGCTGTTTCACTTGGTCTAACTTTACACTATCACACTAAACTGCATTTGAGTATGTTGAAAGTTATAATGTTATTCTATTTGTTAGTTTGTCTGTATGAGACTAGCAGTAAGCTAGATAAACATTAGAATAACATACTGATCATCGACAAATAAGGTACTCCAAGGCACTCGAATATTGTAGAAAAAAGTGAAAAAGCCTTTATTAGATCATGGCTTAAGCAGTTAAAATTGGTGATAGATACACCTACGCGTTGCGGCTTTATGCCTTCACACCCTGACGAGCTGAAATATCCCAAGCAACCAAAGAGCACCGAGAACTCACATTCTTTTGCATTTTTTGCGTTGATAACATACTGATCATATTCTAACATTTCATCATGTTGAGCTATATAACATTGATTAGTTTTATGTACATTTGCTGTCTAAAAAAGTACATGCAAGAGCGGCGCCTCATCAAGTCAAAGTCAGTCCCGGACGTGGAGCTCTCGGCTTTTTAAAAACGCCACGCTGATATGGATCCTCGTTTTAGTTCTCCTTTTGTCCCAAAATCTGCTTGCCATGGTCCATAAAGTTTGAACGAAACAACAACAGCGTGAGCGTGCCGCTAGACGTAACGCAGTTGTCCACGTCTGTTGCCATACTATGGCAGTACGAGCGGAAACCAGGGATAACACGGATAGTATGTCATTGACAGACGACAATGTCCAGGGATTATTTAAAATTGGAATTTCTCTTAAATTAAAAATCTTTGGGAACTTTTGGGATATTGTAAGTACACAACTGCAGGAAATATAATCACACTGTGCAAGTGATTCTTGGATATTTTATTACAAAAATCTTACATATTGTACCTTCAAAATAAAAAGATGATTTATATGGGCCATCTGTCTTTTAGCTACTGTTTAAAAATATAATTAAATAAAATTGTGTACCAAATAACACCAAAAAAAGACTAATATTAAATAAAAAGACTAAATAATGATAATAATAAAATAAAATGGGAAATTTGCCTTTCAGGTATAATGTAATAATAATATAATATAATATAATATAATATAATATAATATAATATAATATAATATAATATAATATAATATAATATAATATAATATAATATAATATAATATAATATAATATAGAAAATAAAAAGAATGCACTAAAACATAAATAATCAAGAAAATTATTAACCAAAAAGAAATGAATGAACAGTAAGCAGCCACAAAATATGCAAACCATCTACACGTCAGCATAATTAATTGATAGAATAGCCACATTTACTCACACAAAGGTCGGAGAAGTTAATAGGGGCAAAATGCCAGCCGTGTCACCATGGACACACTGCCTCATCTCTCTATTGCTGCTCAGGTTGCAGTCTTGACTTTTAACCCACACTGATGGTCACTACAGAATCATTCAAGACTGCAGATGCCAAATCCGTTGTCAAGACACAACAAAATGCGAAGCTATTTCATCGGTATCTTGTCAACACATGACAAAAAGGGACCTCTGTGTCAGCACAGAAATTCTTGTGGAAAAAGGAAATCATGTGGGAGTGAGTGAGTGTGGATGTACTGATTGTCTATTTCACCCCTCTTCATCAGAGGGAGGAGCGCCATGGCGCAAGGTCATAGAGAATCATTCCTCTCAGGTGTACAGGTGGCCTCCTCTTGCCATCTGTACTCTATGGTTCTCTTCATTTCAGACATTTAGTCTCCAAATGAAGCTGCTTTCAGCTTAGACACTGAATGTAGGAAATCATCATCAAAACACTATTTTCTATACTCCTGAGAAATCAGGTCCTTAACTGTGAACGGCTGATTCTAATCAGCATGCGGAGATGCAAAACATCCACTTCTGCCTGGAAAGGGAATGAAAATGTGTCATAATTATGAGGAAAATGCATACTAATGTGTGAAAATTAGTGGTGAGACTTTCAGTGGAGAAATAGTTTCATGAGGAAGTGTACAAAGACAGAACATGCAGGAACGCTGTTTAGGACACACAAAGGAAGACAAGGTCAGCTGCTGAATGAAATGCCATCTCGTTGTGCTCTTCGAAGGCTGAAAGATTCTTGATGGTTGGTCAAATATTTATCTAGCATTTTTATGGTTTTAAAGAAATAGTTCACTTTCACTCATCATATACTCACCCTCTAGTCATTGCAAATCTAAATGACTTTCTTTCTTCCATGAAATGCAAAGGATACAAATACAACGCTTTTTTAATAATATACTGGTCGCTCTTTTCTTTGCAGTTACAATGAACTGAGACAATAAGTAAATATTGCAAATAAAAATAACAATAAGTACCATATATCATGATAAAGTGGTCTATATGACTCATGCACCACATTCCGAGTTTTCTGAAGCATTAGTGTGATGAACAGATCAACTCATTATCTGCCCTAGCTCTTTGCCTTTTCTTGAGAGAAGTACTGATGTACAATTCGTGAATGATCAAGCATTGTTAAAACTAAAACTATTAAAAAATTGTTTTCAGTCATTGAAATAAGGATGAAATATAAACATAGATATATAACATATAAATACAGAAATGTTGCCTTTAGCAACTAACTGAAATAAAATAAGTTAAAGTTGAAGTACTGTAATTACTAAAACTATAGTAAAACTGAAATAAAAATTTCTTAATTACAGCTAAACAGAAATATAAAAAAAACTAAATGTCAAAGTGCAAAAACTAAAATTAGAATGAAAACTAAAAATATAAAAAATAAAATTATTTCAAAATATTAATAAATACTATACAAAGTATATAGAGATAATACTAAACCAACCCGGCAAACTGTTCTTTTTAATGAATCAAATAACTAATCTGATTCACAAAACCTGAAGATTGTCAACTGAAATTATGGTTCGTTTCTCAAACAATGCATCCAGTCTTCAATAGGCTTGTCCACTGAATTATATGGACTTTTATGATCCTATTATGATCCTATTCTTTTGCATTCTTTTTAAAGCTTGAAATCTTCAGTCCAATTTAATTAAATGGAAAAGAGCACATTATAAAAAAAATTTCTCCCTTTGTGTTCCACGTGAAAAAAAAAAAAGTCCTACAGGTTTGGAATGACATGAGGGTGAGTAAATGTTGTCATTTTTGGCAAACTATTCCTTAAATTAATTTAAATAATTCCTTTAAAATTGATAAGTAAATTGGTAAAACAAACTAGCAGACCCATTCCAAGGGCTTCTCGGTGCATAGATCTGTTAAGTGTGACACACACACTCACACACAAATCCAGAAAAACAAGACTTTGGGCTAATCAAATAATGACAAGCAGAAAACAAGCACTGTAAAGAATGCAGTGCCCAAACCTGGACACAATTACTTCCTGTCCCACTGCCAAGACAGAGCAATTGATGAAGCGGGATCTGTATCGGGTTGTTTCGCACAAGGGTCTGCTGTAATCCCGTGAGTGCAGCGGTGGCAGTCTAACATTGCATTACTCTCATGCTCACGAGCAGGCAGAGCTACCGCACCGCTCATTAATTGCTTTCATGCCGGCAGGTCAAAAAGATCCGCCGTGGCAGGCTTCCCTCCACTGACACACTTTAGATGTTAAGAACCCAAAGGAAAAGTGGAAACTCCAACCACACAACAAAACATCTATGAAAATCAATCCGTACACAAAAAATGCTTGATATTCCTTGACGGAATTCCTTGAATGGGGCATTTCCCGAACCCTGTCACAGAGACACCTTCTCTGAACTACAATACAGCAGACGAATCCAGAGCAAAGAGTATTTTTGAATGGAAAAGCGCTTTAGCACACTTGGCAGGGAGGATCATTCCACTGCTATCAGACAGACTATTACAATTCTTTCTCTACGCAAGCAGACATACAACAGGAGGAGGAGAATGGAAGAAAACGAGGAGGATGTGCTCTCCTGACCTGCATTTCAAGGTCACTATTGAAAACGTTCAGCATTTCTGAATGGTGTATGTATGTATATTAGTGTGGGCTCTATGCGAAAGAAATCGCTGCGTCTTTAAACTTGTGACTGGGATAGATGCGCTGTGACATTCGCCTGGTGTCTACGTGGTGTTCCCCTGCGTTATTGCCGGAGCCTTCCCTCACATAATGAATTATGCCATGCTGATAAGGCAGACAGCTGTATGAGGGGGATTGCATATCCAAAGACAGATGAGACGCAAACAAGCATTTTTTTTTTATAATTCCTGGTGGAATTGATGGATGACATGAGGCATGTGAACCCAGGGGGAATTCGGTGGGGGTATGAGAGGGGTGTCCCTCGACCGAGAAGGGAACTGACATTCCTCTGCACACAGACGCTAAGGAGGCATCAGTCTCAATGGAAGTATAACAGCTACGTACAATCTATGGCATAACAACACCGCCAGGAGAGAATAAATGCATGAGAGAACGTTAAAAGAAAGGGACATTGCACAGGAAAAAGATTCCTAACAAAAATCCAAGGTTATTTCTCTGTGTTAATGTTACGGCAGCATGCAAGCTGTATGGGGAAATCGAGCAAACAGAGACCCTGTCACTGACAGCTTGCTGCAACCCACAGATAAACAGCTAACACACGCTCCTCCGCTCCCATACCCGTCATCGTGGGTCGCATCAGCCCCGTCAATTTACAAGCCCAGGCGGGGATATCACCTCTCTGATCAATGCTAGATGCATTAGTAGAGAGAACACAAGAAGGTAAAGAAATGGATTTGTGAACCAACCTGGCTTCTCAAGGTCCTTGGTTATCCACAACATTCCGCCGATCTCAAATTCTCCTTGTCCATTCTAGGAGGTCAGGAATAAAACGCCAGCCAGCTCCAGCCGAAACTCCCATCAATCAGAAGGCTCTCGCTGATAGAGCGTATACTAGGAGACCTACTGATGTAAGCTAGTCACCAGAGAAAATACCCAGTCGTGACGCATATCCAGGAACAAAAATAGCAATGGGGCCCCTAGAGGGATTATACAACAGACTACACTGAGAGGTACTTTCGCAGTGCCGGCTGTTTTGGTGCCTTTTAAATCTCTAAAAAAGCTTGACATGAACACAAATAGATGGGGCAAAGTACTTCACGGAAAAAATCACAGACGACCTTTTGAGCGTTTGCTTGCATTTGTGCGCAACGGCGCTCTCTGGTCTTATCGGACAGCGAATTAATTGCAGTCTGGCCTCAGTGCCTTTGACCCTGGGATTGTCCACAGAGTGCGGTGTATAACAACATGGTATCACCGCTCACCCCTCCCTCCCCACCTCCCGCAGGGCTATAAATAGCTCACCAGGCTAATTCTTACAAAATCCCTTTATAGATGTGCTTTCACTGATCACTCTCGGCCAGGCCTAGACACTGATATGATTAGCGTTTAGATCACGGCATGTAATTGCGAGCCTGTGCGAGCGTGTATGCATTTAGCAAGGGTTATTTCATTGTAACAGAACAAACGGTGACATTGGACAGGTGTGCACTGCGACAATCCCGAAGAGAGAAGTTTTTTATGGGTGAACCAGGCTGCTGAGCGGAGACGTCCGGCCACCCCCTTCACTACAGAGAAGATTAATTCAAACTTATGCTAATATATTTACCTCCACCACTCTGTGTCATGAGTGACAGCAATACAGCCCTTCTGAGGGTCACCTGAATGAGCTGTCGGCTCAAGAGTTATGGCCACATCGGCCCACAGCTGCTGCGCTGTTCCAGGGAGCATTTAGTCAACCTACGGGATGACATCAAGCTGTCAGGAGTCACCATGATAACGACCATCCCGGTTATCCCAAAGATGAATCAGTTAATCACATCTGCAAGCTAAACCAACACAGCTATTCAGCAGACTTTTGCCCTTACCACAGAATTCAATTTACACCGCTAAATATATTTGACCAGGTCTGACCTCTGGAGAGTGACTCAGTGACAAACCGAGAATCTGGCCAACTGGGAGCCAGCATCCCCCATGACATCGCCCACTCAGAGACCCAGAGAATAAAAGAAAAAACACTAAAGGACCCAAACCAGTTCCCTGGAGGTTCTCACTCACTGTCTGAACAAGTCTCTCTGTAAGCCACTCTGTTGGTTTAGCTACCGATAGATATCCAATAGGGCATCGCATTAAAATGTGTTGGATTGTTTTTTATAGAGTCTGATTTGCTCTATTTTAGATGGGTCATTCTTTAATTGGAGTAGCAAACGAGAGGCAGAAATTTGTCAAAATTAAAAATTAATAATATACATTATGGTTATGCATTTAAAAACAGTTTATTATGGTATATCCAGTCAAATGGAAGCTTACATAATATTTAGCTTTTAATTTTAATGAAATACTAGTGACAATCACTTTGTATATGTTGTTACTGTATTTCTTGGTCTGATTCTCAAATCTACCATTGTGATAGTTTCAAGGTCACAGGATATTTTAGAAATATTAATACATACACTACCATTGAAAATGTTGGAACTGTAAGATTATAATTATTATTAGTACTATTTTAAAGAAGTATAATAATGCTCAGCAAGGCTGTATTTATTTGATCAAAATACAGTAATATTGTGCAATATTACATTTTAAAATAACTATTTTAATATATTTTAAGATGTAATTTATTCCTGTTATGGCAAAGCAGATTTTTTTCCCGAAATCATTATAATATGCTGAATTGGTGCACAAGAAACATTTCTTATTATTATAAATGTTAAAAACAGCTTGTTTTGTGATACATTATAATTTTTTCAGGATTCTTTGATAAATAGAAAGTTAAAAAGAACAGCACTTATTTGACATGTATTTTTTTTCTAAAAATATATAAGTTTTTACTCTCACTTTTAATACATTTTATGCACCCTTGCTGAATAAAAGTATTTTTTTATTTTTTTAAGTAAAAAAATCTTACTGATGCCAAACTTTTGAACGGTAGTGTACTTTTTTTTTAATCACAATGCACAAATGTCTTTCATACAATATAATTTACAAATCATTGTCATTTAACGATTAAAGAATAATCCATATTGCAAACGCATGCTGTAGAGATGGAAAAGGATTTCCAAATATTGATATCGCTATCAATATCTATGAATCTAAATCAATCTTTTCCTGTTTTACTGAACGATCAGGTGGTATTCACTACAAAGAATGCCATCTGCTTACTATGGAGAAACAGAGCAGGCTTCATATGTTCCACTGTTTTGTTGCACAAATTAATTATTTATCCACCTATGCCCACATGCATACAAATATACACAAACTCCTACTACATGCAGTAACACATAATAGTGCATTTCTTGCTAAACTAGGCAGGTGAAGTTTCATTAATATTTAACTGCTAAGAATGTGATTGCCCTTGATCTAAAAACAGCGTCAGTCCACATTCTGCCTACATGTAGGTGCCTCTTAGCCCGAGTCATTGCTGATGAGACAATTTGCTGAGTGTGAGAGCAAATAAAAAGGCTGCAATGTCATCCGTGCAGACAGGTACTGGCCTGCCATGTTCACGGTAATGGTCAGAGAAGAGATAACGGTGTAGGACAAGATCTAGGGCAGGATGGACGTCTGGCTGTTTCTTTGCATCATCCTCAGCAAGTAAGCGGCCAGACAGGTCTGTGGCTAAGGGACAAGAGGACAGGAACAAGATCTCAGCTGGCATTAGTGCTGAATGAACAAGTTTAATGGCTGAGGTGAGGCTCTGGGCCTTTGCCAAGCTGTGAGCACTCCTCTAATCAGCAGGCTGCGATGTGGGGAGGGACTCAAGGGATCTGAAGGATCCTCCCATCACCACAGTACACTCTGCTTACCTCACCAACCCCTAGCTGGGATTGGCCTTTATTTTTCTCCTTCTCATGGAAGTTTTCCCTCTTTGACGTTAATGACAAATCTATTGTACAAACTACCTCCTTGAGAAATGACCTCACTGTCCAACTGCCACTGTGGTGAGATTACTGTTACCGTACCAAACCTTTGAACTTTTTGGCATTGATATATTGCAACTGATTAGTCATGGTATTATTCATAGGATTTTCACTTCATCAGCAGCTACTGGGAACTCAGTGAAGTTAGACATCTTGTGAAACAAGATGCGAGACATGTCCACCTCTTTTTCTTGTATATTTAGCATGTAATAATGCTAAGATTAGATGGATCTGTTCAAAACTATGTCATAAGAGGAGGATTGTACTTATGAGCCAAATCAATTGCCATCATCCCTCAGGGCATTTCAGTATTTCTTAATTTGACATTTCAGTTCAAGACACAAAACGAACATGGGCTGTACATCAAATTTCACTGTAAATAATGATAATAATAATAATGTTTTAAAAATTATATTGGTTATTGTTTTTGCTATTTGTTTTGTTTTTTTACAGACCCAATGTTAATTGGGAACATTAATTCTCCCAGTACTCCTTTCCCGAATCAATTATTAATATTACGTATTGCTGAAAGTATTGCTTTCCCAAGTAGGTGTACAAGACAACTTCTGATATCTGTATCAAAGTGGTTTCGTTTAATACTGAATAATTAAACATTTCTCTATAACAATGTGTTTGCATCATAATCTATTTGTGGAGCTATAATGAAAAAGCGTCTGTTTAGAATGGAAATGAAGGATGTTTTGTTTCCATGCATAGCTGACAACAGAAGTTCGTGCCTTCAGGAACCATCAATCCTCCAGAGTGGTGTTTGTCAAGGGAGCGTACAATTGTATATAACCAGCAGCCAAATCAGCAGGGTACATCCTAAAATCACTTCTCCTGAGCCTGCGTTACTTTAGAAGTCATTCATTCATATTTTCTGGAAGTACTAGGGTTGTGAAAAGATGCTAAAAAGAGGAAAAATCCTGCAATAGTGGATAACTAGAGCAGAGAAAATTGGGAGGCAACCTGTGCTGGGTCTCATTTGTAACGCTGCACAGTACTTTCCATCAGATCCCTCAAGCGCATGAGAACAGGGCACAGCCAACTGCTCAAAAACAAGAGCTTACGCACACATAAATGAATCACACAATTAGAGCATGTTAACATGTTAACAGTACAGAGGGGTTTGCAGATTCAGTAAGTGATTAACCTGAAGATGGGCTGGAACTGAGGCACAGAGCACCAAAAGCACTACAATATCCAATTAACACAAAACATCACAGCTATCAATGGCTACGAAATGTTCCTTAATACAGGAAAGTGGTAATTCAACTGTAAATACAAAGTGATCATGAGGAGAAAACTATCTGACCATCCTGACCCTTTATACTCCATCACAATTGTACATTCTAAAAACAGCTTATGCAATGAGGGAAAACCATTTTGTGATTTGCATCATACAACTTTCAGGCTAAGTGTCCTTAAACCACCACATTCCAAGCTCAAGGGTTCATTAAAATAAAGACTTTAAATTAGCTTTTCATTCAACACACTGCAAGGTCAGTCACAGATTCCTGACATCTCACTTCAGGCCTTGTTGAACTGTGCACAAATTCGTGTCAGTATACCATTTGACCTCTCAACCCCGGCGTGACTCGCGGCAGGAGTGATTCTCCGATCTAGGAGGCCCGGTGGGAGTTCAGGGGGGGGGGGGGGGGGGGGGGGGGGTGTGTGTGTGTGTAGTCTGATGAAAACAGTCACTCAGCAGCCATTCCAAAACAAACAGGCTCTCAAGCGAGGGCTGCACAATTGCTCACTGGAGTGCAAGGCAGTGGCTCACACTCCGTGCACCATCGGGGACCTGCTTTCTCCTGTTATGCAACCCAGGAGCGTGTTTTCCTATCTGCGCCACTCCCCGGCAGCTGTCTCCAATTTTGCCCGAAGGAAAAAAACGGGGGAAAGAAACCTTCTGGAGCGAATACCCCTCTGAGCATACTCCCCAGTGCTGCTCTCTCAGCAGTCTGTCATTCCACAAAGCTCAAGTTGCTCCGCTGCACCTGTTGCGTTCAGAGGCAAGGCACGGAGGGGGCAAGGCCACCCCAAAAGAGACCCCTTGTCCGCAGTGTCAGTTTACAAAAATCGCCCAGACAAGCACGGCCAATTTTAGCCCTATAGTCAGATCAGCTGGCTGATGTTTGGAATGAACACCGGGGGCTTCCCAAACAGAAGACCCCCTGTTGCGTCCAATTCCCCTCCGCTTGGCCGAACCAAAACACATTGCGGCGCAGGTGATTCACCCGCTGCCGCCTGCCCGATGCAAGAACAAGAGTTCTATTAAAGTGCACACACAGCAAACAGATTCAGGCTTTGTATATGCCGGCCACCTCTTATTCAGCGCCCAGGACCGGATGCAGTCCACCGGGGAATGGAAAAAGGACTTCAGATGAGGGTAATTTGAGAAATTATATTTTTCCACCTCTGAACAATTACTGTGAATAGAACATTAGCAGATGAAATTAACTCAATTGCTCAGACAACACGTTTCTACAATAATAAAAGAGAAATTTCAAGCACAAACATGTTGCTCTACATGTTTTCATGTAATTTCATGTGACTGAATTTAAGCTATTTTCATTCTTTCGAAAAAATGGAATAAAAGATCTTTAAACAAATATCCATTTTACAATAAAAAGCCTTATCTATCTATCTATGCTTTTCTTATTCAATTTAAAATTTAATTTTCATTTATTTTATTCTACTTAATTCTACTCAAATTAAAATTGCAATTCTGCATCGTGTTGGCTAACGTAAGTCAACATCAATTTAAATTGAGGAATTTAAATTTAATTTAAAAGGCATTCTCAATTCTGAATGGTGCACAACCCTGCTGTGTGGCAGGTCTAAACTTGGCCCTTGATTCTGGATCAACAGTAGGGCACATTGGACTCTCAAAATATGCTAGGCTGTCCAGTGGATGTCCCTGAAAGACTCTGGAACATTCTAGGAGTAAGTGCATGAGCCACTCATATGCTCTAAATGTAAATCAGCGGCAACAGAAACAGATGCCACTATTGTGACCTCTGCACTGTGAAATTTTTAAAAACTATTTCTGTCCTTTTAGACCTTGTCCACATTAATACGTTTGAAAATTTGAAAACGCATATTTCACATCTGAGATGGAGCATTTTAGACCAAACATATAATGGTGACTGAGTGCGACCTGGACATATCAGTGAATGGTGAAATCTGTTCTGTCTGTATCATCAAGAGGTTAGTGAACATGAATAGTTTGCTGGAGAGGACGAATAAATGAATTTCTGTCAATGAGCTGGGCAACAGTATATCTGTCTCTCTGGAAATGTGATCCACTCACGCTGCGGTGGCCTGGTCACAAGCGCCCCCTCCGAGCACCCCCCAGATGTCACTATCATCCCCAGCCATTGCATCGCAATCAGTTAGCAGTTCGAGAACGTCCGTTTGCTCCAGGAAAACCTCAACATACCATGACATTGTTTCTTGCAGTGGGAAACAAACGCAACCATCAAATCTGCCTTGTAAGACTTTGTGAAGGAATGACTCAGTTGGGTGTATCTGTGTTAACTCACGTTACATTACCCTATCACGGCCAGGTCATGACACTTTACGTTTCAGTTGTAAACTACAAAAATTTTCCTCTCCTGAGGGGTTATTATGTTGCAGCCCGTTTCCAGTCAGATATTTGTAAGCTGGAGCCATGCCATGAGCTTGTTAACATCTATTGTAAACCTCTCCGCTTTTGGGAAAAGAAATGACTCATTGAAGCTTTCAGCAATTACTCCAACAATCAACAAGACCTGTTCGTGTACAAAGAACGTTGTACTAGAAAACATCTTGAATTGATCTCTTATAGAGAGATTCTGACAGGCTAATCACACACAACAAAGATACGATGCCAATTATACAATGACTCAAAAACATATTTGCTGCAAAAAGGTTTATGTTAGCAGAAAATCATTTTTTTTACATTAGTAGTTTATCAGTCAATTATAAAACGATAAAACAATCCAAAGAGATTTCAGTACCGTTTTTGCAGAAACAGTGACTCCGGATACTGATATCGTATTATTTTTTTTATATTTATCTGTCAATCTATTTTAATATATTGTCACTGTACTAAATCCAAAGCCAATATAATTTGATAATTATTACCTTTTGCAACCTTTTGATTAGCAGCTCAGATTTGACAGAACTGGCATAGAATTTCCCAGGTTAATGACAGCAGCAGTTTCCCCTCAAGCTGCCTCATATCTCCAAAAGGAACATAAGCTTGTACTTTCTTCTTGACACTACCACTCATCTTCAACTATAGGATGGGACTGAAAAGAGCCTCCCTCTCCAACATTCAACATGAAATATGCATCCAATTATATAACGCATTATATAATGCATCCAAAACGTACTGTGCCATGCTGTGTGCTAATTAAGCCATGCACAGCAAACACAACAGAGAGAGCGAGGAGCTGCTAAATTTAGGTTTCTCCCAGAGCCCATCCACAGAACAAGAGATACATGAACGGATGCCCATTCGCTCACCCAGATCTGCATCTGACATCACACAGGGGAAAGATCCTGAGCTCGCTAGGGGAGAGAAATACAGACCTACAACAGCCAGGATGCAGAAATAGAGGAGGACAAGTAGGGAGGGTGAGAGAGAGAGATAGAGAGAAAGAGGAAGAGAACATCTATCAAGGTTGCAGCATGTGCTTAAAGCACACTCACAGCCAGACGCGACAATATATTCAGAGATAGAAGGGAAAAAAACTGAGTGTCAGAAGGAAAAAAACATGATAAAGTGTAGGAGCGGCAGAGAGTGTGAGGGAGGGAGAGGGAGGGAGTAGTAAACAGTAAAGGGGGGGGGGGAGGACTGGGTTTGAAAGTGGCCTTGATGCAGCAGAGAAGTGACAGAGAAATAGAGAGAGAGAGAGAGAGAAAAGTGCAGCTGTGTCACTCCTCTGCACACAAATCCAGGGTCTGTCCCACCAGAGGAAATCAATTCACCCCACCACTGCCAGGGCTTCCAGTGCTGTGTATTTACACAAAGCAGATAGTCTAAGCCAATAAAGTGCTTCCCTCAGCAGGATATTTGTAAAATCCAGACAACGATTCTCTTCAATCTACTCTGGCCATGCCAATCCAAGACTGAATATCGGTAAAGATTTCACACATCAAAATTCAAGGCTCTACATTAGTAGGCTAATTGGGAGTTCCCCTCTCAAATGGGAATGACCTGGGTCCCTACAATCCCAAAACGGCTTGGGCAGAACACTGTCATACCTATTTAGTGCTAATTAAATTAACAGTTCAGCTTCCTGTGCCAAGCCCCGGTCTCATTGGGAGCCACATACAGTTGTGGTAAACACAACAAAGCTTTCTGTGTCCAAAACTTTTCCTGCATCCCTCCCTAGATCTTCAAAACATTACTCACCGTGCTGCAAACTGCCAGCCCATGACAGTGTTAAATGTTGGCTATGAAACCCTCAGATGGCCCGTGATATTTGTGGAAAGGAACCAGAAATCCAACTACCTTTGACAGAATTACAGTGTTGAAATAATAAAATAATAAAATAAAAATACACTTTGCTGTAAAATCATTCCAAAATGGTGTGACTACAATAACAAAAATCTATATTTAATGAAGGTTTCTATCATGTACTCATATATAATTATTAATAATACATACAATTATGTGAATATTAAATATTTGATTTAAATAAAGCAAAAAAACGATTTCATTTTATTTTTTTTATTTTTTTATTTATTCATTTATAATTCCACAGGTTTCTATCCTTAATTAAATCCCCTACACTACATGCCATTCCAAACCTGTATGATTTTTGTAACAAAAGCCAAGAATTGTTTTTACATGCAGGTTTGTAACAACATGAGGGTGAGTAATCAATAAAATAATTTGTATTTTTGAGTGACCTATCCCTTTAAATCATGACCAGAGAAATGATTATTTCAAACAACAGTTTGAGGACAGTTTTTTTTTTTTTTTTTTAAACCTGTACAGTACTTCAGGAAGGAGGACCACTGGTGCACAGTATACACCAAACATGGCATGCCACCACAGACCACGTTTCCTCAACGCCATGGAAACCAGCAGCACGGGAGAACGGATGCACTTGCGATTCTTGGATGGGCTGCAGGGCAAAAATTAGAAGGTGAGATAGAAGACTAGCAATGTCAGTTTAACAAGGCTGCCAAACTCACAGATGGGATGAGGAAACAGACAGAATTGAGATAAAGCGAAACCCCCCTCCTGCCACGCTACCGGTACAGCCCTGCCAAGATCCAGTCCTCCAGGAACAGCGCCTCGAGTCTCACTTAAAATGTTCCTGCTTTGCCACACAATTTGTTTTGGCCAGAGGGTGACTGGAGGGAGAAAGTGAGCAAGGGTTGAGTTATTTTGGTTCCATTTAAATGGACGTCGTACTAGCAGGTTACAATTTCCAGAGAAAGTAAAGTCACTTTCTTATGTTGTTCCTCCAAAGCTTTCAAAGCTAGTAAAATCTTTTCAGGGAACAGATAGACGCCTTGTGACTAACACGGTTTTGCATTAGGCCTGCGCACCTGACATTTCAAAGGAACAGAATTTCACAGTGTTTGCACTTGCACGCACAAATGCACACACATGCTCGCACAAGCAGTCAGAATAGAGCAGATTGTCAGCTCAGGCAGGAAGCTGAGTGTATTCAGAGTGGGTTGCTGGGAGCACCAGAGACCTGACACTGTGGCAGCTCACACTTCCTAAGCCTTCCCAGTACGGTGTGTGCATGTGTGAGCGTGCGCGTGTGCGCGTGCACCAGCAACACCTCCTCTCACTCAACCACCCTACATCACACCACATGTTGAGCAAGGAAAAGCAGACATCACTGACACCACACTGAGCAGGTGGCTACCCCTGATACAAGAGGAAACCAAGATCACAAAGTCATCCAGCTAAATGAGTGTGCTTCGCTGAACGACTGTGTAATCTTCCATCCATCTCATGACCACAAAAAAAAACAAAAAAAAAAAACATTTTGAGGCTTGGAAAGTGATCAAATGCTGATTTTTATTGTCAGGTTTTGTGTTTTGAGTGACTGTTATTGTCTCATTTAAACCATACAATTAAAATAAAATAGCATTTGAAATCTGGGCTACAGTCCCAAACTCAGAGGCATGACGACTGACTGCCCATGAACGGTTTAATGACCATCTGATGCATATTGCACAATGAAAAAAAAAGCAATAACAATGAAAATAGTAAATAATAATAATAAATTATTTAATAAATAAAGATACATTATATACACAAATGGTCAAAGGTTTGGGGTTTAGATCTTTTAGATCTTCTGCATCTTTCTATTTGAATATATGTTCAATTTAAATGTATAATTGTGATGACAAAGCTGAATTTTCAGCATCTTTACTCCAGTCACGTGATCCTTTAGAAATCATTCTAACATGCTGATTTGGTGCTCAAGAAGTGTATTATAATTATCAATGTTGAAAACAGTTGTGCTGCTTTATATTTCTTATATTTCTTGTTCTCTTTGATGAAGAGAAAAGTTCAAAATACAGCATTTATTTGAAATATAAAGCCTTTACTCTCACTTTTGTTCAATTTAATGCATCCTTGCTGAATAAAAGTATTGATTTTATACATTAAAAAAAAAAATCATACTGACCCTCAACATTTTGCAGCAAAAAAAAAAAAAAAACGGTGGTTTCAAATGGCCAGAATGAAGCTGCAATGAAGACCTGAATTTATGTCACAGTCAAAGTCTGGCAACAGGAGACAAGGCTGGCATAAAAAAACAAACCATGCTAATGGGGTCAGTTGTGAAGAAGACCAGATGGATTAAACAAAGTATTTAAAGCTGCCGTCGGCAACTTTTTTTTGATCATATTCAGCGAATTCGACACTATATTCCGACAGAACAACATAAATAAAGTGGTTTTAGAAAAAAACCCGAGCTTCTAACTCCACCTGGAGCGTGTTATTTGTTTTGCAAAAATCCACCGCTCCCGGTTCATTGTGTCCAATCAGCGCAGGGGGGTGTGAGATAGGACTGTCAATCACAAGTCGTGCATGCACACGTCAATCACATGCACACGCCTGAAGTTCGCGAAGTAGCGAAGAGTGATGGCGCACTGACGAGCACGAACTCTGTGGGAGGGTATTCGTTGATAGTGGGGGAGGGGCATGAGAGTTGTAAACATTCAAAATTTTGCCTAAGTCCACTCAATCAGCCAGAGTTGCCGACGGCAGCTTTAAGTATTTCAAAGTAAAAACACAAACTTCACACATCTGATAAGACATCTAATAATGTTGTTGTTTTTTTTGTTTTGGCTGTCAGCGTAATAATATCTCTGCTTGCAATGCTTCCTGTCACACGGTGGCCCAAACAAGCTGGTAGAACATGTCGCTCAAGCAAAAAAAAAGCCACCGTTTCTTCCACCGCATGAAGAAACAGTCATTCACAGCCAAAAGCATTTAAAAAAGCATGACATGAAGTGTAGTTACCCCCCTCAAAGCAGGGCATGTTTCGACACACGTCAAGTTGAGGGCTCATCTCTTTTTCTAATATTGACAGTGTTTTTATTTCTTTATTTTTTTCAGAGAGACTGGGATCAATGCACCTCGGCAGACAGCTCAGACTTTGAAGCGGCGTGCGCCACACATACTGTACGTCGAGCGGTTGCGTGTTTGGCGGTGCAGGCGGCTGTAAAGCCTCTGAATGTGCTGATCAAGGGATCCGGGCTCAAAGGAGGAGGAGTGGCGGCCCTTTCGTCCCTTCCTCCGTCCTCCTGCGATGAAGAGGAGCTTAACACAAATCAAATGCAAAGACTCAAAGGCATGAACATCAGTAGCCTGTATGCATCATCTAAATGCCTCAGAAACACGCTGGGCAGCAGACTAAAAGTTTTGCTACTTCAGTTTTGTTAAAACATTTTTGGGGCGTTGGGTCCTTTTTATTTTAAGGATTTAAAAATGGATTTAAAGGGGTAGTTCACCCAAAAATGACAAATCTGTCATTAGTTACTAACCCTCATTTCGTTCCAAACCCATAAGGGCTTCGTTCATCTTCGGAACACAAATGAAGATCTTTTTTATTGAATCTGAGAGCTTTCTGTCTCTTCATAAACAGCTACACAACTGACAATTTGATGCTTCAAAAAGTACTAGGGGTGTAAATCGGAGCCTTAATGACGATTCGATACCGATTTCTTAAGCCAACGATTCGATTATTTTCGATACTTCAGAATTTCCCACGATACGATTCGATTCGATTCGATACGATTCAATAATCGATTTTTTTTGTACATGATATCTAGTTTCAAATAAATCAACAAAAAATAATAATAATTAGCCTTTTATTGAGAATACAGAAACAACATTTGTGGCGAGCAGGACGCGGCCGACGTGAGATAACGGCAAAAATAAATAAAAAAATAATAATTATTAGCCTTTTATTGAGAATACAAAAACAACATTTGTGGCGAGCAGGACGCGGCCGACGTGAGAGTGTTAATGAACGTCACCTGTGAGACGCACCGGTCTCTCGATCTTCAGCTCGTCGCTCCTCTTTTTATGCTTCCGCTCCTCCGTGAGAGATGCGAGACGTTCTGTTAATGAACGTCTCACAGGTGACGTTCATTAAACACTCACACCACCGGCCTCGCGCCGTTCTCTCACGTCGGCCGCGTCCTGCTCGCCACAGTATTCTATTCACATAATGTGTATGTTACACTATAGCAGACTTCTTTGCAAACGGCAACATCTGTTTTCCTGAAGCCGAAATACTTCCACACCCTTGACTTGACGCCGACTGGAGTGTGTAACATTTCACTTTCATTGCCAGCTCGCTCTGACGGTTCCATCGCTCTTGAAAGTCAGACTCAACAATGTGTGTGAACATAGATAGACTGTGAAACGTAAGTAACGCGTGTGAAGCGGGTGAAGTAGAAGACAATAATGAGGTTAGCGCCACCCGCAGTTTAGGAATAGGTTGTACGCATATGTCGGAGCTGATGCTGAAAATAGACAGGCGGCAAAATAAACACATTAATCGATATTCTTGCGGACGCATCGATGCATCGAATCGTCGGCTGTATAATCGATGGATCGATACGAATCGATTAATATTTACACCCCTAAAAAGTACATAAAGAGATCGTAAAACTAATACATATGAATCGAACGGTTTAGTCCAAATTTTCTGAAGAGACTCGATCGTTTTATATGATGAACAGATTTAATTTAGGCTTTTATCCACATATAAACATTGATCAGCAAACATAAACAGCTCAACCGAACCTGCTTGACGCGTGCCAACAAACCTCTTGCCGAAGCTCAAACGTGCTGCGTAACGAACCTCATTGGTTCGCGCACGTCAAGCGAACATGCTTGACCTTCCTTTGTGTTCAGAACGATCGTTTTGGGTGAACTATCCCTTTAAGGTAATAAAGAAAAAGAAATAAGCAAAAGAACTATAATCAGTTTGAACTTGAAATCATATTTTTTATTTTAAAACATGCACACGTTCACTCTTATTCGTATGCTTAATGTGCCAAAAACAGCGCGGTTCATGCTTTGTCACTTCACATTCTGTTATGAATTCATGAATCACATAAATTATATTTTCAATTCAAAACAGTGAAATTTGACAAAAACGCAGAGATTTAACATTTCTATAAAACAGTTGTTGAATATTAAATATCAAGCATCATGCTGTAATTCATATTCGGCTTCTATGAACAGTAAATCCCGCCTTCTTTAAATTGATTGACCATCTCAGTCATTTTGATATTGTCGAGTGTTAGACCACTGAGGCAGACAGGCCTAAAAATGTAACTTTTGAAACTTTTCATCAAACAGAGCGAATCATAATGGTTTTGAGGGGGGCAATTTGGCCATATGTCTATGGTGTTGCAGCCCTGATTTAGAGTACAAATATATAAAATGTCATAATGTTTTTGTCTAGCTAAAGACAAATATCAAGTTAATTTGTGAGGCACATTAGAAAAACCCAATCCCATGATGCTGTTGTTTCCAACATCTCTTTCCAACTTGCCTGGAGGGACTGTTTTGGTGGAAAAAGAAATTCTGTGACAGAGACGTCAGGTGAGTAATAAGTTGTGGGTTTTGTCAGCACTTTGCAAACTTTGATTCATAACGTCTGTAACTCCCTGCCTCAACGGTGTGAGATATAGTAAGAGTTTCCTTAGCCTCAAAAAGGTATGAAACGAGGATGTATCCCAATACAATGGCTATGAAATAACAGCAAAGATGGAAAACGAGGAGATTATACATCAACACTAAAAGTAGCCCTCTCTATATACATACTCAATATCAGAGAAAAGTTAACACATACAGTAAATTAATGTACTGGTCTTTAAAACCTAATCACAAACAAATCAACTGATATACCCAAAATAACCAGCATTTTGAGTATTAGTAAAGGTGACTTACTAAGGTGTATTTCCAAGGCAGTGATACATAGATCTGTACTACCTGTAATCACCTTTCATGTACAGGGAGAACAAAGAGCTTTAATATGTGTCTCCGCTCGCATGCCGTAATTAAACTTTGGCTTCTATTAATCCCTGCAGTAAATTGGAGCAAGGGAATGATTTTGCAGGCTATTCATCACCAGATGTGAAGATGGCAGTTTTAATAAAAACATTCCAAGAAGTCTATTGGGTAGTCCAAAGAGTCCAGAGATTTCTTATTTAGCAAGGAAGAACAACAAATTATAAGAGGCGATGTCATGACAAAATGTCTCATTAGGAAACAAAATGAACACTCCTGAGTATATAAAATGTTGGCCGTCCTGCATGGATCAGTCAAAAGCCACGAGGAGGGCAAGATAGGGATTATTAATTTAACACAGAGTTGTCCTCCATCACAAATGCCTAAAAATCACAACCACATGTGTACTGTACATCTAGAATTGTTCTTTTCTGTCTCTCACCTAAAACCGCATTAACGTAATTAAATCCATTGACGGATAACAGATGTCCAATTGTGGCCAACAACCAATGTGTGTTTTTTTATTTTTTTTTATGGCTATTGAAAAAATAGGGTGGCTATTTTCTAATACTGTACGATTATTACAATAAAAGGGGTTTATTTAGTTTATTTATTCCAGTTCCGATTCCTCTTAACGATTCTGTCTCCTTGATACCATTAACAATTATTTTAGTACTTTTAAGCTATAAATAATTCGAAAAAAGAAACGCGTTTCCATTGCCAAATGTAGAGATAATTCAACAAGTAAAAAATATTTAAATAACTATAGCTTAAAATTACTTTTCTTTAGAGGTGGCATAATCGGAATAATTGGCCTTAAATATATCCAAATCTTATTTGTATAGTGCTTTATAGAAAATGAAACCATTTAAATTTGATGTTGATGTTGGTTATCAGATTCTGTTTATCTCACACAAACCTAGGAATTTTGTTTGACGTAGAAGTAAGTAACAGCTTCTTGATTCCCATGTGTGCTGTTGTTGGTCTCCTGACAAACATCTTAGGTGCCCTCTTGGCTGCATCTTCCGCTGAAGAGACAACCGCTAATTAATTGCAAGCACCCTTCCTGATTGCAGAGAGGCTGAGTGTCATCCGCCACTCATTTATGTCAATAGAAGCACACTGTCCAGCCTTTGCTCTGTTTAATAAGCACTTCAGTGTACTGCTATCAAGTGTGAAGGACAGCTGCTGAGGAACAGCGTGGGACTGCTAATGACAGAATGTTGGATTATTGACCTGGGAAGTTGAGCCAACAGGCCAGTGTCGGAGGTGCTCCATTCCCAGCAGGGCACTTATCGTGCGGGCAGGGGGGTGGCCTACCCCCTCATCACCAGCCAAATCCTCCATATGCAAGAGTGTTTGATGACAGATGACAAACATTAGGGATTACCTGCCTTATACCACACAATGGGGGAAAATACTCCACGTCTATAAGTAGGTCACCTTCAAAAAGAGGAGATAGATGAGATTGCTGTTGCACCAGTGAACAAAAAGTGAGAATATATGCTAGAGATAAGAAGTAAATCTTATTATTTAGACTGACAAAATGAGCAAACCAATGACTACAGTGCGCAGATACTAAAAACAGTCAAAAAGGCAAACAGTCACCCCTGAATGCAGGATTAAATCCCTGTCCATAGCATTGGTCCTTTTTAGTTTTTGTTTTAGTCATACTTTTTGTCTTTAAATCTAGTCAAAATAAATAATTATAATATGACAAAAATATTGACTAGATTTAAAGACAATGTTTAAATCTAGTTGTTTATTTTACATTAAAAGGGCATCTAATCCGTGTTGTTTTTGTTATTTAAAACTATTAAAAAATAATTGTCCTTCATTGAAATAAAGCTGAAATAAAATCTAATATAAATATTGATTAAAAAACTGAGAAACGTAGCCTTGGCAAATAACTGAAATACCAAAATAAATATATAATATAAATAAAAGAAATTAAGGTTAGAATTTATAGAATAGAAAAAAAAAAATTATAATAATAATAATTACAAAAACAACAAAAGCACATCACAAAATGACAAAAAAAACTTGTGGTGTAAAATAAAAATGGACATAAAAATAAAAGCTAAATTAACAAATACTATAATAGTATATAAATAATATTAAAATAACTGCATCAAATTGAAAAAAATATTGAAAAACAAATATTTTAACAAATGAAAAATGTGGGCTTTGTTAATATCTAGTATTTTTTATATTTTTGTAAACAATAGGTTTTAATTAAATTGTGTAATTAAAATGTGCAATTTTTATGTCTTCGTTATCAATGACAAAAAAAACGTTGTAATGAACGACATTGATCTATACTGAAATCTTTCCTCATTACTGCGTTGCAGTGATTGCAACACCACCACCCCCTCGCTACACCCTCATCCCGTCGCAGCGAGAGTGGGGCGAGAGCAGCTCTTTTTTTTCGGCAGGCGGGTGGCACGTGGGTGTGCTGAAAGTGAGGCGGGGAGGGAGGAAAGCGCTACTTTTTGCTCGGTGCTCAACGCAGCTGCCACCTCACCAACTCAACGAACAGCCACTGCCAACCAATCCTACCGAGCTCAGCTCACCACCTGCTCAACAAGCACCACAGGAAAAGAGAGAGTGAAAACAGAGCTCTCCTTGAATAACCCCCAATCAGGGTTTCCTATTTTCTCCAGCTTTCTGACAAACCACTGCCAAAAAGTCATTATAATGAGCAATAATAACAGTCGATTCATGTATTAGCCAGTAATATGATATACATAAAATTATTCCTCCATCCAGGAATGTGATCAACAACAACAAAAATTGAGACAAAGGGTAAAAACTTAAGTACATAAAGGTACATAAAGGGTACATAAAGTTCATTTTCCTTGACCTTTTGACATATAAAAGGTATTTTTACCATTACAATATCCTGCATATTTACAACAACATCCTCATTATATTATATGGATAATGTTCTCATGTGCAATTGCAAGTGGGCGTTGATACTTTTTTCAATTCAATGACGTTAGCCAATCATAACAGTGACCGGATACTGAAACCCTTAAAAAGGGTTTATTCCAGACTGAGGGTCAGAATGAGGGTTGAAAAATCATTTTTCCAGATATGTATTTGTTTTGATGCGCAAAAACAAACTTTATTAACATTACAAGTGAACCTCAATGGACATATTCAAATAAAATAAAAAAATCAATGTCATGACCTGTTTAAAACTGAATGTGTGAAAAAAAAATAAAACAATTATCTTACATTCTCTGATTTCATTGCCATCTGGTGCTATCATCCATCTAGTAATCTGCATACTGTGGGTATTAGTAATGTAATGATGTTAGTAATCTAATGATGGATTTTCATGCAAATTAGCGACGCATTCTGCTGGTCATCTGCAGATGCTGGGTTAATAGATTAAGCATAATTAAAATGGAGGATTAAGTCAAAGAGGTGTCATATAAGTGCTTCTTTGTCCGCCTTTGACTCTACACACATCCGGGGAGAAATAGCAGTGCACAGGGGAGTCTGTGAGATAGGGAGATATGCAACACTAGAACCTGGAGTTCAACTCGTGAAACCGCCGCAAATGTAATGGGTCTCTTACTGTGATGCAATACCACGCCAGAAACAGCATCGCCATCTGACCTTATCGAGACAGCTGAGCGCCCGCACACGCACTTGCATGAGGCAACCGAGTGGGCATGAAAACCACAGGCCCGGCTTCATCTCCAGCACGGATCCCTCCACCTCTGCAGAAGCTCACGCATGCACCTTGTCAAACAGGAAGCGTGCTCCGTTGCAGCTGTGCAGCTTTTGGACGGTGTGTGATTTGCATTGACAAAGAGAAGGAAACGAAAGGAGGGCGTATTTCAGCTCTCTGCCAGCACGCCGAATATAGTGTGCGTCGCGATGTGTGGGAGAGCAAGGCAGGTCAGTTCCTGCTCACTCTCTCGCTGCTTTCCATGTGCTTTGCCTACGGACACACGCCGCTCGCCTTGTCTCTGCCCGGCTACAGGAAACAGCAGCGCACACGCTTGTTGTCCAATCCTGGGCTATTCAAATTCAAATGCTCTGTTATCTGGAAGGGGCATGAGGAAGAATAGAACAACTGAGGGGCTGTGCGGTGCTGAATGTCTACTGTACAGCCTAGCAGTGAAACAGGGCCCGAAATACAGTTATTTAAAGGGATAGTCCACCCAAAAAAAGAAAATTCTGTCATCTCGCACACTCATGCCATCCTGTATAATTTTCTTTCTTTACTGCAACACAAAAGGCATTAATAAATTATAAATATTCTTTCAATATAGTAAAAGTGAATGTGGTCCAAAATTAGAACAATCATAAAAGTGGTCCATACATCTAATGCACTACATAACATAACGGGGTGGTGATGGCGCAGTGGATAAGACACATGCCTTTGGTGTGAGAGACCCGGGTTCGAATCCACTGTGAGACACCAATGTGTCCCTGAGCAAGACACTTAACCCCTAGTTGCTCCAGAGGCGTGTGACCTCTGACATGTATAGCAATTGTAAGTCGCTTTGGATAAAAGCGTCAGCTAAATGAATAAATGTCTAAATGTCTAAAAAATAACAAGTAAAGCAATACAATTTGTGTAAAGACCCATTTGAAAATTGTTATTAATTGAAAAACCTTCAAATCTGCCCAGGATGATGCGAGAGACAATTTAACAAATGATTCATTTAAATCGAATATTTTTCAATTAATTGGTTTATCCAGTTCACAAAAACAGATTCGTTCATGAATCAGACTTTTTCAAATTTAACTCGCCAACTCAATAATCCATTTGTAGCAGACCTACTGGATTGGAAGAATAAACAGTGAATAACAACTTAAAATTAAATATAGAACACAAGTTGTATGGACTACATTTAAGATATTTTCTGATAGTTACGGTGATTTTTTGAAGCTTGAAAGCTCCTCATTCCTTTCATTTGAACAGAGAGTGACCAAGACATTAGTAAAAAAAAACTGTCCTTTTGCATTCCCTGGAAGACAGATAGCCATAGAGGTTTGGAACGACATGAGGGTGAATAAATGATGACAGAATTTTCATTTTTAGGTAACAACTCCGTTAACCTATTTTCCAACCCACAGACACTGTATCTAATGTAACGTTGTCTGTTAGAGAAAGGTGCGCTCCATGCGTGGTTACTCAAACGGTTTAGGTGAATGAGACTGTATGTGTGTGCTCGTTGATGCATACGTACAAGTTTCCGCGTGTCTTTGAATGTCTGTATGTGTGTGTGGGTGGGTGGGTGCTCTATTTCTGATCAGATGAAACACCTGCACATACTATTGTTCTGCTTGGGAAATATGAGACTGGTTTTGGTCCCTGTGCGGCATGTGCTTCATTCTTTACATGTGTATGTGTGCGTAGAACCTTTCGCCGATACACTGTTGTCTTTTTTACTGTTACCTAATTAGTCAGCAAAGAGCTCATGTAATCTAGTGACACGTCTAGCAGCATAATAAATTCTTAATGTACTGAATCAATACAGACAGATCAATCAGAGCAAGGGTTGAGGGTCAAGAGTCTCCCCACCATGCTGAAATTCACTCGAACGAAGATGTACTGTATCTCCATTCATCCTCACACACGCTGCTTCCTGCTTTTTATTCTTCTTTCTCTGTCTGTTCCTCTCTCTTCTAAGCTCCACTAATACAGATTCTCTATCCATCTGATTCCATCAAGGACAAAGCACAGTTCTGGTAGGTTCCCATAGTAACAAAGTATGTGTTGCTGCTTTAGGGGGCTTTTGTACATTGTCTTCGTCAGGGTTCACACAAAAGCGGCGGGCTGACCAATAGCTCTTGTTTTCCTCAACCTCGAGCCGTCGGCGTGACCTGGAACCCCTGCTGTTGTTCATATCATAAACAGTCATCTCAGTGTTGTATATCAAGGAGGTTTGTGTTCTTCTGATGAGCAAGATCCTCCATTAGAATATTACATGCAACTGCTGACAGGGAAACATTCCTATAATCATCATGCATAGTGTTTTTGCCGTGCTGTGTGTTTTACTAAGTCAATCGCTCATAGACCACCTCCTCCACTTAAGGGCTAATGGACGACTAAATGTATCAAGGAAGGATTTAAGTAATATCAGATAGCATAAAGGAACTGTAAACAGGCAGTGCATCTGGGTAAATTATGCTGCACTACCATCAACTGATTCATGGAGTACGTCTCCCAGTATATTTTTAAAAGAAAATTCAAGGTTTAATACTAGCTGGGCTCGAATCGACAGCATTTGTGCCATCATGTTTTGTGTACCATAAAAAATTTATGTCCATGATAAAATCTATTATCTTAAAGGGGAACTTGGCAACATTTCAACTTAAGAAAACCGTTTAGAAATCATTTGGATGGTTAAATAACCTTTTCCGGTGAAAATGGTGACTTTGCCCACTCCCCTTAGCTTCCTAGGCGGAAACCCAACCTTGCAACATGGGGACTAACGTCCCGGTAAGTTGGAAATAGGAAGTCTCGTGAGAAGCGAGAACAAGCGAGAAACACAAACTGCTTTACGGCAATTCGTCACAAACACACACGCCCCACTCAATGTGTATGATGTATTACCCACCTCGGTAGACATAGTTCCACACGATAAAGTTGGCCCCGATAATAACAAATGCACATGAGCAGCGGTAGAAAGGGAGAGGAGGATGCCGCAAGTGATTTTTTTTACGACAGTGTTGTGTAATATATATACGCCCACAGCGGTAGGGGGAGCTCTTTGAGAAAACATGCGACAACAAAAGTGAAAATCAGCAAAGAAATGGCTAGAGTTGCCAAGTTCCCCTTTAAAAAAGCAAGAATATGAGTTCTTGTGAGGCATAAGTAGGGCTTAACCAAAATAAAACCGAAATCGCAATAATCTGCAATTTAATTCAATAAATTGTTTAGGGTTGCACAATAAATCATTTTAGCATCGATATTGTGATGTGCGCATCTGTGATTGTCGCATCGCAGGATTTGCGATGTCAAATGAATCGTAGTTGATCTGTGATCTGTACGGACCAGGCACCACAGTTTAAAACGCACGTGATTCTCGGATTAATTGCAAAGTTTAACCATCATAGAGTGAAAGTTTATCATTTGCACGTGTTTTAGGTTCTGTCAGTTTAAACATTAAAGCGATTTTAAGCCATTGAAGCGCAAGAAGATGTGAAAGAGAACTCATTTCGAGCTCATCTTGCACGCAAACACAATTCCGTTCTCACCCACCTCTGTTTGAGCTTAAACAGACACATACAAGCAAAATAATGTTAAAATACCAGCTTCGACAGTCACATATGGCTTATCGAAATGTATGTATATCACAGAAAATCTAAATAATATTGCAATGTCAGTTTTTTCCAGTTTCGTGCAGCTCGTGGAACATTCCTTAAAATAAAGATAAATCGCATGTCAAGAAACTTGGAAGAGGGGCTTGCAAATGTTTTTGCACCGATTTGAACAGACACTCTCAGAGTCCCTCTCCATGAACAATTTCATTCAGTTGTTTATTGCTTTCTCCTTATTTGGGACAGAATATACACCTGACGACCATTCAGAGAGATTTTAAACAGCTTGCGCTCTGAGTTGGCAGCAATCAGAGGCTTAACATTAAAGAGCTGTAAGACAGGAAGCATGTCTCTCTCCACAGGACTGTGGTCACTGCATTGGCAGCTTTGACCTTTTTGCCTGGGATGTAAGATGCCTGACCTGACCTGACACCTGACTTAATAGGGTGAAAAGTGTCATGCACTAAATGGGACAAACATCTACTTATATTACACACAGTCACACACAGGTCAGAAAATGCCCTGACCATGACCATTTTATGAACGATAATCCATAACAAAAATCCTCCATCGCCACATTGAGCTGAAAAGGTGAGCAGGTGAGAAGCATTACTCAGTGTTGACTTATTGCTGTTATTACTGGACTGTTGGCGAATGTTGGAGCTTAGTGAATGACATCATGCTTGTGCTGGTCAAAAGTTCCACCGGTATTCATGGGTGGCAAAAATGTCACAAAAATGTGATATAAAAAAAATGAGGCATTTTCAAAATGCATTATTTACTACACCAAAAGTAATTTTAGTAACACACACTAAAAATGCCAAAGACAACGTTCTGATGACAATAAAGAGCTGAATAATGGGTCAGAATTTCATCTTAAAACACCAGAGACAATATTAGTTATATCATTAAATGTACAGTGTGCTGGAAATTAAAAAAATAAAAAGACTACGTATAAATATTGTCAATAAAAACGTCTTTCTATTGAGATGTCTAGGGCTTCACACAAAACAAACATACAGTGTGACCAGTGTAGTCTGATTCACAACCAAGTGACTCTTATGAGTGGGTACTTTTTAGTGAATCAGAAAAATACAGCATGACCAATGTAGCCTGAATCCCGAAACAAATTAATCACTTGAGCCGGTTAATCACTTGAGTTACTGACTTGAATCTATCTGAAACACATCATATAATTCACAGCATTAGAAAAGAGTTTCTTTCATTTTGTGAGCAAAATTAACTTTATCACTGAAATATACAATTCGTATAAAAAAAAATAAAAAAAATTCAGAATCAAATACAAAGTTCTGGCATGAAACTCTACATGGTGCTGGCTTATAGGTCCTTATACTCACCTGTTCATAATCACATCGTTATATATAGGGCACAGCTGATTGGTTCCTGCCATATCAGTATCCAATGAGTCGCATGCTAAACCTTCAAATACTTGGGTAGCATTTGCCTTAGCAGTGAAGCGCACTTTCAGAAACCCTCCGCCCTCCCTAGCTCCACTATGGGTAATTCATGTACGCTATATATTGTACAGCAGCAGCATGTCTTACTTGCTCACAGCAGCGTGTCGTGTATGTATTGGCAGTAGCAAGTGCTGTACATGCTCTGCAGCAGCAGCAGCAGCAATAACCTACAGCAGCAATAAAAGCAGCAGCAGCGTAGCAGATCTATTCCGCCAAGACCAAGCATACAGCATTGTTACACAATTACCATGCCAAACACTCCGAGAGTTGTCATGACAGGAATAAAATCAAAGAGCTCAGGAGATCTGTATCAATATCTAGTCATACTTAGCATACCAATGTTCAAGTTAACATTATCTGGCATGATGATTCACTTCAACAGGTTGCATTATAGAGCATAAAAGGTATTTTCCATCCTCAAAATCACCAATGCCAAAGTTCCACTCATCACCTTTATCATTTTGACCCAAATATAACCCAACCTTAATGCCCACCACGCTCACGCTCCCTGAGGTAATCAAGGGTAAGAGCATTTGCCACTGAGAAGAGGGCATATGAATGCCTTACTGTCATACAGCTGTCTTTCATCCAGGGGCCGCATGTTTTTCCAATTAGAACAGCGAATGATAACCAGAGGGCCCTTTGCCGTCAACTCAAATCAGCAAAAATCATCACAACACTTCTAGTGAATTGGAGTCAAGAACAATCAAATAGCATTTAACCCACAGTGATACACATCAGCATGACAAAACCTCTCAGCCTATCGATCAAATTACTTAAAATTGTTGCTCAACATAACCTGAACTTTACAGACTAAACACAAACAGAAAAGTCCAACAGCTTGCCTTTTCCACCGCCTCGAGTAAACTGTGGTTACATCACTAGATTGCTTCAGGCATGGATCAACATTCGCCACCCACAATACTCCGGTTCAGACAGACACAACAGTTCACACTACCTACCTACAGCCCGGTGCTAACCACCGAGCTTCACATCGACAAACACACACTATAACAGACTTGACTTCACCACACCCTGAATCAACCAACACATGTTCAATTTATCTTTAAACACACTCTTGTACAATTTGCTCAGTGTAGCTGGTGCCTCAATTTTGTTGATCCACTGGCAGGCTTGTGTGTTGCCTGATGGTTATCAACATTTTATACATCTATTTTTATGGTGCAAACTATGTAGTCACAAACAGCTCTTTGTATACTGAGCATATGGTCGAGGGAGACTGAAAGAAAGAAAAACAGAAGAGGTCTGGTCTACACAAAGAGTGGCACACAACAGGACAAATACAGTCTATCAGGCCTACCTCAAAAACCTCCGCTAAAACAATGTAAGCACTAAAGATGACTAAATTCTAGAATAGATTAGAAAGCGCATTCTACTTTTACTATTTTCAGTTTCTCTTTCAGATTCTAGTCCCACTAATTCGTTCTCTGTTATCTTAAACTCATCCCTGAATACAAGTTCATCAAAAGTGACTGAAAATAATGAGAGCCGAGTAATACTTCCTAAATCAGTCTGTTGCGATGATATTCATCATTCTTATAATGAATAATTAGCCCAACTCAATTACCTGCACATTAATTATTCAGTCCTATTAACAAAGCTCGGAAACTGCAGTTTAAAAAAGTGTGATAGGTTTCAAGAAATGCACCCTTACACAAGCTTTTCAGGGGATGCTTTACCAAATACACAGAAACCGATGGCGTCACCACTTTATGAACTTCTGATTGATACAGCTATAAGCATAGCATAAACACCTGTGCTAATTCATGCAAATCGACATGTTTGTTGGCACAGTGTATCTTAAACATAATCTCAAACATACTGTACCCAGTGTTTGGTTTTCTTCTCCTGACGGTCCCGGGAATCTAATCCAGGTACACACCCTCCTCACACACCCTGTTCAGAAATAGATAATGTCATTAGTGCACGCAACACTGGTTTTTATTCAAATACACACACATACCGACAAAACAATGTGCAGCAATATTCTTTATGCCATGTCATCTAGTGCATAAGTTATCTATGAAGATATTATGTATTTTAATATTACACATTATCAGCAAAGGTATGACAGTGGGTTAAAAACTTGTTCCCGTAAACCACTAAACTTGTGTGAATTCACCACCATGGGTCAGATCCCCTGTCAATGCCAGCTAACCAGCTGTCACTTCAGCCAGACTCCATACAGGAGTTAAAAACAAGCAGCAAAGCAGCACAAAACCACGAGCCACAACACAGTCAGCTTTTCTTTACTTTTATTCTCATTTTTTTCCACCGCTCCTATCTACCTATCAACTATCTCCCTCTGCCCCAGGTCAGTTGCTCACCTGACATGGCATCCTTCAGATCCTCAGGGGCTCCAAACCTCCTTCCTCTCTGCTGTGGCAATCGTGCAAGCCCGTACAATCACCATTCGCTCACTTTCTGTGCGAGAAGCTATTTCCCTACCGCTGTCTGCAGCCCTCTCTCTCTCTCTCTCTATCTCTCTCTCTCTCTCTCCTCCTCCTCCTCCTCTTTCGCACACTCTTTGGTTGCTCCCACTCTTGCTACCTTCACTTGCTCAGAGAAAGGAGCAAAAGAGTGAAAAAAACGATCATGTTTCTTCGGCGTAAGCAGCTACACTCTGATTGGCCGGATGGTCCGGAGGAGGCGTTAACCACGGCGAAGGCACACGGGCAATGGCTGCAGGCATTAAAATCATAAAATAGGTCTCGCCTTGCCCTGGTGCTGCAGAAAACGAAAGAAAAGAAGGGCAGGAGAGTGAGCGCGAGCAAGACTACCTATTTTTCAAAGCAGGAAGGAGGGGAGGCCGTGAGTATTTCCTGTTGTGCAGCTGAAGTGAGCGAGGACGTCACGTGAAGCATTCTCACTCTGGCGGGGTGTCAACACAGACGCCGGCTCATCTTGACACTCTCAAGACGACCTCGGGATTACAACACACATATGCAGATTCTTCCCAGCATCCTTACCAGATTCAATTTAACACTGCAATGCGAGTTAAAGGGCTAGATCTAGTGTTTTAATACTGCCATGAAATAGTGATTATTGACTGTATGCTGTAGGCGTAGCCTACTAACTGTTATTAGAAGATTAAAACCACATTAAAAGAAGCGCATCCACACATCACTCATCTCTGATTGCCCTCGATAAAAAATCGGCCCCAAGTACGTTGCCACCCCAGATCGCTATCTACTTAACCTGGTATTTTCAACAAGAAATGCAACTATGTAACCTAAGGCAACAGGTGGAAAAGCACAGCCCAGATGCAGGCATCCATTCTGTCACACTGTATAAGCGGTGATACGCCTCAACTGTTTCCTTCCATACCAGCACCATGAGAACAAATCCTTCCCCTCATCATGCAAACAACAGTGGCTCACTGCACAATTTAACCACAACTGGTGTATGCCAGTTTTCTTGTAGCTCAAACAACCCCAAGGTCATGGGTTCACTTCAAGTGATTAAAGGCTGCCTATAGGCCTATCTTAAATTAAGGGTGTAACAATGCATTAATGTCACTATTTGGTTCGATACATGATACTGATCTCAAACAAAGCCAAAACAGAGTTAAAATTGTGTATATATATATATATATATATATATATATATATATATATATATATATATATATTTATTTTTTTTAATTTTTTTTTAATTATCACTTCTAAGAAATTTAACAAAAAGTACTGGTGATTTTGAATAGGTTTTTTTTTTTTCCTTCTCTCCCAAGCACAGGACAATGATGACTCCAGAATTTAAATATTTATGATTCTGCTTAGCTAACAATACAGAACTATGTTAGACAAATATGCTTAAACTCTGTCCCAAATATTGTATTTTGCTAAACGATGTATTTTATTTTTTTAATATGTTTTAACATGGAAGCTCAAATATGGGTTTACCGTATTTGATGCTAAATTAAGTCTGTCTAAACTTTAATTTTGAGTGATCTATACACAGTACATCGTCGTCAACTATGATACTTTGCGTTTTTTGTATTGTGAAATATTGAGATAGCCTACCAATTAATTGAATGCAAAAGCTGCTTTGGATAAATTAGTCTGCTAAATTGATTTAAGTGTGAAGTTTGTTCCTTTAAAATGGCATGAGCTCTAAAAGACATGAAACCAATGCCCTCTGTAACAATTGACACTGCTGTGGTTTAAGTGTAGAAGAGTAACCTTTGCCTTCCTAAAATTGCGCTGAGGGTTCTTTGCATTTTGTGGTTTAAGGGTCTTCTGCATTTAATGGTACAGAGGAACAGGCTGTCACAAAGAACGCTTAATAAAATTTGGTACTTAAGAATTTGATTTGAAGTCTATGAATATGCTTCTCTGATTCCTAGAACCCATTTGTTTATGTTTGGGATTACGGAATGAAAGCCATTTATAGAGGTGAATCGTGTGTGTGTGTGTGTGCGTGTGTGTGTGTGTTTAAAGTGAGAACATAAAGGTGGGTCAGTTTACCTTTAAAAGTGACTTTCCAACAGAAACAATTACAAACAAATTGCCAGAAAACCTAGATGTGTCAAAGCTCAACATGGAATCAATGTGATTGATTCTGTTGTGGAAAAAATGCGTAAAGACATTTGTCAAACCTCCAACTCTGTCTGTTGCTTCTTGATGGATAGAACCCAGGTGATGGAAAACAAAATGATGTTTATGTATCATATGTCAGTGTCAGGAAGAGATACTGTGGGTGTGTTTATGCATTTTTACCCTGGACATATATATATATCAAGCCAGAGCAAAGGGCACTGGCTCATCTGTTTGGCATAGTCAAATAAACTAATTTGCCTGATGGGCTGTAAATACTTAGCTACACCCTTGACCCTGCATGCTCTACATCTGCGCTTGCTATGATGCTGTCTTGCTGTTACATAACCTTACTGCCTATGCCTACCGGATATACAATATATGTCTTAAATTAATTACAAAAGAGAAAATAATTACAAATTCAGCCTTACAATGAAATAAAATGCTAAACCAATACTTATGACAAACAGACTGAAGTGATTGATGTGATGTACATGGGTCACGTGCCTAGAATTATATAGGCTGTGTGTGTGTGTGTGTGTGTGTGTGTGTGTGTGTGTAGTATGCATAAAAGTATATATATATAATAGTGCTGGGCAACGATTAATCGCATCCAAAATAAAAGTTTGTATTTACATAATATATGTGTGTGTACTGTGTATAACTATTTTATAATTGTATATAAATACACACACATGCATGTATATATTTAATAAATATTTGCATGTATATATATTTATATATCATTTATATTATAGCCTATATATAAATATTTTATATATAAATGATAAAATTTATCTTAAATATATAGCCTACGTTTGTGTGTGTGTGTCTGTATTCATATAGGCTATACAAAATAATTATACACAGTATCTACACACACATATGTTACTATGTAAACAAACTTTTATTTTGGATGCGATTAATCGTTGCCGAGCAAACATATATGAGTAAGGACATAGGTATGTAGGTATGTATGAGTATATTATGCGATATAAATATATATATATATATATATATATATATATATATATATATATATATATATATACTTTAGCATCCCTTTAATTATTTCACTTCTCTAATAACATGTAAATTAAATACATTATATGTAATGTATGTTTGAATTGCCACATCAAACAACAATAATAGGTGCAATAACAGGTGCAACCTGACTTTAGGAACAATCGCACATCGAGAGTCTCCCTAAAGGGGCCCTTCACTGACTGCGAGCGCGTCATGGAACATTCCCGGAACGAGCCAAAGTCCCACCCACCTTCTCTTCTGCTCATACACATACACGCGCACTGGCGGTGTGTACATGAAAATACAGATCACAACATTACCCATGCTGAAAAAAACAACACTCTACAACAACACAAACAGCACAGTCCCTTCGACATTAATGACAGTCGCTCTTAGGATAGAGATTTATTTCGCTTTTCGCACCAACCGAGCAAATTCCTTAGAATATTACGCAATATTCCCTATATCTGCAAACTGGGTATTCCCCACACGTCCCAATAACCAGAGGAGACCCATCCGCAATAAGGCATTTTACTTAATCACACTTTCAAAAGAATTGTCACCCTGACTTGGTGAACAAGGTGTACACTTACCGGTAAAACGTTTTCAAATCCGCCCACAACATTCCAGAAGAGTGTCAACCCGCCTCATGCAAACGCCACTGTCGCTCCCAGGCTGACACAAATATCAGTTAAATTCTAATTGTGACACAACCACAATGCTGCAGACTCCAGGTGTTGGCGTACATGTGGTGCGTCTTTGCTTCAGAAAGAGATGAAAGTGAGTTAGTCCGCTTCGGCAGGGGGGGGCAGACGGGGTTATTCCTAGCGTCGATTCCCAGAATAGAAACGGGAGAGAGGGAGAAGTAGAGAGAGAATCTGCGCGCGCGTGTGTCAGTGTGATTGTGACGTCATCGGATCCCCCCAGCGCGCGTCCCCGTGGAGCTGCAGGGGGGAGGGAGGGAGTGGGGTTGACCGAGACTACCCGCCCGGCCTCTTCCTTGTCTTGATTGGAGAGGGGAACTCCCTTGGTGAAATTTCTCCAGAACGAGCTCCTCTGACTCCAAACCGCGACACGACAGATGTCTTGTGTTCCTGCAGTTTGATGCATCAGGGCACGGCGAGAACGCGCAGTGACATTAGGTCTACTTGAATTGCACAAGATTTCATTTTGATATGCCCTTTCAAAATGTTAGAGGAGTAGCTATTAAAATACAGATTTAGATATATTTATCTACCAAGACGTATATGTTATCATAAACTATTGCACAAGACGTGATACATCAGATTTCGCAGTGATCTGTTTTACCTGCATGCCTCCATGCATAAGGGAAAAAACAAGTCGTAAATGATGAGATGCATAGTTGTCAGCTCTGCATCATTGACTGTTTACATACAGAATATTCTGATAATAATGACAATTTTGTCATATTTTGATTTTATAGCCTATAAGGGTCAAGTAGCCTATCATTTGATTGCCATATTTAAATCTGAGTATATCCCTGTATTAATAATTGTTCATTTTAGATCATGAAAACACCTTAATGTCCAAACATAGTGGTAGAAAGAAAGACATTTGATAAACCTTAAAAGAATCATCATGGCCATCACACATTTCTGTTTTAATGCTAAGGAAGAAAAAATGCAGAACATTTTAGCTGTTAATGAGAATTTGTTCATGTTTTGGTTATATAAGTGTTATGTTAATGCATTAGCCTGATTGGCATAATTTAGAGGTCAAAATTTTACTTTCTCAAAATCTGAGTAGCTGTGGCATATCCCTTTATCAATTATTAATTTTGGGTTATGGAAACACCTTAACCTAAACTAACCTAAACACCTAAACTCTTAGGGAGTTTACTCATCCTCAGGTTGTTCCAAACCTGTATGAGTTTCTTTCTTCTGTTGAACACAAAAGAAGATATTTTGAAAACTGCCAGTAATCAAACAGTTCCTAAACTATGGAAGTCAATGGGGACCATTTGTTGGTTTGGTTACCAACAGTCTTCAAAATAACTTATTTTGTGTTCAACAGAAGAAAGAAACTCATACAGGTTTGGAACAACTTGAGGGTGAGTCAATTATGACAGAATCTTCATATTTGGGTGAACAACCCCTTTAATGTCCAAACAATGGTAATTTTAGTAAGAGACATTTTAGAGAAAGACGGTGCTTCAACATTTTGTAAACATTACAAGAAACGTCATGGCCATCACAAATTCCGGTGTTATTGTTAAAGACACAATTGCGAATTAATGCATTAATTGCTGTCCTATTTTTCTTGAATGCAGCACAACTGACAGTCTTTTTCTGAGTAAAGTCTTAACCAGAATTGGAAAATTGTACATAAACATGGTCAGTGTTCACATGTATGTAGGTCTTGTTTGGCCCTAAATAAACAGGGATTATTAAAGTAAACTAGGATGGTATTTTAGTTATTCAAGAACCTGTAGCTGTTCAATTCATGAGTGAAATCAGCTTTTGCCTATATTGTGGAGACCAAATGTCACCATAAGGACCATATAAATCTGAAGTCATCTACATTGTGGGAACCCAAAATGCAGGAAGACTTGTTTGAGGCTTGAGTTCAGAAAATATCATTAGCTCCTTATAAAGTCACTAGAAATAAAGGGAAACTCGTGTTTGTGATATTAAACATGTGTATTGTCTTGTCAGGAGCGGTGCATCTGTTCTGTATTTTGTTAAATGGATTACTGGAGTGGCTTGGCTTATATTTCCTTTAAGAAGCTTGTGATCACATCAGATGTGACCTGGAGTTCCCATCACATTGGCAAAAGGGATCTCCTCTGTAATCCTCAGCAAGGGCATCCCCAAAGAAGCACTGGCATCTGAGTCACTCAAGCAATTCACAGCACACAGACAGAAATCAGAGTTGCCGGACAATCTTAGACATCACAGCCAATGGTGCATTCCCACAGGAAATAAAGTGTAAATGGAAATGTCTGCGCTTGACACAAAGGGCATGTTTCATCAACATTTATCAAGTCATCTTGTTGCACTGGTTGGCGTTTGCTTCTCGTGAGCGCCTGTGCAGGTGTCTGCATGCATTCAGTGTGCAGAGTCATTTGCTCAAGAACACCAAGGGTGTTCCCAGCAGCACAGAGCTGTTCTCAGTTAATTATCGGTGGACCGGATAAAAACACGGTGCCGTGCTATTATAAGCGTATGAATGTCATGAATCACAATGCACTCTTGTTTCCCAGAAGTGATCACCTCTCCTAGAAGCAAAACATATCTCCTATGACTGCATATATTTATCCTTCTCTGCATCCTCAAATACAGAAGTCATAGCTTTTGTTTACAAGCAAGGGAATGAAGGGAGGGCCTTGGACGTATATCTGTATGTGCTGTTGTGCCACAGATCTTTGTTTGTGAATGTGTGCATGTGCATACTGTGTGTGTGTGTGTGTGTGTGTGTGTGTGTGTGTGTGTGTGTGTGTGTGTGTGCGTGCGTGCGTGCGTGTGTGTGTGTGTGTGTGTGTGTGTGTGTGTGTGTGTGTGTGTGTGTGTGCGTGTGTGTGTATGTGTTTGTATTTAATCAGAAATAAATGCTGTAGTGTAAGCATGAGCATGACTGAGTCATTCTGAAATATTCACGTATTACTTTGTCTCTTTCATTTTCCAGATTTGCATGAAGAGCAGGTTTCAAGTTTTAAGACTTCAGAAAGTTGTTTTATAGTGTAGATCAATGTTAGCAGCTGGGCAATAAAAAATAAAAATAGTCAAAAAAGACCATAGATATATTTTGGGGTCAGTATATTTTGCAAGGGCCCATTAAATTGATCAAAAGTGACAGTAAAAGCATTTTTTATCTTACAAAAGATTTATATTTTAAATAAATGCTGTTCTTTTTAACTTTCAATTCATATGAAAATGTATTATGCTTTCCACAACAACATTAAAAGGGACCTATCATGCAAAATGAGTGAGCTGTACCAAAGTCCCTTGGTTGTACTCAGTCCGCCATGTTATTCTATCAAGAGCAGTGAGAGATTTTCTGTTTTTCTTTTGTTGTTTAACTCATAATATCAGCATAAGTTGCTCCACAGCATGCAACTTCATGCTGATTTGTACTCGGCTTTCGCCAAGATAAGCAACACTAAGACGTAGCTTTACAGTAAACTATGCTTCTCCATCCATTTACGCTTCTTTCCATATGAGGGTGTGACTCCCCTTCTGTCCGGCGTTAACGGCTGCAGTGTACTTGGCGCGTCAGCACACACGACGGCTGCAACTACAGTGTGGTCTCCCTAGTGGACCAACACGACAACCGTCTGGATTGAGCCGAGTAGGGGACATCTCTAGGGTCTTCAAGTGGGCACCTTCCGTCCTCAGTGTTTCGTCGACTAGCCCACGACACCTCAAGAGGTGTCTTACTGACCTCTACTGAGAACCTTACTGACCTCTACATCCCTCCTGCTGCTGAGACCTAACCACAATCTCACTATCTCTCCGCAACCCAACCATACGCGCCAACCCGATTGATTAAGGCTGTCGAGCCCCACTGGTGCGTTAAAGCAGTTACAGTGGCAACGGTTCCGTATGGCATACCACCTAACGCAAAACACAATATCTACCCAACCACCCGTCATTCTATACTATACAACCTATACAAATTGTATAGTATACTATACAACCTATACTATACAACCTATACAAATAAACCAACAGACTCTTCAAGTTTTTCAAGAATTCTACGAAACCGTAGCGTGGCGGCCTGTACCTTGCCAGCTAGAATCTTTCCGTCTCAACCACAGCCAGTTGCTGCTCCTTTCTGCTGCTTCAGATAAGTTCTTTACTGTGCGACGCAACTCTTGGCCGCTGAATCCGACGTCCCTGAGGAACCGGGTTGTAGAGTGTGCCACAAAACCTCGACAACCCACTTCCACTGGATAAACCTGGACTCTCCATCCTCGCTGTTCTGCTTCAGTGGCCAAATGAGCATACCGCAGTTTCTTCCTCTCATATGCCTCATCTACAGCATCCTCCCATGGCACTGTCAACTCTATCAGTTGAACAATGCGTGCTGATCCAGACCACAAAACAATGTCTGGTCGTAGGTTAGTGGTGGCAATCTCAGATGGAAAAATAAGCCGTTGATCAAGATCAGCCAGCATCTTCCAGTCCCTAGCAGCTTCCAGTTGTCCTGGCCGAGAATTGGTGTTAACACCTTTTCTTGGTGGTTGCTCGCCTGGGCGGAGGAATGTTGTCTTCTGCGTGTAATGTTTTGCTAGAACATGCGGCAACTTATTGGTCATACTACGCTTGCCTTCCAATGCTAAAGCCAAACATCTCAGTACTTGGTCATGGCGCCAAGTAAACCGACCTTGGCTAAGAGCCACCTTACATCCTGTCAAAATGTGCCTTAATGTGGCAGGTGATGAACACAAAGGACAAGAGGGATCCTCTCCTACCCAGAGGTTTAGGTTCTGCGGTGATGGGAGAACATCATATGTTGACCTAATAAGGAAACTGATCCTACTCTCTTCCATTGACCAAAGGTCTTGCCAGCCCATTTTGCGTTGTTCCACACTCTCCCATCTCATCCACTCTCCCTGCTTGGCCTGGGAAATGGCCTTTATACTCCTCATCCTCTCCTCCTGCTTTCGCACCTCGTTGACTACCAGCTTCCTCCTTTGACACAATAGGTCGCCTTTAAGCAACTGGTTTCAACATTGATGATAATAACAAGAAAATCTATATTTAAGCAACAAATCAGCATGTTAAAATGAAGGATCATGTGATACTGAAGACTGGAGAAATGGCTACTGTAAATTCAGCTTTGCTATCAGAGGATTAAATTACATTTTAAATATTACATTTTTAATAATATTAAGTTAAATTGTAGTAATATTTATTGTAATGTATTTTTTGATTAAATAAATTCAGCTTTGGTGAGCATGAGAGACTTCTTTCAAAAACATTTGTCTGTATGTTTTGTCTTACTAGAACAATTCATTAAAGCAGAAATAAAGCAGATCTGAAATATTTAGATTAAAAATAGCTAATCTAAAGCCACATTCTTTGTAATCAAGATTTCAAAACAACCAGACAGTGGTGGTGAACTTCCTCATGCTTTCTTAAAGACACACAGTCCCACTTCAATAATCTGAGAGATGTCACGTACACATTCTCACCTATGTATGACACAGAGGAATATAGCCCAAAGCTGTATCTGTTTCTACAGTATGTGGTGTAATATTACTTCGACTGCAGAGCTTACACACAGAGATCTGCCTCTCCCTTTTCCACTCCTAGTTTTACCCCTGGTAATCTGCAACTATTTTGTGCGGCTTTCACATCCCTGCGATGAACCACATACTCAGTAACACGTCATTTTCAGGAATCCCAGAGCTTTCTTTCTGCTTCAAGCACTGTGAGGAAATTACATAAGAGTATGTTACACTTGACAAAGGTCAGGTTGTCTCTGTGATAAGGCAGGGCACTAATGTGTGAATCCTTGCCAAAGAACTCCTTTCATCTCTTGCACCAAAGCAGTAAAACCACCATATAAATTTGACAAAGGCCTGGCGAGCAGACACACCTAAAGTCTCAAAAGTCCATTCCATTTCAAATACTCCTTGGGTCTGCTGACTATGAAAGAGAACTGAAGAGGTCACCTGGATTTATAATGAATCACATACTCCTTAAACTTCTGAAATAACACCATCGGGTGTTAATCATTAAATTAATCATAAAAAAAAAAAAAAATTCAGATACTAAGATTTTATCTGTTTGAAATTTTGAAGAATAGTAGTTTGGAAATAAGTTTTCAAGGTCATTTTCAGTGGCAGTCATACGTTCTTCCTAGTTTGAGGAGCTGCCTCAAGTCCTCTGGTGGTTGAGAATGATATTGCATTATCATCTGATCAAATTTGGGCTGATTACCTTAATTACATTGTATTTCATTATAACGTTTATATTTTACTATATTATTAATAACCGAATAATAACATAAAGTCATGGCATAAAGTCACATAAAGCACTACAGTTCAAAACTTGGGGTCAGTAAGATTTTTTTGTTTATTTGAAAAAATTTCATTTTAGTCAGCAAGGATGCACTAAATTGATTAAAAGTGACAGTAAAGTGACAGTAAAATAAGGTTACAAAAGATTTCTATTAAAACAAATGCTGTTCTTTTGAACTTTGTATTGATCAAACAATCAAACAAAAACATTTAAGCAGCACATCATTCAACATTGATAATAATAAGAAATGTTTCTTGTGCACCAAATCAGCATATTAAAATTATTTCTAAAGGATCACATGACACTAAAGTCTGAAATAGAGGCTTCTGAAAATTCAGCTTTGCCATCACAGTAATAAATTACATTTAAAATATTTTTATAATATTAATATTTCACCATGTTACTTTTTAATCAAATGCAACCTTGTTGAGAGTAAAAAACGTATTAAAAATAAATAAATAAATAAATAAAATTGTTTTACTCATTTCCTATTATTTTATTTTATATTATAATAATTATATTATATTATATTATATAATAATGTGTAACCTGATGATATTATGCTACATGCTTTAGCATTCTGTTTGACCCCTATAGTTGTGTAGCTGTGCCTATTAAGATGGTTCTTTAGATTGGTTCTTTTTCATGGTCAATATGACTTTCAGTGTGTTCATCCCAGAATAAAATTTTCCAGGACCCTGGAAACCACACAGGGGCTCCTGCAAAAAAAGACATTAACATTAACATGTTTCCATGAGATAAAAGCACAGTGATTGCAGAATCCTCTCTCCCGTGAGACCGAAGCTTTGCGTTTGATGTTGACAACTGACAGAAAGCGGTAATACATTGATGCCTGGCAGTGCAAATGTTTTCCATGGTGGACTTGGCACACATGGATCCGGTCCTCATGTTTTCCCACTGATCAGGAAGGACGGCCATTGCCTCATTTTTTACTTTTAGTTGTCTGTCAAATGCAGTGAGATTCACTGAATACAGTCAATGAAAAGGAATGTTATCTTAATGAAAGACAACAGTTGTAGTGAAGTGTGACTGCTGATATTATTCAAAAGGTATACATGATGAAGAAAAATAACACTTGGCTGAACACCAAAATTAATTAAATGAAAATAGTGTGCATGCATCTGATATAAAACAAGACAATAATATAACCACAGGAGTTCCTAAGATCTCTCCACAGACAACCCAACATTTTATTTAATAGTTGAATGATTTATTCGCACCTTCAGTTAATAGTCTAACAGCCTGAATGGTTTCTGGGGACTAAAATAAAAGCCATAAATGCATTTAAAAAATGTTTTTGCTTTATTTCTAAGCTGGTGAGTGACCTGTTGAGAACAGTTAATGGAAATACTTGGTGAGTTATAGTTATTTTTATTCGGTCGTCACATCCAAGAGCATCTGCATGTTATTATTGCTCATAATTCTGTTTGCCCAGCTCTTAGGCTGTCATTTTGGATGTTTGTCTTTTTTACTCACTTTCATCACCAAACCAGCGAAAGTACAGTGTTTGCACACCTCTCATCGACCATCTGTCTTTTCACACCTCTCCATCATAGATACACACCTTGTGCTTGAAATATCTCAGGTGTGTATGTGTGATCTGTATATCTGGACAGACTGTGACCGTGGACCATAAACAGTAATGATATGGAATGTGTGGTGTGACTGGAAACCCCATTGCTTTTAGTGACCGTTTTATATACACACCGTATCATTTACGGCATGTTAAGATGATGATGAAAGCCACCGGCACAGTAAACAACACTCAAATCTCGAAGTCCACAGGGACCATCATAAACCACACCACACATCATTCATTCTCAAGCAAATGGGCCACGAGAAGGAGGGAAGATACAGGATGCAGACCTGCAGGGTTGTGAAAAATTCAGAATTGAAGAACTGCAACCTTTTCAAAATCCAAAATCCACATTTCTGTCACCTTTCCAAATGGGAATTTGAATTAGCAACATATAACAGGAAGTTGAATTGGAATTAGAATAACAGTAAGTCTAAATTGTAGTTCAAAGAAATTCAACACAGCTGATGCATTCTGGGAAATAACTTGATCCACGATTTTTTTTTTTTATCTAATGTTCTAAACTGCTGCCCCAAAAGTTTGGGGCCAGTTTTTAATGTTTTTGAAAGAAGTTTCTTGTACTTAAAAAGAGTGCCTTTTTTAAAATCAAAAATCAAATAAAAACAGTAATATTGTGAAATGTTATTACACTGTATTTAATTTGAACATATTTTAATCATTCTTATCTGATTTAGGTTCTTTTTAGTATCAGTGTTGCTCAATCGAATTTCAATCCATTTTTAGAACTTATTCATATTCAAATTCAAATTCTCTTTGCTACCTCAATTCAAATTCAGGAATTGAACTGGAATTTGAAAAAGCACCTGAGCCCTCAATGTGCACAATGTGACGCCGAAGCTGCCATCCTCCATCCAAAAAGCTTATAATCTTGTTCTAAATTGTTTTCTGATTAACCATAGGACAGTTATGAAACCAAATTTGAATCTGGAGGCAATTGTAATGAATGAATAATATTTCCTCATTATCCGTGGGATTAGAGTGGGAGGTTTCTGAGAAGGGACATCTAATTGGCAGAACCAGGACAAAGGTAAGCAGGAGGCGGGTGAGCGAGCAGATGTGTGCGTTCGCTCTCTTCATTAGATTGATTGAGCGGACTTTGATGTCTGCAAACAAGTCCAAACATCAGTGCCCACTCCAGTATTTAGTCCATAGCATTATGTTGTTGTAAACAAAACAACATTTTAATGAGACACTGATATGGTCTGCTACAGAGCACTTTGGTACAATGTCATGCTGGTATACGTACGCAAGGGCAACTCACCCTAATTACATGGGATCTTGTTGCAGACCTGACCAGAGATTGATAAGGGGGAAAAAGATTAACATGACTTTCCCCACACAATTCCAACCATGATGATAGTGTATCCAAAAGACAGATATATTGCTCTACGCGCCGTCTGTGAACTGCATTAAAACTTGAGGTTTAGTGCCTTAAACTCTCTTTTCAAATGTGGTTGAATGATGGTTGCCATTGCACATTTATTGGCTATAAGCTAGGCTATGAACTTTCTTAAGTTAATAAAAAATCTAAAAAGACATAAAGAAACCAGAGTAGCCCAGCCGTACAAGCCACAACTCCATCACCTCAGAAGGCCTCTCCACAGTCACCGCTTGTTTTTTCTATTGCATTAAAAAAAGGCAGTATTTCTTCATTAATTCAATCGTAATGCCAATCGTGGCATTCAGTGATTTAGAGAATGTTCCAAAAAGATCATCTCAGTCATGATAATTCTGTCCTCATCCATTTGCCGTGTTGTCAGAAGTACCATTTTAGAATTAGAATGGGGAAACTGTCTGTCGGCACTACACAAGGCAGCATAGTTATAGCGAGAATGCAAATGTAGCCACAAGCATTTAGCCAGCACATACTGTACTCGGTTTTGGTTACGAACTGCATGCCAGTGTAACAGACGTATAGGCCAGTAGAGCTGTGGTGTAAACCTCTCTCCCCTGGCCTCAAGAGGCACGCTAGCGACTGATGCTAGCGGCTACTGTCTTTAGCATCCTTGTTAGCACGCCCACTTTCCACGCCGAAGACCATGGTCCGAATCCCGCTCGGAGTGTGTAAATTTGGTGCCGTGACCCGGATGGGAGTGAGGTTTAGGGGGGTGAATGTAACGGATGTAGAATAGCAAGAGTATGTTAAACTGTGTGTTAAACTCACTCCCCTGGCTTCAAAAGATGCGCTAGTGGCCTTTAGCATCCTTGTTAGGACGCAGGAGACCACAGTTCGAATCCCGCTCGGAGTGGGTCGAGTAGGACTACTCGAGTACTTGTGTGTGTATGACCAAATGACTTCTGTTTGCTTTTTCAGACCGCTCTTATGATAACTGAACCGGTGCTACTTTCATATACCGATTGTATTGAAAAATAGATTGTACATTAGTAACACTAAAGAGGGCTTCAGTAGACAATTACAGTAATATTGTTTGTCTTGTTGCTAGGCTGCACATTAATGGAGTTTTTTCTTAGTGGAAGTCTCAAGATAATATACAGGTAAAATATATCATTTCAACTCAAATCTATATAGATGTTTGTGTATTGAATTTATATATTTGAGGAGAAGGCGTAAAATGTAGGCTACAATCATCCAGTCATTATCGCAAAATAAACCCCAAGATAACCAAAACCAAAATAAAATAGATTGGCTTGGCTGACTAACTACACTACCCTTATTTACTTAGCAAGCATATTTTTCAAGTGTGAGATGGGCCACCTAATCTCTGTTTTCGAGAAGTTTGGCATGCTAATAAACACATTTCAATGAGATCTCTTGCACATATTTTGTACATGAAATCTGAGCTTCCTATGTCAGAGAGTTTGGGGCCAACGGAATGAGATGAAGTTTTGGGTTGCTGGTGGGCGCACTCATCTAGAACCACACACATCTCACTCAAGTGCACTTACTGTGAACAAGCTTCCTCAGCTCTGGAAACTCTTGCACGCTCCCACAGCTAACCACAAACTGCGGAGCTCTCCTGCACTCTGGCAGACCCCATCAAACCCCACAGTAGGTGAAGAGCCTGCACAGCAGTCAGCGTGCTTTATATTTTCTTTGCATTTTTTCATTTTGCTCATGGGGCTTAGGTCGAGTTAGATAAATATGAGGTTTTGCATATTTCAGAGGAAAAAAAATAGGATTGTACACACATCATCTTCAGTGACCTGGTGTGCTTAAAATATATATAAAAAAGCAATAACATGCTGGTAATAAGTGGATTTGGCTGAGATAATATGGTGTGTGAGTGACAGTAAGTCCAAACATGAAATTGTCTAGTTTCAAAACGCTATTTGAAATGTGATGTCTAAAATTGTGTATTATATGCAGGTTATCCCTTGATCTAAAAAAAAAAAAAAAACATTAAACTTTCTTAAATAATATAGGGATGAACTTGACGAGTCCAGGTCACAGGAATCAGCCCCTGCAATGCTGCTTGGAGGCAGTTGTTTTTTAATCCTCATTCCTCCATCCTCTTAATGGCTAGTTCTGGGAACCATTTGTGTGCCTGTGGCAAGGGATTTTCCACTGTAAACCTCTTTGGCTGCCTTGTTGTATAATGTAAGTTTTACGGGGGCACATTTTTTGTGTCTGCTACTGTATGACATCTCTCAAACAGTGATGGACTCAAATGGGCAATTATAGGTTACAGTAATATTGTGTGTGTATAATATAAAATGGATAGGTGAGAAAGGGTTATGTTTTTAAATGGTTAGTACCGGTCAAAAATGTGGAAACATTACTATTTTTTATGTTTTTGAAAGTCTCTTATGCTCATCAAGCCTTCATTTATTTGATCAAAAATACAGAAAAACATGATTATATTATTACAATTTAAAATAATGGTTTTCTATTTTAATATACTTTCAAATATAATTTATTTCTGTGATGCAATGCTGAATTTTCCTAAGCAATTTTTCCAGTCTTCAGTCACATAATAATCCTATTCTAATATGCTGATTTATTATCAATGTTGGAAACAGTTATGCTGCAATATGTTTTTAATAATCTGTGATAATTGTTTTAGGATTCTTTGACAATTTTTTTTTTTTTTTTAAAAAGAACAGCATTTATTCTAAATAGAAATCGCTTGTAACAATATACAGTACCTTTCAAAAGTTTGGGGTTAGTATTTGTTTTTCCTTCTTTTTTTGAAATAAATAAATACTATTATTCAGCAAGGCTGAATTAAAAAAGTGATAGTAAAGATTTCTATTGTTAGAAAAGATTTCTATTTTGAATGAATGCTGTTCTTTTTAACTTTTTATTCATCAATGAATCATGACAAAAGTATCACAGGTCCTAAAAAAATATTAAGCGGCACAATTGTTTCCAACATTGATAATATCTGAGTATCAAATCAGTATAAGAATGATTTCTGAAGGATCATGTGTAACTGAAGACTGAAGTAATGGCTGAGCAGAAAAATATATATATTTTAAAGTATATTTAAATAGAAACATTATTTTAAATTGTAAAAGCTTAATATTTCACAATATTTGTTTTTTTCTGTATTTTTGATCAAATAAAGGCAGGCTTGATGAGCATAAAATACATCTTTCAAAAACATTAAAAATAGTAATGCTTCTAAAATGTTGACATGTTTATAGTTTCATTCTATTCTCGTAACTTCTATGCCTGGTATTGAAAATGTAATGAGTGTTTTAAAAAAAAAAAATTTATGTGATTTTGTTTTTAACTAAAAGCTAGGACCATTTTACTTGATCACCATATATTAAATTATTTATATATATATATATATATATATATAATTTTTTTTTTTTTTTACAGTAGGCTAGGCTATATGACTATACGAAAAACAAACCTGCGAAATAGTCACCGAGTATAAAAAGTGTGACATAAAAATTAACTTGAATAAATAGTAAGCTATACGTTTCATCTAAATATTTTACACTATATTAGAACAGTAAATAAATCCAGACAATGATTCGCCAAGTAAGAGACAAAAAAAACAAAAACAAAAAACAACCTGTCTTACACAATGGGCATGCGCGAGCACAAAGAACAGCGACGCACCAGCTGCTATGCACAGGCAGCGATGCTTGTTCCTATAGCAACAACCTCTCGCGCACATCCGCCGCCTCCACCAACGTCTCGCACGGATCTGCGCGACCCTCTCCTCCTCACCACCGAATAACAGCATCCCTCTGTCAACAGGATATTTCCCTGACACGGAAATACGACGGGGGAAGGAAAATGGCGCTCATCCCATCACAGATCCTCAGAGTAGCGATACTCCTCTCTTATTTTTCTATCCTCTGCAATTACAAAGCCATAGACATGCCCGCGCATCAAACATACGGCGGTAGCTGGAAGTTTCTTACGTTCATAGATTTGGTAAGTGCATGTGCATCGTTCCCATGCAGTGCCTGATTATATGAGATCTCCATAATGCATTACATTCGTAGACAGGCCCCCATGTTATGCTGAAATATGCCAGGCTCCTACAAAAAGGAGTACAAACGCCACCACAAATTGTCTTACGTCATATTTACTAATCATTAGACGTTAATCACATGACGTAATGACTTTTTAAGTCTCTAACGATGATGTCATGATTTTAATATCTCACATCCTCATTAATAATGAATATTATTTTGAAGGGCTGTGCTGAATTATGATCTGTTCTGTGAACAATTAGGTGGACAAATTTAAGGATGCATACACAGTTTTGAAGTATAAATAGCAGCAACCTTGTCTTTTGTTATGGCAGTCTGCACCAGCATCTGAACACACACACATACACATTGACTGTTATGACAGTCTGTGAGTCAGTGACTCATGTTTTCCACATAAACAGCCTATTTTCTCCCCCTTTTTTCGAACAGTGATTTTTAATAGCAATAAAAGTTGTTTTGTTATACACTTCACGTTTGCACATCTGTTCGAGTGTACTGTTAGCTGTTTTTTTTCATTCTTGTCTGGGAATAATCTCACGTACAGATGTGTTCGGATTATTGTAGATGGAGCTTTTTAAAACTTATGCTGTTTCATAACACTTATTATGATGTTTTCTCTAGTGACTGCACTAAAATTAAAATATATAGCCTAAACTATATTTCATAATATTGTTGTTTGTATTTTGATCAAATAAATGCAGCCTGCAGAAGAAACTTATTTGAAAAGCATTTACAGGATCTTACTGACTCCCAACTTTAATGTACCATTACTGTTCAAATTCCATACTGTAAAATTGTTTTATACTGTACATTGAAAATACATTGTTATGTTCATACTTTTAATAACACAATTACACTTATATTACTGTAACAAATATTTAATTGTCTGTAAACACATCGGAGGCATGTTCACTGTTTGAACACTCACTTTCCCCACAAACATAGAGAGTTAAGGAAGTGATTTATTGTTTGTGCTGCTTTGTGTTATAGTGTAAAGATGAATTATGACAGCATTTAAGGACCTCTGACACCAATCAACCTGGCTGTGTGAAACTAATATTAGAACAGACGATAAACACATGTCACATTCAGAAAGGCAAATTATCTCATCTTGGCACAAGAAATGCAAGTACGTCTGGATCAAATGCTTGCACTGTAATATCCACACTCCACTGTGCATTGTTATATTTATTAACACTCAAAGTAACTACCATTGTGCTAACTGTGCCACTTTGATTTCAGCCATTTATGTTTTCATCAGGCCTCATTAATTATTAAATTTAGGGGTTTAGATTTGGCTTTCCATTGTCACAATAGGATACTCGAGGAGCCTGGCATACTGAGCTCTTGGTGTTGAACATAAAGTGTCTGGTCAAGTGTGGCCGAAAGCTTCCAGTGATCTGACAATGAGATACCCATGGATTAATTAGCAGAGTTTAATTAGCACAGATGCACAGGTTTTCTGAGTGTATCATTACTGTGATGAAAGGCAGACTATATTTTTACGAGAGCAGTTGCTATGTTGCAAATGCTTTTGCAACTAATTATAAATTGAAAGGATGCATTTGAATGCATAGCATCTGAACAAATACAAGTGTAGGCCTATAGTTTTATGACATTTATTTTAACATGAATGCAGGACTGTTTTGCAAGCTACTGTTTCTGTAGTATACTAGCAGTCTGTTGTTTGATAAGAAGTGAGGTTTCCTAGCCCAATTATTATTATTCCCAGCCTCAAACAAGCAATTCACTAGATTTCATGGAGACTTGAATCTCAGTCCAGGAATCCTTGTGGTTGTTTATAAGCAGAAATGAAGGCTTTGTATAGCTAATAAATTATTTTATGCTTCTTTTGGCTTTATGTCCTCGTACCGAGGCTGTTTTTTAACTCTCAAATTATGTGAGAAAAGGAACGACGTCCATTTTTAGCTCAGCTAAAGTAAAGATCGAAAGCATTAGTTAGGGTTGAGTAAGAAAAATAGATCATTTTAGGGGGCTGCTAATAGGGATTTAAGACTTTTCCAATAAAAGATTGGTTTTGGACAAATCGAACATTTATATGAAGCCTTAGCAGGGTTTCTCCTGCCTTCAGACACCAGGAAACAAATGTAGGAGCAGAAAGATAATGAGGAATGAAATATTAAAGAGTGTATTAACGGGAGACTTTTTTGCATGTTGGATATCTGTGGAGGAGATATAATAAAGAAACCCTCATAATTCCATAATGTCTTTCCATCGTAAATTAATGTCAAAGCAATCTCCTAACACTCTCATCACGAATGTGCACTAATGGAAAATGGACTAAAAAAAGACATATTAGCTTAAGACAAGAAATAGGTTATGGAGGAAAGGTTGTGTATTAAATCATTTCAATGCCAGTTTTCTTGCGGCCTGTCATGCATTGTAGCATTTTAAAGCATGTCAACTGTATCTTTATATTGTTCTGTTTTCTGTGATGTGAGTTTGTTTGCTCTTGAAAAATGATGGCACTTAGAAATACTCATATTGCATATTCTATTTTCAGACTACCAAAGATGAATGCATGGCTTTCATCAAGTTTCTCTTCAACTTCCCTCTTGTGTTCCTTTTAAAAGACAGCTTTGATTTGTATGTCAATGAGAGGCCTTCAAAAAAAAAACAAAAAAAAAGGAAATTGTATTTATTTATTTATAAAAAAAGCTTTACCTGCTCTTTTCAGTTAGGGCCTCTAAATATGTTTAACCAAAACCAATAAACCAAAATAAATAGTTCATTTTCTACAAACTGTCATTCTTATTTCAGTGAGTTGTTGACAAGTACATATGCAATCGGATTGGTCCAATTCACTGATTAATTATTCTTCGAGATTGGCAAACCGGTTATTTTAACAGGTTATTTGAAAATAATCACTTTGTTCACGAATAAAATAACGAGGAATGACACGTTTTTATGAAATGTAGTGGAGTTAAAAGTTCGATATTATGCTTTGGAATGTGAAGGAAAAGTAAAGATAAACTTGAAAGAATTTCTCAAGTAGCCTACCACTGCTACTTGATTGCATTTTTTTTTAAAAGTATATGTACTCCAATACATTTGTGATGAGTTATGCCCGGTAAATATACGATTTTGGGCTGTCCCAGATGAAAGATTACCAATCGTGGTGATTTCTGTGGTCATGGCTCCTAAACAGTGGTCCTGTGTCGTACAGTGAGAGAGGTTCAAAGACGACTGTTGTCACGGTCCTGCAACCAAAGATAGCCTGCGATCATTTTCTGACAGTGTCAGAAGCATGATCATCTCACACAGTGTGTTTGCTGCTACGACCTACGTCCACTGACTAGCCAATAAAAATGCAACATGAAATGGCATGCGACATGGCATGCACATTTTGCATGACGCCTAACTTTTTCTGCAGCTGTTTTTTTCTGCTACAAAAGTGGTGATATTGCCATCTACAGGGCATTGAATGTACTATATCTTGTGCGTTTCGCCTTGTCAACAAGGCTACTTTACATGAATGTGAGTGTATTAGTGAGTAGTAACTGAATCGCAGGGGTTTCATATGAGATGAGAACATTGCTAAGGCCGGGGGTGAGGCTGAAACCAGCACACCCAGTGAAAGTAGGCTTTGCATATTTAATTTGACTTAATATTTAATTTATCTGTTATATTGAAGAGACCTTTTTGAAGGATATTGGTTTACTTATGTCCTTTTTTAGCTTAGACTTGAGTGTTTGTAGACTTTTAAGAAGCTGTTGTCGACCTTGATTTATTGCAATATTGAGGTGTTTATTTTGATTTTAGCAAATAAACATATGATTGCCCTCCTCACAAATCAACTATTTCTTGTTTTTCACTGGCATGTCTCTTATATGTTGAGGACTTTTGCATCTTTGAGTCTACATTCAGTACAAGTAAAATAAAGTCAAAATTTAAAGTACTGTTAAAATCAAGATGCACACCAGTAATGTTTTTTTTTTCCTAAGGCACGTTTATAAATGCTACTTAAATGTTCTAACTGATCTAAGTCCTGTCTGTAAAGTCGTATTGGAATTGGTGACTTGTAACTTGTAATGAAGTCCTTTTTGCTGTAAGGTATCTTTACTTTTACTTAACTATGATTTTCAGGTACTCTTTACACCTTACAAATCTCCCCCCTTTCTTATAGGTATACTACATTACGCTTTCCTAACCAGTATTTTATGATTCTCTATCTCAGGTCATTCAGGCAGTGTTCTTTGGAGTGTGTGTCCTGACGGACCTCTCAAGCCTTTTGACAAAAGGCAGTGCCAGTATGGAGCAAGAGAGACAGTTGAGGAAGCTGATTGGCTTACGAGACTGGATGATGGCTGTTCTGGCCTTTCCCGTCGGTGTGGTACGTATAAATCACCAATCAGATTTCTCATTTTGCATATGTACACTAACTGACCGAGTATATCCATAAAAATACACTTTATTTGTGTTTGTTGGACTTACATTTGGAGATTATGAGCAGTGCTGCTGGCTCAGTAAGGATATGTTGATGTTCAGATAACATCAATGCTTGGACTCAACACTGAAAATTGGATTAAAATTGAATAAAAACACCAATATGGCCAATTTTCAAAGTAAGATAATGCAGTGATCCAGATTATTTCAGTGCAAAAACAATCTAGCCTAGGGTTTTAGCTTTTTCTAAACTAAAGTTTGGAAAAGTTTCAGCTTTTATATAAGCTTAGCCCATACATATATGCAAACATTGCAGTTTTTGTATACAGAAAATCCGAAAAAGTAATTGGCTGGCGGTGACTTATGGTGCGGTTAGTTTAAAGTGTGTGAACCTCCCGTAAACTCTCTGAGCCATCAAGTTCAATTGTTAATGTGTGGGAAAGAAAAAAACAGTACTGTAACGGAACATGAATGCAATACTTTGTCTGAAGCTGCCCTTCCCCTCCCACACATGTCATTGACATTAAGATGTCTGAATCCACAGGCAAACAGAGGCCACTGTTCAAAACTTGTTTTGAGAATTCATTCACTGGATCTAAGAAAGGAGGGTTGTGTATTGAGCACATTTATAGAGGGTGCTAAAGGTAAAACACTGCTTGCTGCAAATGCATGAGCAATGTTATAATATTTTTGCAACTGCCTGTATTTGATCAAAAATACACTAATATTGTGACATTTTTACAATACTTTTTATTTTATTTTAAAATGTATTTAATACATTGCAGAATTCGTTCTGGTATGCTGATTTGGTGATCAAATCATTCAAACAAACATCAAACATTTATTATTATCAATGTTGAAAACCAGTTTTACTGCTTAACATTTCTGTGGAAACTATGATACAGTTTTTTCAGGACACTTCAAAAGTTCAAAAGAACATCTTTTAGGTCGCGTGTCCACCAAAGCATGTTTTCCCCGAGGCTAGTGTATTTTTTCCCGGTTGTTTTCAATGGGAGCGCGGCGTTTAAAACAACAGTAGCAGGACGAGGCAAAGCGCTTAGCATTTTTTTTTTTTAAGTTGAAGAATGTTCAACTTTGGGTAAAACACAGCGCTCATCACTGTCACTTTTTACCCAGCCGTCGAATCACAGTGGAGGAGGGGTGGGACAACGACCAAATGCCACATTCTTCTTGTACAATGATAACACATCTCTTCATCAAAAATTAGTGCCAGAGCATTCTTGTTGAATAAAAGTATTACCTTTCTTTAAAAAAAAAAACTATTAACCCCAAAATGTAAAAATAATAACAAACACAAGATACATGTTACATAAAATCAATAGCATTGTCCAGAGTTATGGATTAGCATATGTGTGTAATCCAGTTCAAACATTTACTGTGTTTTGTAGGGAAGAATAAACACTACGTGCCTTTAGATCTGTATTTAGATCATCAAAACAGTGAATCATCGCATCGCATTCCCATGGTATAAACCTGCAGGTCAGGTCAGACAGCATCTGTATTCTCTTAGCACATACCACTGTGCCTGGACACATCAACACATGCTACTTTGCATTAGGGGACTATACAGACACCAATACGCATTGTCTTAAATGTAGCCTACATCTCATTTGCTTTGCAAATCCCCAGTCATCTATCTGACTCTGCCACAAAATCAGCTGTGCAATAAAATCCCATCCTGCAAAGTGGAGAAGGAAACACTGTGTTGATTCTGTTTTGTGTGTGTCTGTGATGACCATCAGATAATTACATGGAACATATTTAAATTGGTGTCACAAATGTCTCTGGCTGGCTAAAGATCTTTTAATATTGCATGGCACAATGTTAGTTAAGAGTTTAAGATGTCAAATGACAGTGTCAAAGTGACTGAAACCCTTAAGTGGGAAGAAAATCGACTCTGCTCATTGTATTTTAATGAAAGAGACACAAGCAATCTACTTACGTTGCAAGGGAGCACGAATGATATAACTTTTCTCTTAATATAAATAAAGCAAAGTGTGGAAATATTTAGTAAATTCTGAAGTGTGCAAGTATCTGATCAGCATTTTTGTTTTAAATAATTTTCCTTACTGTTTTGGGGGGGAATTCTGCTAAACATTTAAAAACAATTAAAATATCTTATTTTTATGTTTATATTAAACATCATCTGTGTGTGTTTTTATATTATATTTAAAAAATAAACTTTACACATTTAAAAATAAAGGAAAAAAGAATAAGAAGTCTAAAGGGCTGCATTTATTTGGTAGAATAAAATACAGAAATACAGTGAAAACAGTAATATTGTTACTCCAGTCTTCAGTGTCACATGATACTTCAGAAATCATTGTTATGCTGATTTGCTTCTCAATTCTCAATTATTATTGGTGCTCAATTATTAATAACGGCTCTTATTATTATCAATGTTGAAAACTGCTTTTTGCTGGAGACCATGATTAATTTTTTCAGGGTTCTTTGAAGAATGGAAAGTTCAAAACAACAACATTCACTGTATTTGAAATAGAAAGAACTATTAGAATGATTTCTGAAAGGTCATGTGACACTTTGCGACACCGGGAGTGTATGTAATATATATTTTCATTTTTAAATCCAATATAAATATAAGATTTTAAATATAATAAACATAAACATGCAGCTTTGACCGTTGCATCATTCTGTGGGTATTTGCAGAACTTGCGGTTGCAGATTCTCAGCAGGGCTTAATGAGACGGCAGACAGAGGATGCTTCCTTGTTAGCTTGTAAAAAACTTAGAAAGCCAGACAGCCATGATACAAAGACGAAATAGATGCTTGACTTTGCTCTGGCCCTCAGTGTCTTACAGCCATTCACAATGAGCATCATTAGTGCTGACGTTGGGAAACGGGCTCTACTGTGTTTGAGTGATATGCATACCTTGTAAACTTTAGCCAGGTCATTTCCTGACACCTATTAGTGGCGTGTGATACAATGGGACCGAATTCTGCTCCATCTGCCTAACAACCTTAGTCTATACTGTATGTCAGGCCACAGGATGAAGTCTCCCAATCCAGCTAGGTTGGCTGGATAATAGAGAAGGTTTGCCGTGTGCTATGTGGTTCATCCACAGTGTCCAATGAGAGTGCATTGAACGAGCAAATCCAAATAAACCACCTGTCCGGCAGTGAACTTGTTTAACTTGCGCTTTCAAAATGAAGCCCAACGTTTACTAGAAATATGCTTCAAAAGCACAACAGATCCTTTCACAAGGCCTATCCTCACAGTGCTGCCCGTTTATTTGGGTACGGTGAGCATCATCCAAGGCCTTACTGGAAACAAGAATCCTGCAAAATAATCGGAGACACCCAAACCAAACAGAAATCTGTCACGCCCATAGATGAGATCCGTTAATGCAAATACATTTGAGCAGTTCAGGATTACAGCAGGGGAAGTGAAATTCCTTCTCGGAGAGCCTGGGACTTCAAACGCCCTTTCACAAGGCCTGCACGCTCCACACCAACGTGCCTGTTATTTAACAGCGTGTGTGATGCCCTCATCATCTTAACACTGTTCTTTTTCACAGAAAGCATCTGTAGCTCCAAGTAAGTGCTGAATAAAAGCAAGGAAGAAGTAGTCAGCTCTCAGGGATTAATTATGGTATACTGATATGAAAATATGAGCTCTGTGTGTTGGTTCGCTGTGCTCATGGCTGGTTTTAGTGCTTGTCAGGTTTTTGCGCAGAGATTGTGTCCTGTAGATGGGGAATCAAAGAGGATATTAGACAAGTAAGACTTTTCAGCATAATGAGATGTGCCGGCATGAGGCAGTAGTTAGGCAGTCTGCCCGAAGACCTGCTGGGAATCTGGGGGCGAGGAATGGGCTCAATTTAAAGTCTTTGTGGGGAGTGAGGTCTTAAAAAGTTATGAAGTTCCTCTGAAGATAATATATAGTTGCAGTTTCACGTTTTGAGCTCATTTCAAGAAAGTCCACACCACCTGAGATGGCTGACACCTGACATACAAGACATACAAGAATCAAGTATTATTGTAAAGCCTGTGCTGAATCATATAATGCTATTGTGTCAAATGAAAGAGCTTTAGCAGTGTTGATTCTTAGCCTTAGCGCTCAGGAATAATCACAAACATGTCCACTTAGCATGTTTAGGAGCAGAGCTGTGTGGTATTGGCAATGTGACAGTAGAATTAGATTCTGCTTTACTGTGTATCCCACACTATATCTGCAGCATGATTTATTATTTTTTTAAGAAAAGAAAGAAAACAGCATTCACAGATGTATGTATATTCACATTTTTATTTATAATAAATATAAAAAGTTCATAATCTAATTATTAATAATAATAAAAGAAATATATATATATATATATATATATATATATATATATATACATTAACATTATTTTTTATAAATAAAAGTGACATAGAAAATAAGTATATGTTATATATATGTGAAGAGTTCAGATGCAAAAGCCTCTAAGTGCCATTTGAAATTTTCTTCTAGAATGATCATTTAATAAATATCAGTAATTTCACTTAAATGGCCATGAAGATTACCTATTAATTGTCATTTAAGTGAAATTACTGAACTTAAATATACAAGATTAATTAAAATTATCATTCTAGAAGAAAATTTCAAATGGCACTTAGAGGCTTTTGCATCTGAACTCTTCATATGTGCACCACGATTTTTTTTTTTTTTTTTTAAACAGTAGGCCTATATATATATATTCACACATACACATACAAGTATTTATAAAATACACATACGAGTCTATTAAGTTCACTGAATTATCCAAAAATAAGTAGTACTACACAATCCAGTAATAAATAAAACAATTTTGGGGTAAACTTTCAGCAAAAACAACTATATCATGTCATATATCATATCATGTATCATTATATAAAAATACTTTGTTTTTTGATACAAGATTTTGGTCATATCACATACCATACACCACCCATCTCATTAATATTAAGGAATTGCTATTAAAAATTACTAAGGGTAAAAATTATATTGTGATAAAATGCTCTTTTTTTGTGATTTGATGATTATTTATCAGTTTCTTCTTTCTTTTCGGTTTGCAGTTTGTGGTGACTATGTTCTGGGCTCTTTACCTATATGACAGAGATTTGGTTTACCCAAGACTCCTGGACAACTTTATACCACAGTGGCTAAACCATGGCATGGTGAGTGAGCAATTGTTTTTTTCTTTTTTTTTCTTCTAGAAAGTACAAGACATATATCATTCACTCTCAGACAGGAAGAAAAGAAAAAGCACATCTATTTTTTTTTTTATAATATCTTGGTCTACATTGACATCAGATGTGAAAATGGCAGTTGGTGTGCAATCGTTCATTTCAGTCAGCTGGAACAAAAGCTCTAAGGTGGGGTCAAAAAGTGGCAGGTCTTGTTTTTATGACAGGTGATTGTTCTGAATTGGAGTGTGGCTGCATTATTGTCTGGTGTGTAATTTCAGAAGCAAATAGCAAATGTGTCTCTCTTGGCATCAATGAGCAAGAATGTTTACATAAACATATTGTTATGAATGCATCGTTAAAGTATCAACAGAACTGAAAAAACTTCACTGCAATTAGTCTCTTGAGTCTCCACAAGAGATATTTAATAACCTAAATGCTTCCATATCGAATCCTTCTTTAATCTGCTGAAGTGGCCTTGACGAAAGAGGTTTTGGGACCTAGAGGCTTCTGATAGATTGATAGGAAATACAGCTCAGAATGAGGCTATTACTGGAAACGTGGTTGGATGTCTCAGTCGTCGCTAATCACAGGATGTATTCAGTTGACTTGGGTATAGCCCGGGGCCAATGACAACACACGTAGCAGTTGCTAGGGAAACATGTCTCGGTTATTAATCAAAATGAATGTAACCTTTGAGCCTAATCAGAAATTGCCTCTATCTTTAATGTGCAGTGGCATTGTGAAATCATATGCAATTGGATTTTCCGCAGGGTTTTTAAACCTTTCAACATTTGTCATTAATACACATTAGAGAGTACATGCTTTTTTTTAGGCTTGGTTGTTAGGTATGTGCTAAAAACTTACATTTTTCTCTAATGTTAGATCAGTGATTTGACTCAAAAATGGGTTGAGAATCTGTCCTAGTCAAAGACAGCAGGGAAAAAGCAATGCAAATAATAACAACTAAATGCAAAGGTAAAAGCTATGATCCCTTTGTTAGGATATATAAAAAAAATGCTTCAACCCCAAATTTACATCATTGGTTGAGGTGATAATGCTAATTGGGGGGTTTTCAATGAAGAGAATGCTCTTTCCTGCTAGTGAGTGGTTTTCTCCAGCCAGAGATCAGTACAGTTGGGCTGCTGAGGGTTGATCCCCGGGAGAGAACTACCTTCCAGCTGAGAACAATTTGTGCTATGCAAAACGTTCCAGATTATCCTGCCTGCGACCGAAAGAGGGTTACTCCATTGTAAATATTTTGAAGCATTCCATGGTACCACATTTGTTTGTTTACCCATGCTGCCATGGCAACCGCCTTCTGTTCACTGGCGGCTCTGACAAAGAAACAGTGATTAAGCCTTGTTAATGTTTTAGGCAGAATCAAGCACAATAAAAGCTGTGGCCAAAGCATTTGTACTAGACAGATTATTAATGTGACAGATATTCTTTACAGATATTCCCACGAAAAAATAAATAGGAAAAATATTTTTAAAATGAGGACCATTTAGACTGCAAAACAACTTTAAATAAATAGAAATAATAATTATAATAATCTTCTAAAAATTATACAATTTATTAACTTGCATACATTTTAATATTAAAAATAAATATGAAAAACATAGAAAATGATGACATTTAGACTGCAAAACAACTTTGCTTAAATAATAATAATATTATTAAAATTATTATTAAAATTATTATATTGATATTTGATATTTGATCATACATTATAACAAAAAAAATTATATTAAAGCTACACTGTGTAACTTTTTTAGTTTATTCTTAGCTAAAAACACTTAGTTCTTTCAAAAATATATGTGCTCATTAATGTATATTTACTTCGTTCAAGTAATAAAGTATTCTCGTGAGTGTATAATATGCCATTGGAAATACATACGGGTGAGGGGTTCTAATGTCGGCCGCCATGTTGCCCCTCCATCTTGAAAGTACATTAGCCAAAGAGGGACATCAAGCTTCGCCTTTCGCGTTTTAACACTCAATGGCACCGTGTCGAGGAGGTCGAACTGGAAGCCATGTTAAGCTTGAACTACATTGGCCACCGTAGGAGTTAAAACGAAATCGGAATTGAGAGGAACAGAAACTAATATTCACTGGATGGTCATATACCTTTTCACCGCTAGATGGGGGTAAAAATCACACAGTGTAGCTTTAACTAAATGATTAATAGATTACAATGTTTATATGATAATTATTAATTATTATTATGTTTTGTATTGTTGTAGTTTAATGATCATTTAGTCATTGTGTCAAAAAACACAAATATAACAAATAGATTAGGCATATTGGTATCAAAAACTTGGATATATCAATCTATCTTTAATTTATACCTGTGCCTGTCAGTGAAACCCCCACATCAGGGCATTTATGAATCATTTACACCTTGATGCACTGAAAGAGAGAGAGGCTGCTTTTCACAGGCTTCCTTAGAAATTAGGCCACAACAAACTATAAAAGAGCTGGGTGACTGCCCCTTTTAAGTCACTGTATTTGAATACACTAGACATATTTATATTTATGCTGGTGCATACAGCTCATAGCTACAAAGTCCTTTGAAACTGTCAGGGACTCTCTAGATATGTATGTAGACACATGCAAAACATTTTGAATATTAATCACATCACTAGAATTTAAAAACTTTGCCTCTGTAAGTGCAGACAGGAAGTGACATGAAAAGATAAAACAAAAAAACAATACTTTCCCCCAAGTGACAAGGGAAAGGACATTTTCCCTGTTTTGAAGCTTTCAACAGCATATTTGGCAAGCCTATCAAGACTCATAATGTGGGGATAACAATCGAAACTTCAATAGGACTTAAAGAGGCCACTACTAAACTTTCATGGCATCATCGGGAGGCAGTTTACCTGCGTCAAAGTATCTGTGACAATAATCCTGTCTCTGCTTTGTGATTACTCTGCCTGCAGAGAGAGGCCTGTCAGAAGAGCGTTGCGTTGCTCTAATGTTAATGCCAGTGCCCTCCCGCTGAGCAGCCCCCACGTTCAAAGCCACTCGCTCCAAATGCGTACCACAAATAAACATCTTACACCTACTTCGAAAAAACACCACTCCTGCACATCTCAAAATAAAAGTACAAAAGAACCTGAGAGGCCGACTTCCCACGTGAAGGTATTTTCTGGACTAGCCTACGCATTGCTCAGTCTGAGCTCTTAGCGTTAACTTTCCTCATATTTAATTCAGCGGGTAGGTTCACGGTAGCTTTTAAACGATACAGGTCATTGTGCACGGGGGCTTTTATGACTGATTACCTGTGGTAAACAACCCCAAGTTCTCCGTCGCTCTTTTATTCACACTGCTAATTGTTTGAGGGAAACAAACACGATACAAAGCAATTCCTTTTCCACAGCATGACCTTGCTAATTAATCATGCAGTAAGTTCAAAGAGAATGTCATCAATATTTATGACTGACTAACAGATTCAAAACCATTGCTCCAACAGAGAACAGGAATTTGTATGCAAGTGTCCCATTTTAGGTCAGTTGGCACCCAGTTATATTAGTTAACGTCTTCAGCAACATACATCCTCTAGGCCATTAAGATCTGTACAAAGGTTTCAGTTAACTATTCCCAAGTCTCGTCTAAAATCAAAAGGAGGTTCTCTGTTGCAGCTCATCGCTTGTTGAAAAAGTATTTTCTGACTTGCATTCGACTGTTCTTCATTTTGTGTCATTTTGTATTTGTCTTATACTTAGTTTCCTTATCTTAGATTGTATAAATGTGTTAGTGTATACCTCACTCCCATCCCGGTCACGGCACCAAATGTAACCAGTCTGAATTCGAGCCGCCCTGGGTTGTGTTTCCCAAAAGCATCGTTTGCCAACTATATTCGCAAGTTCCGTCGTTATCATTGGTGCCAACTATGGGCGCAACTTCTGTCATTATCAGCATAGTTAAACGAGTCGGTGTTTCCCGAAATCATAGTTCTAACGAACATTCTCAAACAGCATCACAAAGTTGTGTGTATGGAACGACAGCTCTCGACCTGTGGTTAGACGCATAGTTTCTTGTTTGCATTACATTTGGACTCAAATCCTTATCTTTAGCAAAATAAGCAAGATGACATTCAGTACAATCTGTATCTTTGTCTTTTAGTTTATCAAGAGATTTAAAGCACCGTTTTTGAAGTGTGACATCATTCACCAACGTGGTTGAACGACCAATTTGCCACAATGCGGTTTCAGGAAACAGTTGTGACCAACTAGTTTATTTCTTCAATGATGCATCGTACTATGGTAGTTAAGCAGCGAGTTACATCATTCTACGGGAAACGCACCTCTGAGCGGGATTCGAACCATGGTGTGGGAGGCGGGCGCCCTAACAAGGACACTAAACACTAACGCGCCTCTTGAGGCAAGAGGTGTGAAGTTTACACGCACAGCTCTTACTGACCTACGTCCGTTACATTAGGTCCTGGTATGTAAAGCATTCTGGCCAACATGTGTTGTTTTTAAATGTGCTATATAAATAAATGTGATTGACTGATTGATTGAGCAATGAATTGCAGTTGCAATTTCAGCTTCTCTTGGCCTGTAAAGAAAAACTCAAACTGAGAGGAGGAACCAGACTTCACAGGCTCTCTCTTTTTCTAATTGTCTCTCAACCTGTCAGTGGCATTTCTCAACAATTCCTTCTTCTGGATTTGTGGGATGTTGTTTAGAGTAGAAAATAGCTGTGCCCACAGGCCAATTTGAAGAGTGCTCTCCTCTGAAAATTGTCTTTAACTGTATGCTCCCACTGTTTAGACTGTGGGGATAAGTGTTTCACCATTTACAGTAACAAGAATCCATCCTCCGAGAGAGAGAGAGAGAGAGAGAGAGAGAGAGGAGAAATACATCCATGTGACTGAAATCGATCAATGCCACAGTCCATGGCTGTGCTAAACTGATGCACTACAGTGGTGTTTTCTCTGCATTTAATAACATGTTTGGTTTGCCACTGTCAGAGGAACCTCAGACAGACTAGTTTCTGCTTAACCAATGGTATTACCCAGACCGTCTTTAGGATACCGCAAGGATAATAACCAGATGTCAGAGCATATTAGACATTTTGCAGGATGTTACACTTTACACTTTTATAATTAAAAAAAAAACAGTTTTTTTGCAAACAGTGCTTTAGGGGTACTGGGACAAGTCACTGGGACAAGTTGTCACTTATTACCTTAACTGGGAAGGATGTATATTGGTACTTTGATAAATATTGGTAAAATATTTCATCATTTACTCACCTCCTTTTGTGAAACACAAAAGAAAAAGAAAAAGACAACTGTTTTTGTCCAAACCAAGTCAATGGAGTAAGTGATGATAAAATACACCTAAATTCAATATTATTCTGGCAAAACAATTATTAAACTGACCAAGTATACCAACCAAAATGGCTGCCTGACAACTAGAAATTACAATTTACGCAGGTTAGTAATCACTTGGCCAGACCCTGATTCAATGTGTATTATTGAATGTATTAGTCTCCATTAATGTAAAAATAAGTCAGGCTGTTGACAGATTGCCACCTGGTGGTCGTTGCCAACTTGGGTACTGGTAGCGTACAAGCTCAGACTGTAATTCCCCAGATTGCTGCAAGATGCAGAATCATTTTAATGACATGTTAAAACAAGGCTCCCCTTCATTATGGCCAATGAGGTTTCCCTGCAAAAGCCTTTGTCTCATGGCTTGCCATTCCTCATATGCAATGAAGTAAAGTTAAGCAAAATAAATCATCATTTTTGTGGTATTTTCCACAGTGGAGTGCCACCATCATCTTCCATAGAACATTTACCCGCGGATTCTTTCATGCATCGCCGGAGGACGTGCGCTTTGATCTTATATCAGGCTGGCAGAGAAACACAAAGTGTCTCAGTTTTGTTGCAAAGAGCGTAGTGCAGTCAGTGGTTGTACTGTTGAACACAAGGGAGAGGTCAGTATTATTATTGTTAACAAACTGAGGGAAAACTTTTTTTTCTTAACTGAAATAAAAATATAAATTAAATTTTTTTTTTCATGACTTAAATGATAACTAAAACATTATTTCAGGATTAGTTTTTAATACATAATAGATTATAAACCTCTACATTAAACATGAAAATGCTACTCTATAGCAATAATTCTAGACTGTGCTGAAAAAACACTATACTATAACTTAACTATACAAATTAGCATATAGTGAAGTAGAATTACAAGCCAGAAAAGTGCAGAAGACTCCAGCGTAATGTTTGAGACTACTTTTCGAGTATTCATTACCATATGGCTAATACCACTGGGTAATACCATTGGTTAATACAAATTAGCATATTAACTTTGGCAGCAAATGTTAAACTAAGGACTAAAATAGAAACAAAATACTAAAAAACTGTGCAACTAAATAAGAAACTAGAAAATGACTTTAAGACTAACTCAAATATAATTAAAAAATAACAAAGAAATGATTACTTTTTGATACACCTTTTTAATACACCTTGAAACTCTCTTACATTAAAAAATAAAAATGCCATGAGACTGCAATAAAACTATATTTTAGAACAAACATTTTAGCTTGCTTATTAACTTTGGCAGCCCTAAAAAAAAAACGTAGTACTATAATAAAAAAAAAGAAAACATGAACGGCTATTTAATTATTTCAATGGTATCTAATATAAAATAAAAACAACTAATAAATTATTTTAATGTGAAAATGCCACTAAATACCAAAAATAATGTGCTGGAAAAAAAGTAAGCTGTTAAAGAGTTTTAAATGATACCATTAGCGTCTTTGGCAGCCCTACAAAAAAAAAAAAAAAAAAAAAAAAAGAAACCGGTAACAACAATGAATTAGTGAAAAGGGTGGTACGTCTGAAGTGTGTCTGTTAATGCGAATGCTTTATTGGTCAAGAATGCTTGTTAGAATAGCATTCTATTTACATGACAGCAGCATCTCTGTAAATTCCCCTCATTGTGATTTAACCATGTACGCTGTTCCGCATTAAAGAGCGGCTGCTCTTGTTTTCTCTGTCATTGTGCTGTGGTGTTAGCGTTATCTTTTTGCTTGGCAACCATCTCACTAAAGCTCTAGATTGACAGGAGGGATCTGGTTGTTTTGTCTGGCAAGCCTCCAGCCACTTACTAAGGACATAATGTGCTAAGGTCTTATGCAATGAGGCTGCGTTGCAAGTAACCCAGCATAGTGAAGTCAAATGAATTATAATTTCCTGATGTTTTATCACAGACCTGTTACATTTTGTTTGAAAACCAAAAAGACATGCAACATCTAAGGGCTTTGACAGGCTTTTTTTTTAAGAGCTCTTCAGCTGGATTTTTACAAATGCTATTTGATTATATCTGATTACAATGGTCAGGTTCTAATGCGTTATGGATTAAATTAAAGCAAGCCGTGATGGAGAGCAAATTAAAGCAGGATCAGTGCTCCGCATTAGAGTGTTGAGGGACAAATTAAGCCTAGATCAGCATCCTGTCATGTGATAGGCCAAAGAGCAGCTATACCAAACCAACACACACTTCTTGGCTCAGGGAAATAAAAAGGCCCATCATGCCAGCAGTGTATCCCACGTTTGCCAGAGAGCATCCCTGCAGCTGTGCCAGGCGTATACTGAGCCAAAATAGCCTGTCATAACAAGAGATCATCTCCCCTAGAGACTGCCAGCAGAATCCAGCGTTCTGTTCAAACGCAAAAACACAACTGCCTCTAATCAAGCAGAGAGGGAAAAAACATATTATGATTTTATTTTTTACAAATTGTTCAATGTGATCTCATGAGTTTTTGTGTGTATTTTCTACGTAAAGCGTGGTTCTACCAAACGTACATTTACCTACGTTTTTATACACACTGAAACGTACAATAGACATATTGACAGCAGTAAAATGTAAATTATTTATGTATGAACACCTTTTAGACCTTATTAAAATAACACAAATATACTCAATGTATTTAATCTCACTTTATTACCCAATGTCTTTGCTGCTGACCTTCTATTGTCTAATTCAACCATACTAATAAGCAAAAAGGACTAGATAAACATCACATTTCTGTTTTTATTGCTTGAGTATAAGAATGTTGAACTTTTCCCAAATGGCACGCTTCATTGCACTTAAGGTATTGTGGACTTGCAATGGCTGCCGTGTGCACCTGTCCGTTAAGTCCATGAGACCGTAGAATGTCCCATTTGTCCCCTTTGCGGTCGATATGCGTCCTCGTTGTGCACTTTTGCCGAACCCGCACTGAAGCGAGCTCCGCAGCAGACTTCTTCCCGACAGTCAAAGCTGAGTTACGTCACGAAAGTGTGGACATGTAGGAAGACCGTGAGTGCTTAGGGTGCCATCTGGGACAGGGCCTTCTTATGCATCCTATTCTTCTGCAATCCAGAATGGCTACACAGCTGAAAGGCTTGTTTGAGCTGCGCACTCAGATCTACTTGTGTGTCCAGACATAACCAACCTATCTACATTTGCTTTTGTGATGACATATGCATATGATGAGGCTTCCAAAACCGATGCAGAAAAAATGGAGGTGCATCATTTCGCTCTCCAAATAAGCGCCCTATTGATTTGCGGTGCATAACGAGTGTTGTGTGTCACATTAAGATGTATGCAAATTTGAAATCCGTTTTGAGCAGGCAGAGCGTCCAGACTGAGAAGCATCTGTAAAAATATGATTGAAATCGCAAACCACCTCCAAATGGGGTTTAAATCAGATTTTTTTCTTTTTGCAATCCAGACTTTCAAAAACACTTCTGGAAAAAAATCTAGATATACAAAAATCTGATTTTTGCAGGCAGTCTGAACATAATCGTAGTCTTGTTTTCAGAGAAAACTTTAGTGTAACTTTAGTGAGATGTATGCTTAAAAATGTAAGTAAAAAAAAAACAAGTTTTATTTTTCTCACTGGCCCTTTATTTTATTTTATTTTTAGCATTAAAAATTAATTTAGATGGATTTCTCTGAAAACAAGACTTATAAGGATGTTGAGATATTTACTTTGTAGCCCTACTCCAACTAAAAATATCATGCACTTACATTTTTGGCTTGAGATGTGCTAGTAATTACACTAATAAAAATGTTAATATGTATATAAAATGAGCAAACATGGAGGCCTCACATTGACCTTTAAAAGCAGACACTTAGGTCAGTGGTGAATTCTTTCAAATTATTCGCTGTGCATGTGTGTATCATCAGGGTGAACCGGGAGGTTTCAGTTGACAGTCAATGGGATTCGATGTGGTCTGAACTGGTTCTACATGGATGGAGCAGAGGAAACAGATGTGTTTTTCTGCTAAGATCAAGAGACAGATTGGGTTCTTACAGAACAAACCCAAAGTGTTAAACAACTGGTGCAAAGAGGCAAATACTACTATTTTCAATTTGATTGATTCTCTACTGGCAAACAGTCTTGTGAAGTGCTTTCTGCTCATTTATTTCCTTTGGTTTCCGTAAGTGCTGGCGGATTACTTTATAAAGATCAATTATTGCCGGTCCATTTTTCTGGACGCTAATATTTCATGGCATGGCGGTGTACAATGTCACCCTTGCACTCATGATTGAGTTGCCATGTTGAGCCTGGAAAAGTTACTAGGTGAAGTTCCTCCATCCAAACCCCGTCATTAAAACGAGTGCATAGCTGGCTCGCTAGCTCATCCTTAACAACTGGGAAAATATTTACCCATCTCAAACCAGTATAAGATGGCCGTTATGTAGTTTGCTTTCTTGCCCATTGTTGACAAAGTTGGCGAAGAAGTTTTGACATTGGAGGAGCTGGAAAACATCTCTAGCTCAGAATTCTTGAAGTATATTCGACAGTAACCCCTGCTTTTAATTTGTGCATAGAAACATCTGTGTTCACACCAGGTTTGGTATAGCAGGCTGCCAGTGAAGTGCGATCAGCAGTGCATAATGAGCCTGTGAAATCTCGTCAGGTTCCTCATATCGAAAAGTATAGTCTCACACATTACGCTGGAGTCTTCTGCACTTGGTCTTGCTCAAAACTTGCTTACAGTTTTCTGGCTTGTAATTCTATTTCACTACACATTCTGTTATCATGGAGCAGGTGACAACAACAGTATTTATAAGTAACGTAATGTATTGATTGTTTTGATAAATACTCTCATTTACAAGAAAGAAATGTAGCTTAAAAATGAAATTCCCTAAAACAAAGATGAAGAACATGCATTGCAAAACAACTTTGTATAAATAATAATAATAATAAATGTTAATTGGTCATTTTAAATTATTGTTTAATTAAATAATTCAATTGCAACAAATAACAGCATGCATCATAAATAAATATTGTAATAACTAAGACACTGAATAAATAATACCACTGAGATGATGTTTATTATTCATTAATAACAATAATAATATAGGCTCCAGCATCCTTGTGACTCTGCAAAGGTAAAAGCGGTTTGGAAAATGAATTAATAGATAATAATATTAAGAACAAGGAGAAGAAGAAGAAGAAGAAACTCCAAAAAATACTTATTTTTTTATGTTAATTTATTTAAAACAAATACAAATCATTTCTGCACATTGATTATCAATGATATTTAAATTAATATATTATTATTAATAATTGTATTCATATTTTAAATAAATAACAATAACTGTGATTGTTGATTGATAACAATAAACTCATTCATATATTTTGCAGTCTAATTATCATTTCTTTAAAGCATACATCATTTGTGCTTAATCGATTATTGGGGATGATGATATTAATTGTACTATTAAGACTGAATAAATAATAACATAATAGATTACATATCATAAAAATACTACATGTGTCAATCTGTACTTCAGTAATTGTATCTCACCATTCGTTCTGCTATCAGAGAGTGAGTGTTTGGCACTCGAGCGGCATCAATCTGAAGTGCATGCAACACTTTCACTGGAACGGGAGGATATGGAGTCAATGTTTGACAAGGCCTGTCTTGCTTATAGTTCAGGGTCCTCTGAGTGAGTTGTGCTGTTTTGTTGGAGGGGATTTTCCGCAGACAGTCCAGGCACGCTTGCCAAAACCACAAGACTCCAAGAGCTTCTCAGCCTGGTGGTCAGAGAAAGAGAGCTGCCATGTTAAATTAAGACAAGGGCCCACAAACACAAGCTAAAATAAAACAAGTCTGGGTCACATTCAAGCGAAAGAAAATGCACCGTCAGGCCAAATCTACTGATACCCATCCAGCTGAGCGGGGACCTAAACAGGCTCTGCTTGTGGTAGTGGCTGTTTGCGGTGCAGCTCAGGGAGGTATTTAGTGGGGATTCACGCTGCCACGGGGAGAAGGGCTAAGAGGTCATGTGAGCCCCTGTTGACTGGGAACCGTGGGGAGTATGTCACAACCAGCCTGGGAGGTTAAGCAGGGAAACCCAACACCCGACCTTGGGAGCACTCTCTCGGTCACACTATACCCTCTGTGAGCCTTCTATCAGGCGGCCCGCTGCACAGTTAGCACGCATATCTCCCGTTCGGATTCCACTGGGCTCTGATGCTTTGACAGGTCGGGGCAAGCTGGTCTGTGATAAGACGGCATGCAGTACAAAGTGAACCATGGGCCCTAAACCAACTGGCTCATCTGTCACAAGTAACTCTATCCACAATACCAAACAAGCTGTAGTAGGTGTATTTATGACATCCCATTAATCATATTTGTCTTGTCTTTTCAAAAAGAACAAGTCTGCTCACTTTGCACAAATCATAATCACTGGGGATTTCTTGAAGTGCATTCTTTAGGCCTCTTTGTAATGGCATATTTTCTATATTCTATATGCTTTTTCTCTTTTGTCAGCAATGACTAGTAGTGACAAAAAGGGATGTAAATGGTTGACACTGATTCAATTTGATTACGATTGTTTGCCTTATACATCGTGAAAAAGCATTCAATTAAATTCAGTCCCATTTGATTATTGAATGAGTCATGATTATTTAAAAAAATATGCTGCTGAATACATAAATACATAACTAGAAAGATCATTCACAATGCAGTCGAATGTAGACAAAAAAAAATACACCTAAAATGTACTCTACTGTTCAAATGTTTAGGGACAGTACAATAAAAAAATAAAAAAAACTTTTATTCAAAAAGAAATATTAAGCAGCACTTGTTTTCAACATTGATAATAAGAAGAAATGTTTCCTGAGCAGCAAATCAGCATTATAATGGTTTCTGGAGAATCATGTGACACTGAAGACTGGAGTAATGATGCTGAAAATTTAGCTTTGTCATCATAAGAATACATTTCATTTTAAAATATATTAAAATAGAAATTTTATTTTAAATTGCAACAATATTTTACAATATAATGGAGTTACTGCATTTGGATCAAATAAATGCAGCCTAGGTAAAAAAAAAAAAAATATATATACTTACCAACCCCAAACTTTTTAATGGTAGCGTAATTTTAGACACATGTTAATCTAATGCAAAAAAGTAAATGTTGTGTCACTAATTCAAGCTACATTGTAGAATTAACACCTATAATTTACAGCAAATTTCTAAGTATATTGTGCAAATGTTCCAGAATACACAATAATAAATAAATAAATCACATTTGAGAAAGAAAACTACAATATCTTACTGTGGTCAAATGGATTCAGGGATTTATGAATAAAAAGGAATGCAGAAACCCAAACTCAGTGAAAGTAATCTGAGGCGGCGTCCGTCTGTAAAACATAGGGTATTATTATAGTCATCATAATCGATTATTAAATTCCTTAATCAGTGCATTGAGTTTTTATTACCAAATCAATGCATCATGAAATATGTTATACCCCTCATGACAAACTATGTCCTTGGTTCAAGTACAAAGTGTAAAACCAGAGCCAAATGCTAATGTGGCAGTAGCTGCTGACACTTTGACCACAGAGTGTTGGGTTGATTCCCAACCAGGACGCAGCTGTGAAATCCTCGCATACGCCGTCTCACCACTGTCAGAAAACAAAACCAAGGAATTGTGCTGCTTAACAGACTCCAGGAGCTGGAAGGTTTGGGCAAAGGTTCTGCCAATGAGCATATTCATCTGGAGCTCTCCATATCATGAAATAACTATCAGTGTCAGTGAGCATTAAAGTATAGCTTATCATTGATCACAAAGGATTAAGTGCGATCACCGTGCAGGCAGAGGGCTGTTCTTGGAGCTTTAGCTTTTTGCACCCACAGATAGAATCCCTCTTAGTCTCGCTTTTCCCACATTGGCCAAATTTGGTCTATTCTGAGATCTGGCAGTTGTGCATCCATAACCACAACTTATAATTGTGAGGCATGTGAGGTTATGATTATGATCATTTCCAATGAAACAGACACAATGTATGTAAAGATAGGGTCCGGTCAAGCCGAACAGTATTCCCAGAAGCAAGGCTGCGCTCGGTCTGTGAAGGAAAGTGTGAGAAACATTTTGTGATGAAGATAGTCAAGCAGTAAGACACTAATAAAAGTGAAGCAATATTAGTGTGGCTTAATATGCCAGAGGTCACGTGGAGTCAATAAGTCAGTTAGGCCTCGTACTATGTCCGATTAAACATTTTTTGCCTTCTTTGTTGTTATCTCTGTGTAAATATGTTTTTGCTAGTTACAATTAACTTATTGGTATGCAGATTCAAAACCCACGCCAATCTCTGCTGCCTGCTCAAGTGCTCAAGTACAGCCACAAGTCTCTCAGGATCAGCCTGGAGAGGTTGAGAGTCATTCCAGCAGATCATGAGGAGTTTTGATAGCGGGGCAATAATGATTAGCCCTCACTGTGATTTGGTGGATGGAATGTGTGTGGGTGAATGAGCTCCTTCGAGAATACTTCAATATTACATGCGTGCCGAGACACATCTCCACACCTCTAGAAGCATACGTTCTTTGTTTTTCTGCAGAGGTTTGACGTTATAGCAATTAGACTGTAATCACCGTAATGAACAGAATAACCCTCTATTATCCAAGTGCCAACTTTGACTCCCTGACTTGCTTCTGGGAACCGATGAAAAGGTTTTCTGAATATCGCAAACTTGTCGCTAACATGTTTTGTAAATATTTGAGGGAAATTAAAAGCATAGCTTCTTTTTTTCTTCTAAAAGAAGAAGAAGGTGAAAGTAAGTACTTTATGTACAGTTTGATTCTCCTTTGAATGTACAATACATATACAATTTAATTAAGACGCTATTTTACATGATCAATCTTAATGACAGTAATCTTTATAATTTATATAAATAATAAAGAAATTAACAACTACAATAAACGTCTCATGTACCAACTTAATGTCTTTGTAGCCTACAGTCAAACTAGCAGCCACTAAATGCACCGTGTCAAACCAGACTTACTGAGAGCAGACAGCACAAAATGAGTCATAGACTCATTCACACAGGACGTGTCGGGGAACGGAATGCAGGGGTCTCACAACACATTTGTAAAACCATCTTTATGGTTTCTCTCTGATCTCTTGTCAGGTGTTCTCCAAACTCATCAGGAATTATAGGAGAAAACTGTTATCTTGGATTAAGGAGGTTACAAAGAGTATTTAATAAAAGGGGGCAAATAATTGTTCCCAATGTGTTTTGGAGAAAAACATTTTATTTCATAATGTAATTTTCCCCCACTTTCAATTATTTTACTTTAATGAAAGGTTAGATTTTTGCTCATTTTTAAATAAAATATCAAAAGGATTAACAATGCAGATTTATTTTTTACAGCCATCTCTGATCATATTTACCAAGGAGGCAAATAATTCTGACCAGCACTGTGTGTGTTATATATATAATCTAAAGAAAACAAAGCAAAGGTATTAGGTGCAAAAGTTGCACAAGGATGCACATAGACCGCAACACTAGTTTGCACACAAACCTCAATGACGATGATAGTCGTCAAACAGTTCTTAGGTTTAGGAGGAAGTGACAGAAGAAAAATTTTGAAAATCTTTTTTGACCACTGATATGTGCCATACATAAAGTACTTTTTGACACTTACATACATTTATATGCTATTTGGGACATTTTGTCTTTAGTAAACAAACAAATTCAACTTGGATAAACTAGTCGAAACAAGTAGCCTAAACTAGACTTTTAAAAAATAGTGCCACTGAGAACAGATATTAAGACTCAAAATGAATTACACTGACTTGATTTGTTTTACAGTGAGGTGCTTATGATTCTCTGTAAACATGAGCAACACTGGTGAAGACAGTAACTACAGTACATGCTGAAAACTGAGTCACAGTGAATCAGAGCTGTTCAACCAACTTACAGTATATGAATTCTGATTGACAGTGGCTGCTTTTCTAGAACATTACAGTATCTGTTTGGTTAGCAGTAATGTGATTCATAACTGGCAACTAGCTCATCATGGGTTCAGTCACAGGATGACACACAGACACAAAAAAGCTGCTTTCTCACTGACTGTACATCTCACTCCCGACACTTGTCAAAGACAAGTTCAGACCTGCCGATCTGATGAGACGTCAACATGCTAAGGACTTAAACACCCAGCATCCCAGTTTTAAGCGGGTTGGCGTATTAATATCAAGGGAAAGCCCAGTAAATGTGGTCTGCTTTTTATTTAGCGTGGAAATATGATTATGTGTTGCAAAAGCGGGTTCAATAAGAGCTGTGGTGGCATGTTAAAAGCATATCAGAATATCAACATGTCATGTAATTTCAGTAAGGCTCATAAGTCTTTCTTTTGGATGGCGTTTCCAGCACAGACGTGGGGTCAAATGAGGTAAAATCTGCAGGGTGCGAGAGTTTTGACTGTCTTCATGTAAGAAGGTTGCCATCTGCTGACTAATAGTGGAAGTGAACATGCAATGAAAGGAGTCCCATGATAGCTAACATTAAAATGAAAATTCTGTCATAATTTACTCACCCTCTAGTTGTTCCAAACCTGTATGAGTTTCTTTCTTCTGGTGAACACAAAAGAAGATATTTTAAAGAATGTTGGTAATCAAACAGTTGACGGTTGCCATTGGCAATGGCAATTGTTAATGGCTACCAACACCTGTTTGATTACCAACATTCTTTAAAATATCTTCTTCAATGCCAATAAAGAACTTTTATTTTTAACCCTTTCACACGTAAGTTTAAAATATTCTAACTGACCCCCCAGCGTGAGTTTTTTAGGGCGACCGTTATTTAGAACCTGTCACTTTAATGTTTGCATGGTGACGCGTCATTGCTTGTCACGTGACACAGCACAACCACAACACAGCGTCGAATGAATGATGATCTGCTTTTATGTAATTATTCCTTTTTTATTCAAAATATTCACATATGTATTCGCTATAGCATGAAACACTGATTTTCCGATTGTCAAATATGTGCAAGTGGATGTGTTTTGTTGTTTAAACACCTTTATAACGATCGCGTTAGTTGAGCTGTATGCGCGATGAGCGGCGTCATGTTGGTTTGTGCCACAGTTCAGAGAATAGGATCTGTTGGATTTACAACACGTCAATTTCTCCACTGATCACGAAATACATGAAAGTAAGTGGCCGGTGAACTGGGAGAAAAATAGGGCAAAATGTAAAGCTACTTACACAATGTGTATCTAACATGAATAAAATGTGTCATTGCCGCTTCCATAGACATTAGTGTGTATTTTACAAACTCAAAATCATCACCAGCCAACACGCAAAAGCACATTTGAATTTAGCAGTTGATCACGTGATGCACTGACCGTTCTAATCACACCGGTGTGATCGTACGCTCCAGGGACCAGCCAAGACTGATCACACCGGTGTGATCGTACGTGCAAAAGGGTTTTAAGAGTGCATTTCAGCAATGATCAACACATACATTGAGTTTCTGTTTACATGTGCTCTATGTATGAGTCGATCACTGTTTAGATGTAAATAAAAGCCTAAATTAAATCAGTTCATCATATAAAGCGATCACATCTCTTCACAAGACTAGGATTAAACCTCTAATGGATTCATTTTACAACGCCTTTATGACATGTTTGGAGCTTTTAAGTTTTGGTTACCTGAACTTTCAATGGAGAGACAAAGAAAATATCTTTTCATTTTTGAGTGAACTATCCCTTTAAGTACACAACAAATGTCTGTTTTAAAATGATTAGCCTTTAATACTGACCTAATGTAAAACGTTATGTCATCATCTCAACTTTTAGCAATCAGTCTGCTCTGCATGTTGTCTCATGCACGATGCAGATGGTAGCACTCTCATAAAGATGAAACAGATGTTCAGCTCTACATTTAAAAAATCAAAAACAATAAACTAACTTTATGTAACCATTCTTGACTTGAAATGTTTGTATGTATTGGCTGGCTTGCATAATGGTAGTAATGGTTATAATGATGATAGCTCACTCATTCTCATCACTCACATGGTAAAGAAGCTCCCGCCCAGGCCTGGCTCGCCTATAGCATTCCTCCATCTTTTCATCTGCATGAAACCATGTCAGCTTGTTTGTCAAACACTCGGCGTCAGTCCACACCCAGCTTCCTTTTCACTTCTTGTTACTTGTTTGATGAGCAATTTGCTTGAAGTTGTGTAACCGTTCTATTCTTGGTCCACAGGTGATCGGATGGGTGGAACGGCGAGTTAGTCGGGATGGTTGAAAAAAAATTGCTGTTTGACAGCTCTATTGCATATGGTCACATTATTCATGGACTACTTTTTTTGCTACGCACCACTTGCCTAGTTCTGCTAATCTGCTATAAATGTCCTTATCAGCAAGTGTTTGTGATCTAAGCTTTTGTGAAGCAACATAAAATAATAGAAAGAATTACCCATCGTTTGGAAAAAGATGTCTATTGGGTTTGGTCGAGATGTTATACAGACGCAGTGACAAACAGCACTTTTGATTGAGTAAATCTGACTGAAATCAGATGATTTGAGCAGATTATAGCAACACTTTGTGATTTGGGTTTCATTCTGTGAAGATTCACTAGCATTTGGATGTAAAGGTGACCCCATTCCACTTGTAATTACATTTTAACAATTGAGTTTGTAATGATTATCATTGGCCCTCTCGCATTAACCATTTTATAATTTGTTGCCGTTATTAAAGGAACTACGCAATTGAGTATCCTAGAAATGACTTATTTTCTGTATTGATTGCAGGTGGTTATTTCTTAAGAGCTGCAAACGTATGTCTTATTTATAAGCTAATCAATAGGATATCAGAGTAACAGAGAAAAGACAAATACTGCATAAAAACTATCAATCTACATTGAAATAGGATTTAGAAAGTGAACATTAAAAAACTTCCCAGACAATTTGTCTTTGCAAGAGCCAGTGCATTGAAATTTGATGAGATTCTTTGGAATCGTTTGTAAAGCTAACTGTGCTGTATTTATGTCCTTTTCAGCACACAACAGTTCTTCCTTTCATCATAATTGAGATGAGAACAACACACCATCGATATCCCAGCAGGTCCTGTGGACTCTTGGTGGTGTGCACGTTTGCTGTGGGATATGTTGTATGGTAAATCTCTCCTTCCAGCACAGTCATTTTTAATATCACACTGGGTTCATTTACAAAGGACTCCCTGAAGGTACGATGATCAGGGGAAATTGACTTTGCCTTGTTCTAGCACAGTGTCAATCAAAAGATAGATTGCATCTGGTCACCTGATCTTCATGACCTCCAAATCATTCCCTTACGTCTTTCTGCACAGTAATTAATTTGCTTGAATTCTGGCACTTTCCATGAATAGGGTAAACTTTGGTCTCACATTACATTGTAAAAGCATTAGAGGCACAAATCCCATGTAAACTATCATTTAACATGAAATGAACCTAGGAAAGGGAGGTGGTTTTAAACGCATGAAATGTCTGCATCCCCACTTAAAATGGAGACGTGTCCCTGTAAAATGGCTTTTCCCTTTATAAAACATTAAAGTTGATCAATAACTACAAAGCAACAGTTGGTTAACTAGCTTTAGGCTATATCTGCTACCCTGTTACACATTCTGGTGTTGTTTAAAAACAACAACAACAACAAAAATAATAGTATTGTTGAATGAATGAATCTCTTGAATGAATCTCTTGAATGATTAAATGACAAATAATATATGACAAATATCAACAGTGACTTGTCACCTACTGGTGTAACGATGAAATCAACGCAAGTTACTTTCAAACGTTTTTTTTTTCCTTTTTTTTCCTTTTAACAAAAAAGTAATTTCTTTATAGTATTGTTTGTCAACTTTGTTACAGACAAATCAGGCAATGTGTAGAATCACATTGGTAACAGGATTGACAATTTTAAACTTTTTAGCCAAAAACTCCACTTGCTAGCATAAATGCTAAGAGCACATGGCATTAATGAAATCATGATTAAAACAACAAGAAGACGACAATAGTTTCTTCGATTTTTGGACACACATTTTTATAATATAAAAGTTATTTTTAAACAATTTGATGTTGTAGAATTAGGAAAAAGACTATTTGGGGATTTTATAAATAAAATAAATGAAATGTTACCAAAAGAAATGTAAAATAAAATATTTTGATTACACAATGATGCATGTTGGAAAAAATACACTGACTAATTCGGTCAACAAGAAATCATGATTTTCAGCTATAAGACACTTTTTACAGAAAATATTATATTGTTATGGCATGCAACATCTTGTGATCCATGAAAATGAGTAACAGATTATTCAAATAATTTAGAATATAACCATTTAAAAAAAGCTTTGGACACCAAATGTACCTGCAATTATAGAATCACTGATGTTTTGTGAAAAGCGCTATACAAATAAATGTGTTTTTAATTGTTGTTGTTGTTAATATTATTAATAATATTATTAATACTGTTTTAATAATAATAATAATAATAAATTATTTAATAAAACATAATTAATAAATACGATTAATAATAGCTATTAATAGTTATTTTATATTTTAATCAATATAATACGTTTATGTTATATTTAATAAATAAGATGAATCATACATATTAATAATTATTAAATGCACAGCATATAATATAATCATAATTTGTTGGCTTAAAAATTTACAAGATCACATAAATCAGGACTTTTACATTTAGACCCAATTAGTCTCAAATTGGCAACAGGGTTGGAAAAAATGGTAAATCTCATAGAAAATAAAACAGTTAATAAAACAGACCTCCTGAGGTTGACACACAAAAAAACGATTTTTTAAGAGTTTCAAGCCCTGTTTTGTACACAATTCGTGGAAAGATACAACCCCAGTTTTAGTGCCCCAGAAACCTTTGGAAAATAAACCGCCAAGGATTTATTTAGTCTTGCATATAACAGATTAATTAGCAGTGTTAAGAAAGTGCTTGGAGCCAAACTAAATAGTCTGACGGCACGTAGGAGGCGTCTGTCAAAATCACCTTCAGTACAAGATTATCAGCACACACCTCTGTCTTATTTCCCTTCCCTAAATTAAGCTGATTAGGCATTGCTTTTTATTTAGTCAGGGAATAAGACTTGCCTGCAGTTGTTAAATCCATAGGCAGCTTTACATGAGGATTACCTTCCAGATACAGCTTTTATACACTCTATTTCACGAGTCTGAGAAAACAAGGCATTTGAAAAGTAGGTAGATGGGCCTTCTTTAATATTCATCAAATATTAAAGCTAAGGTTATGAGTGCAGGAGTAGATTAAACGGACACAATCCATTACATAAACGGACTGTCAGGCTGTAGATTATAACCATGTGACTGCATTAAAATTGCTCTAGCAACCAGAAAAAAAGGATTGAAGCAGCATTGCATCGTAACAAAAAGAGCAGTGTCTAGCATTCACAGACATGAATGGTAGACGCATTGACGGTGTGGTGACTGCTTCTGCAGCCTTTCAAACGCTGGGTTTCGCAGACAGAAGGACAAACACATTAGACAGATCACGGGTGCAAAGTTAACAGATTTTCTCTGTCTCGCTCTCATAGGATGTGCTGGGTGCACAGCGTGACGGGGGTGTGGGTTTATCCTTTGCTGGAGCACATCGGGCCCATGGCCAGAATTTTCTTCTTCATCTGCCTCACGGCTCTGATCAATGTCTACTACGTCTTGGGAGAAATCCTGAACAACTACATCTGGGATTCCTCAAAGAGTAAGTTAAAGTGATAGTTCACCTAAAAATCATTTATTCACCCTCATGTCAGTCTAAACCTGTATCTACTGTGGAACACGCACACACACACACACAAAAAGAACACACCATAAAAAGTTTTCCTTTTTGATTCATGCTCTATATTACAAGTCTTATGAAGCTAGACGATGGTTTTGTGTGGGGTACAGAATGCACTAATATAAAAATCTGGCTGATACTGATAAGCCAATATGTATTTTTTATCTTATAGATGATAATAATGGAAGTATGAATGATTGTTTTCGCCACAGAAAAAAAAAAAAAGGGTAATTGTCAAGTCAAGTCACCTTTATTTATATAGTGCTTTTTACAATACAGATTGTATCAAAGCAGCTTCACAGTGATAACATGAAAATAATACAACAAAGTTTGTTTCTAGAAGAAAATATATGACTTATTATCTCACAATTCAAACTTTTTTCTTAGATTTGTGATATAAACTTTGCAATTGCAAGTTATAAAGTCAGAATTATGTGATAAAAACTTGCCGTAGTAGAAACAAGCTCCCATGTTTATCACTCTAAAGTGTCTATAATTTTAAAGTAGTACTGCGCTACGTGGATATATGTACATACTGTGATATAAGCCATATTATAGCAAAATTGGTCACACTTTAGTTTAGGTTCCAATTCCAACTATTAACTACGACGTTTGCCTCAATAAACTACTAATTACTGCTTATTAATAGTTAGTAAGGTAGTTAAGTTTATTGGGTGGATTAAGGGAAGTAAAAGATGGTCATGCAGAATAAGGCATGTGCTTTATATATCCTAGTAATATCCATGTTAAAAAGCAACTAGTTAATAGTGAGAATTGGACCCTAAACTAAAGTGTTGTTAACGCATAACCTCTAATGATAGACAATTTATATCGTTCCCGCAATATATATGTTCATACCATGGAGGCTCAGCCTTACTGGAGAGGATTTTCAGTAAATAACAACTTAAATTAGTCAATAATGTGTGTTTGCAAAAGACTTCCATTCCAAACCTGTATGACTTTATTTAGGGACACAAAAGGATGGTGTTTACACTGCCAGGAAAGTAACAGCAAGGAAACCCGCACAATAAAACACCATATAAAAATCTATTTGGCTTGTGTGTTTTATATCGATTACAGGACCTTTAAGTGATTGTGTTTTGTGTTTTCCACCATTGACTGGCTACATGTGTAAGTTGAATGTCTACAAATATTCTTGCTCCCCAATCCACGCCGGGATAACGGCTAGAAACATTATACACGTCCCCTCAGGTACATATACGTCCCGCTTAGCTTCCTGATGCGCCTACGCACACTCCTCCACCTGTTAACGCTATAGACTGAGAGCAGTGCATCGTGGGTGTAGTGCACAGCAGATGGGAACAGAGCCCGTGAGCAGTCTGAGAGCAGCAGACGGCGAAGGCTTCTCTTCCTCCCACCTGTTTGACACTGACCTGCAAATCACTGCGGCAGCACACACACACACACTCTCTCTCCTATGGAGCTGATCTTTGTCCCTTTGTCCTCAGTACAAGATCTCCCTCTCATGTCCGAAGCCGCACTATTGTAATGCAACAGCCCCTCCAGATAAACTAACCATAAACACTTCCGTCACTAATGCTTTGTGCTGTTGTTCACTCTGACTCACGGTTTGAACAGCTTGTTGAAATGCACAATCGTTTGCCAGGAGATCACAGATCTTGAATATGTCACTGCAGTAGGCAACAATTATGCTCAAATATTAAAGACAAATACTGAAGGAACCGTTGAAGAGAATACTGATATTTTGTGATGCATAATATGGCATCGGCTACAGTTACTGCTTTTTAATTATCAGCATTATGCTGAAGAATGTAACCACATACTGAAAATTATTATTACTAATTGAAATTTAATAATTGAATTGGATCATTTAATGGCAAATCTTTATAATAAGGATTATAATAAGTTATAATTAGTTAATGCATTAGGTGTCAGGCAACATTTATTAATCTTGGTTCATTTCTATATACATTAAACTAATACAGTTTTAACACGTCATGTCCAATAAATTAACATTAGCTAATGTATTATTTACTAACATGATTTAACAATGAACAACGGTATATTTATTTAAAAAAGAGACACTACTGCTCAAAAGTTTGGGGTCGGTAAGTCCAAGGCTGTATTTATTTGATCAAAAATACATCAGCTAAACGGTGATACTGTGAAATATTATTACAATTTTAAATAATATTCTATTTTAATATATTTTAAACTGTAATATATTCATGTGATGGCAGAGCTGAATTTTCACCATCATTGCTCCAGTCTTCAGTCACATGATCTTTCAGAAATCATTTTAATATGCTGATGTGGGGCTCAAGAAACATTTATTTTTATTATTAATGTTGAAAACAGTTGTGCTGCTTAAACTATGATACTTTTTTCAGGATACTTTGATAATTACAAAGTTCAAAAGAACATTTTTTTTTTTTAAATATAGTTTTTATTGTCCTTACTGTCACTTTTGATCAATTAACTGTAGTGTACCTGATGCATTAACCAATTGAACCTTGTTGTGAAGTGTGATACCAATAATAATAATTTTTTTTTTAAAAAGAACCATTGAAAACCACATGATTTTAATGGTGGTTACATGCCTAATGATATCAATATAAAAATAAAAAAACATTTTTTGTTTTCTTTTTCTAGGCACTCTGGAATCAGACAAGACCAAAACTGACTGAAGACCACTGGCTCGTTCTGTTCCAACTCATTTTTTATCTCATCCTCATTTCTGCCCCTTAATTAAATAAAGCACAGACCTATATTGGCTTGAACATTAAATTGAATAATTCATGTATTTAATTTATGGTATGAATGTTACCATATTCAGAATACCTCAAGCATTGTGTGAGCACTGAATGACGTGTACTATACACATGCTCTATTCGTGTGTTCAAAGCCAGTGTTACGGACAACCACATTACATATATAACTCATGTCAGGTATTATTTATTTACCAAGGGATGATTTATGAGGGATCGTGTCATTATATGCCCCAGTAAAACAAATAAGCAACACCTTTATATTCACACTAGCATATGGCAAACGACAATGAGCACAAGATAATTTGATGTTTGTGGTCCTTCTGAAGCCATAGAAGTTTTGAGATTAAGCTGCGCAGATATTGCTGCATGAAATCCAAACATTGTCAGAAGAGAAACTTCCTTGTTGAAAAGGCCTTTCCATTTTTGATAACATCTTACAATAAGGCCTCATTTGTTAACATTATAGGTTAGATGAACAGTAAGCAATATATATATATATATATATATATTTTAAGTGACGATGAATTCTGTTTTTTTTTATGCAATATTGCAGTATTTATAAAAAAAATTTTTTATTTGTGCACATCATTATTTTTGAAAAATCATTTTAAAATAAATTCCCTCATGCAGTGATGTGTTTTGTACCGCGAGGGCGGGACAACCTGTCACTCACACGAGATCCCAGCAATGGCAAACCACAACCATCCAATCAATTCCCCATGGACAAAATCAAGTCCCGCCCCAAGTTATTTAGTAAAATATACATTTTGTATGAAATAAAAATGTTTAGATAAGTACATTTGCTTTACAATAAACGTAAACTTATACTTTTTTTGCACTTCAATTTTCAGGGTTTCTGCAGATTTTATGAAGGTAAATTTTAGAACTTTTTTAAACCAAGTAATGAAAATTTAAGAAATAAATTGAAGGGAACACAATATATCAATTATGTTCTCTAAATACATTTTTTTAAGGAGAAACACTTTAGTATTTGAAAATACAACGTCCAATCTGTTACTTTTTAATTCATTTTACAAAAAAAAGAAAAGAAAGCTTGAATCATTTTGCTTAAAACCACTACAATATGGAAATAACTTCTACTGTAGCTCCTGAACAAACTGCAAAAAAGTGATGTTTCCTCAGTATACATTTACTTCAGCTGTAAAATGAAAGTCTTGTTTTCTGTGAAATTGATCAAAATGAAGTTTATGACTAAAAAAAACAGAACAAATATAGCCAATGGCCTCAGAAAAATATGCTTAATTTAGAAGTTTTGACAGATATTTATTTTTGTTTTAAGCATAGACTCGCTTAAATTGTAAAAAAAAATTCAAGACCTAAACATGTTTATATATTTGTATTGGGAAAACAGGACAATTTTTTTTTTGCAATATATGCAACATTTAATGCCCTGACTTTATGGATTTAAGACTTTCTGCTCTGATTTAAGACCATTTTAAGGCCTTAATTTGTGTAAGGGCAAATAGATATGCGTGGTTATGAATAACATTTTCAGACAGGAATGTTGTTCCAGTATCAACAAAATATGTTGACCCAGGAACGTGTCTAACTTGGCAAAATCAAGACGTGCAACAGGTAACAGGCTAAAAAAAATACAATTGTTCATTTTTGTTCACGTTAGTTCATGTTAACAAATGGAACCTTATTGTAAAGTGTTTCATCCTAATTAAATCACTTTTTTTTTTTATCTTAAAGGTCCAAAATTCTTTACATCTCATGGATAAGACCAGCCTTTTTTAGTTTACTTCACTAATATGTTTTTATTTTCTTCCTTTATTAATAAAAAACTTTTGAAAATCACATTTTCTCACTGTCATTTTTATGTTCTTCCGAAGCTGTGGATGCAGGAGAATGGTGAAATGAAACCTAGTCTTCACTCAGCTATTTTCTTTCTCCCCTTACACACAGACGCACCACAATTCTGTGGGAAAAGTAGAGCCAACCGTTCAATTACAGAAGAAAAAATTGTTGTACTTATGATTTAATGTTTGTCCTATATTTTCTCTGGCCTTTTCGCCCTGGACTTTTAAGACACAGATGTTGCCCAAACATAACAATTCCTTTGTGCAGAGCTGGACATTCTTTTAATGAGAAACACACACATTTCAGGCCTGAGGAAAAAGTTTGCTGGACAAGGAATAACAATCACCTTTTGCGGACAAGTTCAAATAACCAGGCCCTGCTGAACCTCGTCCCCTTAAAGTACAATTTAAAGTCCAAAATGTGTGTCCCGAACAGCCAAGAAAAAGAATTTGGTGCAACGGAACAGTGAAATGCCATGGGATAAAAGCGGATATGTGAGGAGCAAAGGAAAGTGATAATGAGAAACCTTGTATTAACACATCTAAATTTTCAGACAAAACTGTCAAAATACTCTCCTGTTTCATGTTCACATCCTATCATGCATCATTTTTATCCTCTGAGGAATCGTCAAAAAATGAATGCAACGACTGGCAATTAAACTTCATTATGATCCATCATAAATATAATATTACACTTAAAATTCAGATAGGTCTGCCTGACAACAGTCTTGTTGACAATTTAGTCTGGGCGCATGTGTGTTTGGCAGCGTGTGGAGAGTGAAAGTTTGTGCGTGCTTAAATTCTCTGTCAAGAGTGTTAATTTCAGAACGACACTTCATAGTCTCCTCATTAACACTGCCTCTCCCGCTCGTAGAAGTACCAAACTGAACGGTTCCCTAATGTGCATTAACAACCTTTGAAAAAAAAAAGATGTAAATGAGGTGAGTACGGCTGATTTTGTGCAGTGCAAATGGTATGCATTTGAAGACAGGGCAATGAACTGGCCTGAACTTCACAAATCTATAAATTACTACGCCTTTCAACACTTTGGATCACATTGTCTAAGCTTCATTTACTTTCGTAATCCTGCTGTGAACCACTCAGTGGTACATGTTACTTTGGTAACACTTTCTAATGTAGTTTAATTTGTTATTGGTTAAAGCATTAAGTATCATAAACTTACAATGAACAATTTTAACAGAATTAACATAGGTTATTATTTGTTGTTATAGGAATATTTCTGTCATCTTTTACCCATCCTCATGTCGCTCCAAACCTATATGACTGACTTCTGTTAAATACAAAAGATGAGGGTTTTTTTTTTTTATGAAAAAAGGGGTCCAAAACAACAACTAACCGGATTGTTGTTGTATGTAAAAAATAAAAAATAAAAAGTAAATGTTAACAGAATTTCCATTTTTGAGGTGACCTATCCTTTTAATTTAATGAAATGTTAAAAAACGTTTTAGCATACACTACAATTTGTGGTTTGGGGTCAGCATTTTTATTTTTGTAAAGAAATTATTTTATTCAGTAAATACATTAAATTAATCAAAAATGACCATAAAGACATCTATATTGTTATAGAAAATATGCTATAAATGCTGTTCTATTGAACATTGTATTCATCAGATTCCTGAAAAAAAATTATCATTATTTCCACAAAAATATAAAGCAGCACAACTATCTGTTTCTTGAGCATCAAATCAACATATTAGAATGATTTCTGAAGGATCATGTGACACCGAAGACTGGAGTAATGATGCTGAAAATTAAATTTTTAAAATAATAATATCTAATTTTGATCAAATAAATTCAGCCTACGCAAGCATTTTAAAAATCTTATCAAAAACAAACTTTTGTACGGATGTGTATATAGAAATAAAAAATGCTGTGAGAATACAGTTCATAGTTATTTAAGGTTAACTATATATAAAAAAATGTTGGTGCGTCTGCCACAGTAATGCAATTGGATAACGTAAATCAACAGCTTTTTATTCGGATATGTAACACTAACTTTTCACAATTCAATTCATCCTATGTTCTTTTTATCAATTAATATCTTGTTTCTCTCATAAATAAGTCAATAGAAAAGAAAAAATATGTTGCGAATGGCAATTCATGTTTGACTCGAAGAAAAAAAGTGAACTGGAAAGAAAGGCTCAAATTTTCATGTAACCTTTCCTTCTGTATATAATAATGAAATTACCTCTTAATATTTAAAAATAATACTTGATTACTTGTAGAATAAAACGCATTGTGTCTTTACCATCTCAGTGAGCTTTCCTAAGAACACTGTGGGATTATACAAAACCACAATTTCACCTCAATTTTCAAAATAATAACATTGGAAAATATATTATGAAATATACCACACTGTAAAAAAAAATAGTTGGATTAACTTAAAAAATTAAGTTACCTGGTTGCCTTAAAATTTTGAGTTCATTGAAATTAAAAATTTGAGTTAATACAACAAAGGAGATTGGTTTAATAAATAGAAACTCAAAATATTATGCTATCTGAACTACATTAATTATCTAAGTTGATTTAACAAAATATAAAAAGTTGTGAAAACAAATCATCAAAATTCATTTTTACAGTGTTTGGTAAAGTTACTTTTGTGTACATTGAAGTACATTGTGTTACTTCCTTAAAAAAAAGAAACTAATTGAGTTACTTTTTAAGGAAAGTAATTCATTACATTACTTTAGCTTTACTTTTTCTCACCCTGGGTTGGGCTTGCTTGTTTGTTAAAAAAAATAATATATATATTCACTCACACATTATGAAATACCGTCTATGGATAAAGAGTTAGAGTCAAAATATTGTTCTCATTCCATGTGAACAGGGGCCGCGTAGGTTGGTGCAGCTTGTTTTACGATGTTCTTTATTCGCACTGACTCATGGCGTAACACTGCCAGGGCATAACACCTGTCAAATGCTTACCAGGTGTGGGACCGGAGCTCTGTTGTTTTGAATCGGTTACTAAGATCATACTTACACAATGAATCGAAATGATTATTTTTATTTATTAATGACAGCTTCTGTCATTTCAACATCAAGATAGGACATTCATATTAAAAAGCCAGCTGTGAGCTCAATGTCTGATCATTCATCACTAAACAATTAAACCCATGGGTTCTCTCCTTACAATGACAATAACAGAGCAGTAACTGAAATGTTTCAAATTCATATGATATGGCCGGCAGAACCCATAACCATGTAAGACGACAGGGCCTGAAAAATGACAGACCTTACGATCTCAGACACCTCATATCTACTTCCAAAACCGCTTGATTTCTCTTTCATACGTACCCACAGAAACCCACTTCCAGCCACTAATAACACATTACATGGCAATTTAATAATGTGGGGTTTAGAAACCATTATAATACCGCTCATGAGAGATACGCTATACTTTAATAGCCAGAAACGCAACATAACATGAATACTTTCACAAGTGGAAGTGAGCAGATCAGGGTTATTATTAACTATTAAAAAAAAACTTTTTCGTTAACTATGGAATTAACCTTGATTTATTTGATTTATTAGACAGTAACAAAAATAAATGCATAACACGATGCCATCATAGTGACATCATTATTTATCAGAACTGTCGAGGATAACACAAGAAAGTTACAAACTTATTTCCATTGTGGTCTCATCCTTCACTCGGGTCATTTTGACCTGAACATTATTTTAAAAATGGGTGGTCCAAGTCCTTAGGAGTTTTGTCGCACTTGAATTTAAGTTAAAAGAATGTGAAAAATTAGCTTAAATTTTATTATTTATTGATAAAAATCTAGTAATTTAAAAGGTAAATAAATAGAAAAATAAAGAAAAATATTATAAAATTTTAGAGCTTCAGGTCATTTTGACTCACAAAAATAATTTCCTTGGCAACTAACTGAAATAAGTTTGAGTTGACACACTAAAGTTACTATCTTGAATAAACAAAACCAAAACAAAAATTAAGCACAAAACACAATTACAATAAATCTTAACTAAAATGAAAATGAAAGCTTAACTGTGTGAGATGAGATGAGATGTGTGAGAGATTTTTAATTTTTTTTTATAAATTACAGGCAAACCAAAGCAATATCTTCGAATATTTCACCCAAAATGAATGATTTAGTCATTATTTACTCACCCTAATGTCATACCAAACCATCTTCCATCTTCCAGGGAACACAAAAGGACAACACAAAGCTATGCTTTATGATACTTTTATTGTATTTTTACAGTCTCCGTCTTCATTCACTTTAAATATATTGGAAAAAAAACTAGGTTGGTATTCTTAAAGGGGTCATATAATGGTACATGCACTTTTACAAGTTGATTGTACTGAAATGTGTGTTGGCAGTGCCTGTACACAACCATCATATAATTATAAAAATCCATCCAGTGTTTTTGTTTTAATCTCCTTATATGTTTTCCCCTGCCTCAAATTGAGCCGTTCGTTTTTGTGACGTCAATAAAACGGACGCCCCTCCCGCGATTGTTGATTGACAGCAGCGCTTCAACACAGACCCGCCCTCGCTCGTGAGCGAGCTGTCAATCATAGTCCGCGTTGATACTGGAGCACTGTCTATGAGCAGAATGGCGTCTAAGCGATTGTGGTGTTCTGTTCTTGGGTGTAATAGCAGTCATTTTAATGTTCCTAAATCCGAACCGCTGAAGACGCAGTGGCTGAGGTTGGTTTTGAAGGGAATATTCCCCACGAGCAACGTCAATGCTTTCATGTTTGCGCGAATCACTTCACACACCAGACTGCTTTATAAAGGAGGGTCAGTATAAAGCTGGTTTTGCCAAGAAGCTGCTCCTGTATAAAGGATCGGTACCAGCTATTCGTGTTCCTGTTGAACCTCCAGAAGAACTGAAGTGAGTGTACGTTTTATTAACCTTTATATTAATATTTAGATTAATCTTTGCAAATCGCTAGCTGCACGCTTCACAATGAATGAATGCGTCTAAGGTTTACACCCAGGGTACATTACGGCATGTTTTCTATGTACGACGTTCTCAATATAATTCATAATCCCACGTTTATAATGAACAACGCGTTATGGTTATTGTGTTACAAACGGTGTACGCACAGAACAGAGGGGCGGGGGGAGCAAAGCTCATTATCATTTAAAGGCATCTGCACTGAAACGGCGTGCTGAAAACAGAGCTGTTTTTGACCAGGTAAAATAAGTGTTTTCTTACAATACTAATGAGAATTTTTAATTAAAGTATATTACAAACTTTTAATTTAGACCCTAAAGAATCATATTAGCTTGTACAAAAATGGCATTATATGACCCCTTTAAAAAAAATCTTCATAAAATTCACCTTTTTTGCTCTATGGAAGAAAATGTAGGGTGAGAAAGTAATGATAGAAATCATTTTTTAACTATCCCTTTAAAGTTACTGGCAATGAAGTAAGTGGAAACTCCACCTGGGTCTGCCCTGCATCTGCCAGTGAGCCCAAGACTGAGATCATTGAGAGTTCAGAAACAGTCTTCTGGGTTATATAAGGACACAAAGAGAGCAAGATCTGGAGAAGAACCTGCGCTTTAATGCAGAACAGGCCTGGTCTTATGCTTCTACATGCTGTGAAGAGACTCACAGCGTCCAGCCACAGAGAAGAAGAGGCCTGGAGGTTTACGAGCGATGTGGTCTGGCTAATGAGGCAATGTGGTTCCTCAAATAGAAGTAGATTAAATCAATGATCTCAAAAAGATGGCAAAATCATTGAGATACAAGGTCATGTAATCGTCTGAATGTTCAAATATTTTCCATTTCAGCTCAAAGGAGCAATTGTTTCTCTCTCCTCAATCTTGTGGTCCTTGATTTACCTGAATGACTACAGCGCCACCTGGTGGACTAACCAAATCTTTCCTCACTTTAGGTTTGGGAGCTGACAAATGGGAGAAAAAAAACATCACGTTTCAGAAACATGTAGATGAAAACATCAATGGAGATTAACATGGATACATTAAAAAGACTTCCCTTACCATTTGGGTTTTCTTGTTTATAAAATGTCTTGAGCATTTCAACCGCCTCTTCCGCTCTATAGCCTGCGATGCACTGTAATAAGAAAATAAGCATGTGCTACAGCAAAAATATGCAATGTGGTCTGGGATGTGGTCTAAAATCGAGGGAATGTGGAAGTTTCTACAAGAAAAATATTCTAGACACAGAACGGTTGGGCAAAATTCAGAATTTAAGGAACTGGCTTTCTTTTGAATTGGAGCATGAGCTGGAATTTAAATTTAACTGGATAGGAATGGGAGGGAATACTTTTACCTTAAATGTAGTTCCAGTGTGTGGTAAATGATCTGATGAGATGTCCAGGACGGAGCCACAGCCTCCAAACCGCTCATTTTTGCACCCATATACAACAAGAGGTATGTCTGTCTAAATGTTAAGTTATCAATTTAGCGATGACATGACTACTAGACAATAAAATCCTGTGGTAAACACAATAACACATTCAAAATCTACCTTTGACAGTAATTGTTTTATAAAAGGAAGGCCTGTGACTGACACAAAGATCTATACTACAGTTCAAAAGTTTGGTAGGATTTAAAAAAAAAAAAACATTTAACAGTTTTATGCAGCAAGGATGCATTAAATTGATTGAGAGTTGCAGTAAAGACATTTCTACCGTTGCACACGATTTCTGTTTCAAATAAATGTGATGCTTTTGAACTTTAAAGAATCAGAGAGAGAAAAAAATTTCAAAAAAAATAATAAGCAGCACAAATGTTTTCAACATTAACAATAATAATACATTTTCAACATTAATAAAATAAAGAGCACCAAATCGTGCAGCATATTAGATTGATTTCTGAAGAAACGTGTGACACTAAAGACTAGAGCAATGATGCTGACAATTCAACTTTGCCATCACAGAAGTAAATTACATTTTAAAATATATTCACATAGAAAACAGTTATTTTAAATTGTAATAACAGTCAAAATATTACTGTTTTACTGTATTTCTGATCAAATAAATGCAGACTTGGTCAGCATAAGAGAGTCTTCATTACAAAAACATAAAAAAAAAACCTTAGCCACTCCAAACTTTTAAATGGTAGTGTATGTGTAAATGTCATTAAAATAATAGTGAACCACATTTTGTCTTCAAGGATACAAAGCAGGCGCAGAGCAGCTGCACACATGATACATGGCTCCACTGTCACATACAGTACCGTCTGTTCACACACTTCCTTCGGGTTCTTGTCCCTGAATCGGCACCAATCCAGCACTTTATCCAGTGCCACCATTTCTGCATGCCGAGTAGCCTTGGGCAAAGCACACACAGACGTCAGGTTTTTTCATCTAGTTCAAAGTTTCTCCCCGCTTTAGTAGGAAGAACTGTTAATCAAAATGCCTTGACATAACATAAACTATAATATATGGGTCAATGGCAAATATGGATATGATTGTTTAAGATGACAAAAAGAAGATGTTCTTATAAAACTGACATTATGCAACCCCTAAAGTGAAACATAATCAAATATTTTCCTTACACCTTGAGTTTAGACATCTTAATCATGAATCATATAAGCCTTGTAATGAGACTTTTATTTTTTACAATCTGTAAACTGTTAAACCACCTAAAAATGTTGACTTTAAGAAAAAAAAAATCACAATTAATTTAGATTCAGAAATTAAACGTGTCCATCATAGAAGAGGTGTATTCACATCACGCTCTGTATGAACTGCATTGTTTATGTATTTCTGAATAACTTAACAGATCCCAAAAATATGTTTGATTGTCCTGTAATTGATAAATGATGATTTGCAGATACATACTGGAGCATAGGGGCTATAGTCAGCTAGATAAAGTATATCTTAGACATTATTACAAATACCGTAATAAATTGAATAATAAATATCCTAACGAAAACAATAGGGCCTTCGCCTTTTCAAGGCTTGGGCCCTAATGATGATTATTTAAATGATCAATTATTAGTCGCATTGTGAAGTCACTTACATTTTTTGTTTCATTCACCTCATTTCTTCCTTTTCCAATAATCTCATTGTTATAAACCATCAAACAGCCAACTGGAACCTCGCCATTCTCAAGTGCTTCAATTGCCTTTAAAAGAAATTAATATGTCATATAATACTATGTCATATGTTAATATTATTTTCTCCAAACAACCCAAAGTACAATTCATCATTACCATACACACATTTATGGCAATTAAAAATACAATGAGTCTTTACCGTGTCAAACGCCTTTGACATCCATGTCTGTATCTCACTTTCTGATGGCTGCAGAAATCCACTCTTCTCGGGATCAAAACTGTCTGTTTGCATATCTATCAGTATCCTCAACAAAAAGTATAACCGTACAACAAAAAAGCAGCACAAATGTGGGGGAAAGTAGCGTTTTGTTTACACACGCACGTGTTTACGGGGGAGCGTAATACTGGATGGACCTTCCAGGGCGGTGGATCGAGCGCATAATCGATCAATCGACTCGATCTGTTATCTGTAGTTCGCCTGCTTGCTGCTACCATGAGAAGTTATTGCCATGTAGCATTGTGCTAGCTAGTAAGTTACGTCCAAACACGCTCTTGCATCTAGTTTTTCGTGTGTGTTTTTTGTGGTGTCAAGTCTGTTTTTAAAATGTTGAGTTCTACATGGAATTTCATCAAACGCCATAAGAGGAAATTCATCTTCACTGGGGTTTTTGTTGGAGGTACGTGGGCAACTAGACCATCTTCTAGACCACCTGCATGCTTATAGTTCAGAGATTGTTAGCTAGTGACTGTGCATTAAATATTTCTTGTTTTTAATAGATGAATAAAAATACTTGTATCTATAATATCTTGTAAATAGTTTAGCATGTTATTACAGTGTTGCCAAGCATTCATTCTAATTTCCACATTCAATTCATTAATCTCAGCTCACCTGTCACCTAGATTTTCTATTGGCACAGTCATAGCAAAGTCGATATGGACTTTACCCTGGTATTTTTAGCCTTAAGAAAGATTTTATATCACTGAATAGATCTTGCATACAACATATCACTTTCTTGTGTTTTATATTGTAATGTGTATCCTCATACTTCATGCACAGGTGTCTATCTACTTGGTAAATATGCACAAAGAAAAATTCAGCAGATACAGGAGCGAGAGGCAGCTGAATACATCGCTCAAGCTCGGAGACAGTTTCATTTTGAAAGCAACCAGAGGACATGTAACATGACAGGTAAAATAAAACAATTACATGATCAGTTCATGAAAGTGATGTTTCTTCTGCCTGATATATGTAATTGTGTCTTTTATTTGTAGTGTTATCAATGCTCCCCACTCTCCGAGAGGCAATCATACATCACCTGAACTCTGAGAGCCTCACGGCTTTGCTGAAGACCAAGTGAGTCATGCTTCATGTGAATTATAGATGATTATCTACATTATAATATAAAAGAATATAACTGACCAAAGTCATCATGTCTTCCCACACAGGCCAGCCAATAAACTTGAAATCTGGGAGGATCTAAAGATTATTAGTGAGTTCAAGAAGTTTCTTTACTGAAAGAGTATTCCAGATGTATTCAATATGAACTCAAAATTTACCCTATTTATTTTGTTAATGCACTTTTTTTTAAATCTTATTGGGAACTATTGATGTGTGTACTTTATTCCTAAGAAAAAATATTTGTCTTTATTATTTATTAATAATTTTATTGGTATAATTATATATAGTTTTTGTTGTTGAAATATATAGAAGAGTAATGGCAATTCAGTGTAGCTTTTTCTGAAGAAAAAAAAACAGTTGATCAGAAGTGTCAGTAAAGACATTTTAAATAAATGGTTTGAAATTTGTTCATCAAAGAATCCTGAAAAAAAAATCTTTGTTTCCACAAAATTATTCAGCAGCACAACTGTTTTCAACATTGACATTAATAAGTATTGTTTCTGGAGCACCAACGGTGGTTCATACCATGTCGTAATTATAGTAATTGCGACTTCATATCCTCGAAGAAATCGTAATTCCAACTTGTAAACTGGGAATTTTCTGAGAGCTTCGACTTGATCCCCGTGACCGATGTACCACCCGACCGCTGCAGACCGCTGAACAGCTCCAAATATAACGTCACGTGTTTTCATTTTGTAATTGCGGTAATTATGGCATGTGAATGCAGCAATATTTATCACTATACTGAAGACTGGAATAATGGCTGCTGAAAATTCAGCTTTGCCATCACCGGAATAAATTGTAATATTTTAAATTGTAAGAATATTTCACAATATTTTTTTACTGTATTTTCGATCAAACAAATAAAGACTTCTTTCGAACAAAAACATTAATTAATCTTATACCGAACCCAACATTTTGAATGGTAGTGTAATTTTCTTTTCTTTTTTTTTGGTAAAAATGTAATAAACAAATAATCTTTTCCATTGATGTCATGAGGATTACTGGAAAATGTTGAGCAATGACCAAATAATTATGGCATTGTTTTGGCTGAATTCTGGTTAGGAACACCCATCAGATTTTCACAATCAGAGAAATTCCCACCCTACAATTGTTGAATGTCCTGTTTGCCAATACATCACGTTATGGAAGTAAAATGGGTTATGAACAGAAATGTTCTCCGCCCTACAGGTTTTACCCGCAGCGTTGTGGCGGTGTACAGCACTTGCATGCTGGTGGTGTTACTCAGAGTTCAGCTCAACATAATTGGTGGCTACCTGTACCTGGACAACTCTGTGACAAAGAATGCAACGGTATGTCAGGGCTTTGTGTTTTAAAGGCAAAGCAAGGTCATTTTATTATGTTATCGCATGTCATTTTTACCATATTTCTCTTATACTGCTACTTTAGCCCCCTTTCGCTCCTCCTGATGTTCAACAACAATATCTGTCAAGTATCCAACACCTTCTTGGAGAAGGTAAGGACAATGTCAGATCTGTATAAGCGCATCTAATCTGTTTTATTAGTTTAATCCTCTGTTCATACAGGCCATTATGCTCTATAGTTTATACCCATGTTCCTTTTCTTTCTGGCTTTTCAGGGCTCATTGAACTGATAACTGTGGTGAAGAAAGCTGTCCAGGAAGTTCTTGGACTGTACGCTGAGTGTTTGATTGGATGATGAATGAATGTAGTCATCCCATACTTGTGGCTCTGAGCCGTGTCGGTTATTCTCACAACGGCTGTTCATGTCTCCTCAGGGTGTCTCTGAAGCAGAGTTTGTCCCTACAAGAGTTGGAGCAACAGTTAACTCAGATCAGACAGTTAGTGGAGGAGGGCTGTGCTTCCTCTAAACACAAAAGTCTTTCCTGGTACATGATGCCTGATGAAGAGAACACGCTAGCCTCACAGGTACATATCATTTATTTGTGAATGATTAGTAATTTATTATTATTATTGATATAATTTATTAGTATTAGAGCTGCACGATTAATCTTTAAAAGATCGCAATCTCGATTCAAACAGACACACAGTTTTATTCCTAAAAGACAACGATTCGGCTCTGTCTAAAAAAGCTTTGACAAGTACGTTCCGATCGGAACAATCAAACCTGTGTTGGTGTTGCTGCTGACCCAGAGAGAGCAGTTGTGCAGTTGTCATGTAGGTATGAAACGGCTTCACAAACAGTGTTTTTAACCACACAGAATTATTATTTCTGTGTTACAGGGTAAAAGCTTAAAGTTCGAATGTACACACTGGTCTATGGAAGCAATCCAAAAAAAAAAAAGTAATGCTTCAAATAAATATTGTCAATTACATAATTAAGCCAGTAGGTGGCGACAAGTGACTGTTAAAAAATTTATTTGTCATTAATTTGAGACTTTCAAAAAACACTGATTCATCCAGTAATGAAACGAGTGAATCATTGAATCAATCATTCAAAACAGATATTATTTATATAAAAAAGTAACAATTCTTTTATATTAATTAAATATATTTTGATATTTTGTCAGAACCTCTTGTAAATTGCATGTTATTTTGTTTAGTTGTCTATTCAGAATTGTGGCAGAATAATGATCTCTATTTTAAACAAAAAATTTGATTCTCAATTTGTCTAGAATCGTGCAGCATGTTTCTCAGTTTTTACCTTTTCTCATATTAAATTTATTTTGTGTTAAATATTTTATAAATATATATAATATGTATCAGTTATTCCTTTTTTGTCTGTTTATTTCCTCTCAGGCCTGTGGTCTCACAGAAAATGATGTCACAACAATAAAGCTGCTGAATGAAACCAGAGATATGCTTGAAAGGTGAGGGAAATCAAGGCACGATATAAATCTATATAATTAAAAATGTAAAATAAAAAGGTTAGGACTTTCAAAAGTTTAAAGTAATTAATCACAATTAATCTCATGATTTATTTTTGTACTGAACGCCCTAACACATTCATTTTATACAGTATTATATGAGTTCAAATTGAGCATTTCAATTCAAAGAGCATTTATGATAAAAGAAAAAAAATGAAGCAGACGAGATTAAATTGGTTGAAATCAAAAGGTTAAAGGTGCATTATGTAATATTTATGAGGATCTGTTGACAGAAATGCTATAAAACATTACTATGTTTTCAGTTGTGTATAAAAACCTTACATAATGAACTGTTATGTTTTTATTACCTTAGAATAAGCCATTTCTATCTACATACACTGCGGGTCCCCTTACATGTTGTTCTTCGTGCAAAGATGCTAGCTAAAGTCAGCGAATAAAACACTGACACAATGATGAACAATTAACAATAATATTCGCAATAACATTGTTTTACTGAATAATTCATTAAACCTAATTTCTTAATTTATCTTTGTAAAGAAACCTTTGCTTAACTGGCTACTCTCTGCTGTCTCAGACCACATCTTTTCCTTTTGGGCCACCGTAACTTCTGTAGATTGCAGTTCGCAATCTCACCACCAGATGCCGCTAAAAAGGACACAGTGCACCTTTAACAAGATCACACATAGGCACATTGAGCTCTGTAGCTGGGTACTAATTACATCTAAACTTCTTTTTTTTCAGTCCAGACTTCAATACTGTACTCCGTACTTGCTTGAGCAGAGGCTTTATCCGATTCTTAGACAACATGGCAGAGTTTTTCCGACCCCCGCAGGGAGACTCCACCCCCTCCTGTACACCTGATCGGTCAGTTTACATGCATTTATTTTTATTCAAGAAGGTATATACAGTTACCCCAGAAAGTGTTAAATTTGCACAATTAAGCCACATTTCAAAATGTGTGTATATATAACAAAATATCAAACCTATGGAAGCTCGGTTCTGCCGTGGAATAAAAATTATATTAAAAGTTAATTGCAACTAAACTTGTAATTGCAAGTTGACATCTCGCAATTCTGACTGTATTTTTTTTTTCATTTCCACCACAGGATTGTGAGATTAAAAAGTCACAATGACATTTTTTGCCAGGGTTAGATAATAAAAATGTTAGATAAGTTGTAAGAAGTATTTTTTACTCTGTGGCTTAAAGGTACACTAATGATGGCGTTTCTATTACAGGTGAGTAAGGTATTTTATTAAACCGGTAAATAGCCATATGTAGCTTTCTAACAGAGTTCATTGTAAAACATTATCTATTGTCAAAGGTCATTTCATTATTGCCTGCTGTGCTGGAATTTATTTTCAAGGAAGTATTGTGTCTATTAATGGGAATAGCTACAGTAGCATCTTCAGCTAGTCATCTTGAGATCCTTTCCATCTAAACTGGTTATATCTCTTAAGCCTAGTAGTGAATGTTTTATGAGCAGTAGGATAACCATATTCCAGGTCTGGAAAAGTTTTGGAAAAATTAATAAAACCAGAAAGTCATGGAAAATATATTGGTAAATATGTGTATGAAACCTGTATATCAGAAACACACTATAAGCAAAAAGTATACAGTCCGAAAAAAATGTCTTGCAAAAAATGCACATTTTAATGTCAAAGTATCAGATGTACTGTTTTTTTATTTTATTTATTTTTTTTATAGATTTTATCACTTTCTTCCCAAGGCCAGTATATTACTATTAAGTTGAAAAAAAGATAATCAGTCCTGCTTTTCGTGCCTGTCTTCCAGACTATCGCATGTATGCCTACCGCTAGCCAAAATCATTCCCATCATCAACGGACAGATACATTCAATATGCAGTGAAATACCAAGTCACTTTGTCCAGGTGAGAACCTTCATATGCAGTGACACATTTTGACCTTCATGTGGCATAAAAGCTGCTCCCCCCACACACACCGATGTATATTGTTTTCTTTCATGTTTTAGGATCTCCTGTTGATAGACCAGGTGAAAGAGTTTGCCGCCAACGTGTACGAGACGTTCAGCACCCCTCAGGAACTTTAGAAGTGAGCACGAGACTGAGAAAAAATGTGAACTTGTGAAAGTCAAACACCTTACAAACCTACTTTTGAGAAACTCTCATGCTGTGCAGCACAGAATTGTTCTCCGTGCGCACACTAAAATCGACCCGGGGAAAGGAGCTCGAGGCTGTTCTGAGAGACGACGGTGTAATGGAGTTCAGATAGCTTCTCTTGACCTGTTGGCTGTCCTGTCTGTATGTGGTAACCCCCTTAACTTTGTCCCAGGCATGTCAAGGTTTTTACAGGCTATAATAAACTGTAGGACATTTTATTTATTTTTTTAATCCCTGTAGCATAACATTCTCATTATATAACTCATTAATAACTATTATCACAACATGGCTAGCGGAAAAAAAAATCATATTGGAACGCAGTATCTGCAGTATGGACTTCAAAGAGTAAATTGTTACCATTTTGTTTAATATCTCTGAAGCTGATGTTGCAGATGCTGGACCAAAACTCAGTCATGCCCACCTTTGCAACAGTATCAATGCATGATATTTGCACTGTTTCTGGTTAACAAATGCATATTTTGGGAGTATTTTGACTTGTATTGACTTTAATATTCAATTTGGTTCTACTAATTGATATAGGAATTGTTGGACTGACATTTCTGTTTGGCAAATTCTTACAGGTTGTAGTATGCTATTCTTTTTGTAAAATGACCCATGAATGTTAATAAATAATGTGAGTAATAATACTGAATCATTGAAATGAATATTTACTGCATGTTGAATTGGCTTTTAAAAATTTAAATTGTACTACCAACAGGCTGAATATATTACAGTAAAAGAAATGTTGTTTTTGTACTACTCTTCCTCTCATGTTAAGTTAATGTCCCGGGCTCCTCTAGAGGGCAGCACATATCTGCGATTGAGCTCACAGATACTAAAAAAATGAGGTGACATTGAGGTCTAACAATAAACATTCTCACCAGTAAAAGTACAAAAATAAAAAAGGAGAAAATGAAGTATTATGACGCAATGAGGTGGCTAAACATGAGGGAAGCATATGACGACTGCTCTTGCACAAAACACCACCACCCTTTTGACACAACTTCCTTATACACTAAAAAAAAAACTTTTGTCATTTAATCTGCTTTGGATGAGAGTATATGCCACTCCTTGCATCATGTAATGGAAATAAATGAATGAATACATCAGAAACAACTAATTGTTGTAAACTAATCATGACACTGCATAATCTTTTTATTTGTCATATTATCATATTTGTATAAATTTAAGCATGTTTATGGCCACTAAATCAAGAATTTGTTTTCCACATATGAAAAAAACTGGGTTTAGAAAAGATTATAATAATTTAAAAGAAGTGCTCTCAATTTTAATATATTTTAAATGTTATTTGTTCCTATGATGGCAAAGCTGAATTTTCAGCAGACATTACTCATGACCCTTCAGACATCATTCTAAAGAAACATTTCTTATCATCAATGTTGAAACAGTTGTGCTGTTTCATGTTTTTGTGGATTTTGTTTTGTTTTTGTGGAACAGAAATTTCAAAAGGACGGGCTTACTGGCAATTTTGATCCATTCAATGCATCCTTAATAATTTGAATTTATTAAAATGAAAATGAGTCTTGATTAATATTTGATTATATTTCAGTTAGAGTTTGTTTTTTCCAAGTAACGTTTTTATTATATCATTTTAGTTTCGGTTTTAGTTTTAGTTAACAATAATTACCAGCAATTAAAGGAATAATTTGTTGTTTTAAACCTGACTTACTTTCTTCTGTGGAAATGTTTTGTTTTGTGTGTGTGTGTGTGTGTGTGTGTGTGCGTGCGTGCGTGCGTGCGCGCGCGTGCGTGTGTGTGTGTGTCAATGTCACCAACATAAAACAAAATAAAAATCTTATTTTGTCTTCCACAGAAAAAAGGTTTGGAATGACATGAGGGTGAGCAGGCTAAATTATGACAGAAATCTTATTTTTGGTTTAACTACCAGGTTGAAATTGTAAATTGCATTAGATTGCATAGCGTTTGTGGGATGTAATGTCAGAGGTCAGCTGTCTTGTGAAAGGACCAGTCAACAGTGCAGAGCACAAGCATTTGGAAAAAAACAAGTACATCACATCACATTGAGGCATCATTCGGCCAGCTGTAGGTCAGCTTGTGGCTAACAGCACTGCCGATACCTCAAGAAGAAAAGGAGATCGGATGAGTATAGTGATGTAAAGGTTATAAAAATATGACGGCAATTCGCCAATGATTGTGAGCTAGACAACTGAAACTGCAGTGGTTTAATGCTTCTGACAGTTTGTTTGACAAGGGATGAGCTATATATAGAGTAAAGAGCAAAATAGGCTCATTGTTGCATAAGCCGCTTGAATGTGCTAACTAGTGGGTGTTTTCCACTGCACACTCCACATGCAGCACCTCCAGTCACATGACTCGCTGTGCTCAGCGTGCTCTTTGTTGTGCACCAGCAAACAGGAAATTCCCCTTCATCACATGACTTGGGTCTTTGGTTCTGCCCCGTGACTTTTTTTTACCGAAACTGTTTACATCAACTCCAGGAATATAATGGAAACATCTTCTTGTAATGATTGAATAACATATCTGTTATGATAGCCTACATAATACTCCAGGACTGAGCAATTTATGGTTCATTAATGTTTTTTTAAGTTATTGGTCTCGTCTTGTGATTAAAACACTCAAACATTTATGTAACATTTGGTGACATAAATGTTTTTTAGTTTTTTTTTAACAGTGCCAGACAAAGAATATAAAATGATATTTAAGAATGGGACGAGTGTTTTATACCTGTTCAGAAATTACACACTTCATGTTTTAAAAAGGTCGTAATAAACTGTATGAATGTTGACAGTATAATGTAGTTAGTATGCTTTTGCGTATTGTTAATAAAGAACATAAATTGTTTATAACCTGGTTTATAACCGTGGGTTTCAATTTTTAGATTACAAAGACCCCTAAATATGATCATCCTTGTGCATGGGACAACATTTTGTTTTAAATAAATGTATTTACTTATTTGCTTATTTTAATCTCATTTTAATTTACCTAGGCTAATTATATATATATAAAATCTTTTTTATATATATTTTTTTTTACCATTTTCAAACTCCTATTTAAAACATGCATTTCCACTGACTTCCATGACTCCCTCTGACTTCTGCAACCAAACTTCCCCAAAATCCTTGATAAAACAATTTACGCATTTAATGCACATCCTGTGCACGTCATTGTGGTACAGTGGTGTTAAGACAATCTTCATAATGTTTGTCAGTAAATGAAGGGGGAAAGAAATATGAAATTGCCCAATAGTTTTTTCCTCAAATAAACTCACTTGAACTTTTAAATGCACCAACAATCCCTTTTCGTCATGTGATTGCAACATGTAAAAATGTCAAATAAATCATCTATTTAAGTTTAATAAATGTGAGTGTACATGATATTAAACGTATTTAAAAAACAAATAAATAATAACTCCCCTTAATAAAGGGAAAGTAGGCTACCTCTAATTCAGTCACCTCACTGCACCTGTGACCTGAATAGAAAAAAAAAAGCTATATAAATTGATCATTAAACAAATCAATAAATAAACAGTTAAAGACATTGTGAATGTGCATATTCATACATACGTTTGCATTTCTATTTTATGTAATAATCAGGAAATGCTGGGACAGGGTGTTTTTGCTTTGCTTTAAGATTATGACTCATCTGCCTCTACCTGCATTTCCAGAGTCCTGTTACTCTCTGACTCATCCTGATGTCAGACTGCAAAACACTGAACTCATCATCACATGAGCTTGTGCAAGTTAATATTCAACCAAATTGTGGTTTATGACATAAGCAGGTTTGAAAACAACATGTGCCGATTAATAATCAATACAGAATATTATTATGGTTTGAAATTTCAGATTAAAGACTTTTAGAGACACATAATAGAAATCTTTGTCCTTGATATCATGTCACCTGTGCTGAAGCTCTTGTAAAAAATAAGCATGTATAACCTTGATTAAGATATAATTATATATATATATATATGCATACATTACACACACACACACACACACACACACATGTCTGGTTCGCTATCTTTGTGGGGACTCTCCATAGGCGTAATGGTTTTTATACTGTACAAACTGTATATTCTGTCCCCTTACACTGCCCCTGTCCCTAAACCTACCCATCACAGGAGACATTCTGCATTTTTACATTTTCAAAAAACATTACTTAGTGTGATTTATAAGCTGTTCTCCTCATGGGGACCGCTGGCTGGTCCCCACAATGTAGGTGATCTCAGGTTTTACTATACTTGTGGGGACATTTGGTCCCCACAATGTAATATAAACACGAGCACACATACACACACACACACACACACACTGTATATATTTATAACAGACTATTATTATGTAGATATCACAAGTAGTGATTTGGCTCCAGTCTTGCACTGAATTGATGGTTGTGGACATGCCCTGACCATGTCCTTCTCCTCCGCTCTGATTGGCTGATCTCAAGGGATTATCATTAACTATTAATCCTATATGCAGCAATGCTCTGTAGTCACACCACACAGCAGTGAGATGATGTCATCTCACCTTAGCAAGCTGATTGGCTAAAGCATCTCTCGCAGCTCTGTGCTCACCGTATCAATTTTATATCGCTAGAAGATCCTTTACAGGCAGTCACATGACTTCTTAAATATGACGTGGTCCTTAAAGACTAAGTGCAGTGTTTTTTTATAGGAGGCCTGTGTTGCTTCAATTCCCTGCTTGAAAGAAAATACCAGAAATTAGAGGCTGATATATTCTATGTGCCAGTAAGAAGCAAAGAGTCCCAATTAACACAGTTCTTAGAATTTACAGCAAATTGAAGAAGTGAGGAATGGGAAATGAATAATGAAAATGAGGTTTGCCTGAGGTATTGCTCGGATGCTGACTGGATGTGGAATGAGAACAAAAAAAAAAAAATCATAGGAACTTCCTTAGTCACAGAACGGCCAAATATGTAGAGCAGCATTTTACTTTCACATCCACAGGAAGCATATAGTAGAGCACGTAGTTTACATTACCACACAAAGAAGTTTCGTTGTAAATGATATCCAGAAACCGAAGAAAGGAAAACGAGTGGCAATGAAAAGAGGAAGTCCTCGCTAAATTTGTTTCATTAGCCTACATGTACTACGTTCTGAGCATGATTCAATTTTGTTTCCTTATGAATTACGTAAGGCATTTATGGTTTAGTGGGGAATGACCTTTAGGTATTTGCTCCCATCCTACATGCTGTTTGCACATAGGACAAAAATAACAAAACCTAGGAGGCCTGCTGGAGTGAGAAATGAGGTCACGGCCCGTGACGGATGGGAATCCTGGCTTTCCCTACTTCGCCTGTCTGCGACGAAAGTCCTTTGGGCGGGAGTCCGTCACTATGGACACAGCCAGTGTAAACATGTACACAGTGCTCTGGTGCGTGTACCAGGGTTAGAGCAGTGTGAAGGTAGCACTGAGTTAACTGGGACTTTATAAATAACTATGAGTCCTACAGCTGTCTATGTCACATATGTAAAAGGAAAGCTATATAAACCATTATTTAGAGTAAGCAGTGTCAACATTTATACTGAGCAAGTGATGCTATGAATATTTTGGCCCTATTGCTTCCGAGTCATTTAAGACAATTTACCTTTTGTTGTTATCCCTGATCAGAAATCATTCTAATATGCTTACTTGGTGCTCAAGAAGCATTTCTTATTATTATGCACCAATGTTAAAAACAGTTGTGCTGTGGAAACCGTGATACACTATCATTTAAAAGTTTGGGGTTAGTTATTTTATTTTAAAAAAGAAAATAAATGAATACTCTTAATTCATAAAGGACACATTAAATTGATTCAGTTGACAGTAAGGATATTTATAATTTTACAAAATTATTTCTCATAAATTCTCTTCTTTTAAACTTTCTATTCATCAAAGAATCATTTGAGCACTAAATCACCATATAAGAGTGATTTCTGAATGATCATGTGACACTGAATACTGGAGTAATAATGCTGAAAATGTAGCTTTGATCACAGGAATAAATTATATATATATATATATATATATATATATATATATATATATATATAATCAGTGTCGATGTCAAATGTCTAAAAGAATCAGTGTATATGTCAAATGTCTAAAAATCACAAATTTTTTTATGTGTAACACTGATAACAAATGTTATCAGACCTGTGACCAATTTTTGGGTCACGAGTCACGACACACCAGTTGAGAATCACTGATCTAGGGTTTGATCCACAAATACCACAACATTTATTTACGTGTAAATATTTGTTATTAGCTCTGGAATAAACAAAAACTAAACCAGAGTTTAATGTGCATCACCACATCTTGCCACATTATTAAAAATAAACACAATATAACAACAACTATTTCATTTTAGCTTCAATGTAATATCTAGGCTAAAACAATTTGGATACTGTTCAATATGTTTGAATATGGATTCATTTTTGATTAGGCTATTATTCGGAAACTGCAGTCTGGAGATGTATAAAGCTGAAGAGCAAGGCAAATACATTAAATCCTTTATTAAAAAACTGTACTACTTAGTTTCACCAAAATATCATAGTTAACACAGTTATTGTTGGAATTGTAAAACCTTAATTTAAATATGGCCTAAAAATATGTGGTTTGATGACAATAATACAAGGCTACCACTGTTTAACTGAGCTTAAGGATGTTTGTAAATGTGTTTACCTTGTAGTGTGCGTGTATACTATGTAGCCTATACTCGTTCATTAGATTTGTAAGTCTAATAACATCTAGATAGAGAAACCATCATGCTTTCTCGATGACTAACGTTTGACTGGAATGCGGTGTGTCAGACCGAAAGTGCAAATCAAAATATCGATCCCGACCTTTCATTATTCCAGCAATATACGTTTCGTTTCTAACGCGTGGTATTTTTGGGAAAAGGGTGATTTGACTTCTCACCTCCAAGCCTAGAAAACAACGAACTGACAGTATCAAGATTACTGTAGTCTCAACTTCCCGGAAGGGTGACGTATTCTCCCCTGGCGAGAATACTCGAGTAGGCTAACGTTCGTGTTAAAGAAACAATGCGCACTCTGTGCTGAACTCTGCTGAACACAAAAGACGATATTTAGAAGAATATGGGTAACCAAAGAGACTTCCACAGTATGTAGAAAAAAAAAAAAAAATCTTCATGATGCTCTTTATATCCTAAAAAAATGTCAATGGAAATGAATATTGTACAATGTAATTGGAATGTTTGAATATTGCAATGTTGTCATATCGCTTTAAAACCACAAGACTTGGTTTTTCATCATGCCCCAGGGGGCGTTTTATATGTGCAAGTAGTAAATGCAAGTAGCCTACTACTTCCAAGAAAGAATACATATGTGTGTGTGTGTGTGTGTGTGTGTGTGTGTGTGTGTGTGTGTATGTGTGTGTGGTGTACTATAGGCCTACAGTACTATATATATATATATATATATATATATATATATATATATATATATATATATATATATATATATATATATATATATATATATATATGAAGAGTTCAGATGCAAAAGCCTCTAAGTGCCATTTGAAATTTTCTTCTAGAATGATGATTTTTATCAAGCTTGTATATTTAAGTTCAGTAATTTCACTTAAATGGCTATGAGGATGACCTATTAATTGTCATTTAAGTGAAATTACTGAACTTAAATATACAATCTTGATAAAAATCATCATTTTAGAAGAAAATTTCAAATGGCACTTAGAGGCTTTTGCATCTGAACTCTTCATATACACATTTAAAATGATTTGTATTGCAGAAAATAGTACATACATAAATGGTACAGAGAGATTATATATGATTAGGACATATTATATATTTAAATGGTAATTATAATCATCGTCATTATTATAATTTCACTTCACACAAATTTTTATCTATCACTTTTGTTTTTACCATATATGGTAAAAACAAAAGTTATAGATAAACACTTAGTGTAAAGTGAAATAAAAGATTTATGCAAGATTATTGTAATCATATAAATTACATGTAAAATGTTCATAAAGTTATTCTAATGTTGTAACTTATTCTAAGTTTAATGATGGTTACTCTTTTAAAAATAAATACATGCAAACATACAAATTGCTCCTTTAAAAATTGCTCTTATCAATTCTTATTTTGATAAGAATTATTATCAAAAAACTGATTAGACTCAGACCTGCAATAGAGATATACGTAGGTAGTTTGAGGATGTGTCATAAAAACAAAACTGAAAGACATATGACTGTAAATTGCTCTTCACATCCTAAAGAAGAATGGAAAGGAAACTGTTTGAATATTGTTCAAGGACCTTTATCTTAAAGGATTAGTTCATTTAAAAAAAAAACTTTTGCTGATAATTTACTCACCTTCATGTCATCCAAGATGTCCATGTCTTTCTTTCCTCAGTCGAAAAGAAATGAAGGTTTTTGATGAAAAAATTCCAGGATTTTTCTCCATATAATGGACTTCAATGGACCCAAAAGGTTCAAGGTCCAAATGACAGTTTCAGTGCAGCTTCAAAGGGCTTTAAACGATACCAGACGATGAATAAGGGTATTATCTAGCGAAACATTCATTTAAAAAAAAAATAAAAAAATTTAAACGTACCTTTTGAACGTAATTGCGTATTACGTGAGTCACGAACGCGCATCACAGAATAGAGCAAGGCGAGCAACTTTATTATTTATTTTTGAAATGACCGATCGTTTCGCTAGATAAGACCCTTATTCATCGTCTGGTATCGTTTAAAGCCATTTGAAGCTGCACTGAAACTGTCATTTTGACCTTGAACCGTTTGGGTCCATTGAAGTCCATTATATGGAGAAAAATCCTGGAATGTTTTCATCAAAAACCTTAATTTCTTTTCGACTGAAGAAAGAAAGACATGTACATCTTGGATGACATGGGGGTGAGTAAATTATCAGCAAAAGGTTTTTTTAAAAGTGAACTAATCCTTTAAACACAATTTGTACAAATACCTTTTCTTTTACTCAAACTTTTTACATTTTTGGAGATCAACAAGACAACAATCAACAAGTTACAACAGATGGAAGAGTGAAATCCCTTCTCCTGAAACTTCACTGTGTATTAATAGCTAACAGGTCAATATTGACATCATAACAGCTGTATCCATGTCCCAGACACAAAATGGCCACAGGCCTTTAAACACCTGTTTGACTTTATACGATGGAGCGTAAGCAGAACTCTGTGACGTGACTCTGCCCTGCCAGATATGATAAAGAGATGATAAGATGGTGAATATTTCTATATTAAGCTCTGTGTAAGGTTTTAGATATAGATCATTCAGAAGAGTCCACACATGTCCGCTAAACAGCATATAAATTCATCTTATCTATCTCAATATTAGATAGTATATTGTGGAGTGACTCTAAAATATTTAATTTGGAAACATTTGCTCACAAGCACTATTTTAGTATCAACAGCACCTGTTGTTTTTGTGATTTTGGTTTACACTTACACTCTAAAAAAATATTTGATTAATAAGTTATGACAACATAAGTTTTTACATTGCTTTAACTCATCAAGTAAGTTAAGCAATTTTCAACTTTTTTATAAGTTATAAAAGATTAAACTATTTAAGTTAGTTTAATGTAATTTAAGTTAAAATTGCAAACATTCGAGTTGATTGTACTTAAACATTTAGATCAACTAAAACATTTAATACACATAATTTTTTTACAGTGTAAATCACATTTCATAAGATATTATGTCTGTAATTATCTGACATATATCAAACATACATCAACAATTATTTAGAAACTTTTGGACACTTAAGCCACGTTTAATAATGTATGAATTTCATTGTATTGTGCAACATAAAATCAAATTACTGCATCTGCAAACAACTGATATACAAGACATTTTCTCAGAACTAACTTCCCTTTCTATAACCAACTGGCGTCAAGGTGATAGTGAATGTATAAAGTCAGTTCCCCTCAAGTTCACACAGCTGTCTATAGCAGAATAACCACAGATTACATTATGGTCATGCTCTTTTGACGACTAGAAAGCGTTCCAAAGCTGTTTATCTTAATATTGAACAGTATACATGTATTGTTTTTAAACCCAACAAACTTCTTTTTCTAAAAAAAACAACTAGCTTGAAAAAATTGCAAAGTATAATAATGCTATTTGGTATGGATTTAAAAAGATTTATAAATATTTAAATACTGCCCATGTACTTTTTTGGATCATTGTATCAATGGATAAATAAATAATTCATTTTATAGTACTTTTTTGTTTTTGTTTTTGAGCCTTTGCAAGATGCAAATAAGGAAAAATAAACCACATCAAATGCTGAATAGAATTCTTTGGTACTTCAAAAACATAAATCAACAAATATCTTTATATATCGATGGATGAAAAAACAACAACGACAACAACAGCAAATACACTTAATGTGAGAAATATGAGTCAAATGGAACTCCTTCATTACCCAGATTTATTCATTCGGATAAAATAGTTTTTAAACCAGACAGTCATCATTTCTCTAGGGAAAAATAAATATTGCCACGTTTTGACTTTGTGTCAGGTTTAAACACAGCTCCTTGGTAACATTATTTTGTGTTCAAGCACAGTTGTATGTAATAAGGGAGTGTTTTAGTGATTGCACCAGGACTCGTAAAGGAGATCACTGTAAATTTCTAGAACGTAAGAGCGTGTACTGGGGTGGGTAATGACCCAACCAGAGCAAGAAAGCTGCGCTTCACGTCCAGGAGAGGAATGCAGACAGACTGCACACTCCCTAAAATCACTCCAAAATTATTCCGTTGAATATCCATTTACAACTCAAAATAAACAGACAAAAACTATGAGCTCTAATGTTTATTTCACCACCTTTTGTCTTTATATGATTATTTCAGTCATATGTTAAGTAGATGGTGTGTTTTTTTTTTGGGGATAATTTATTCTAATATTACATAAATAATATGTACATCTGTTCTAAAACAACTATGTATTAACAATGAAAATTAACCGCAGCTTTAGTGGAACAAACAACATTTCCACTAGCTTAAATGGATATTTCACACAAAAATTAAAATTCTGTTATCCTTTACTCACCCTAAATTTGTTTCAAACCTGTATGAATTTCTGTCTTCTGCTGAACACAAAAGAATATATTTTGAAGAATGTCGGTAACCAAACAGTTGATGGACCCCATTGACTTCCATAGTATTTTTCCCCATACTAGAAATCAATGGTATCCATCAAGTGTTAGCCATATTTTTCAAAATATCTTCTTTTGTGTTTAGCAGAAGACAGAAATTGATTAACCTCCAGATAAAACAGGACATTAGAAGTTCACAACAATCAAAATGAAACATAAAAAAGCCAGGTTTATTTGCAACCTTGGATTATATTTTAAAAGTTGAACACACTGTAAAATGCCAACTCACTAAAACTGAAACGTTTGTTCTTTGTAAATTCGAAGTGTTGCCAAAGTTACACTGATAATTACCTTTTCAATCTATGAATTTAATGAAGAAAAATAACATGAATCAACCTCTAAAAACCCATAAAAATTAAGTATAAATCACAGAAATTACTATAGGACAAGGTAAATGGTTGAACACGCACATGTTAAATGGTGAAAACATGTTTACTGCCGCATGCAAACACAAATGATAATATTTGATAACAAAATGTTAATTGATGGACTAAATAAAACGCAGCAATACACTGACCTTGGGATCAACTCTCCATCTTCATACAATTCTCCATTAACAGACAAAAAAGAGTTTGTTTAACAGAGTGAGAAGGCTTTTCTGGTCTCATTCTGACCAACTAGCCAGTCAATCTCTCCTCTCCCAAGTGTTTTTTTTAATTTTTTTAAACTATTTAGTACATGACATTAGAGCATACCAGAGATCCCATGTCATTATACGGGTATGTCTTTATTTGCTCATTAGGTTAACATGTCATCCTGCTACGATTTCGATTACTCCATTGTACAGACAGGGCGGGGGGCTGAGCATGCCCAGTTATGGTGCGCGCAGAGGGTTGCCTGATTGCATCATCGCAAAAACAGCTTTCCTGATACTATAAATAGGTTGACGTCACTCGCCCCGCCTCTAGTAGTAGTTCACGTCCTCCAGCCATTAAAAGGGGTGATGCAACGAGCCGGGAGACAACAGTAACTTTACCAGCTGAGAGCGAGAACACTCTAGCCGGTGGAGAGCATCACAACACGCGCGTTTTATTCAGCCAAAACAAGGTCAGTGACAACATTCTTTCACTTGTTATTTATGGGTTTTGTTGTACCTGTTCTAGAACACACTCTGGAAAATGTCGAGGCTATATGTAATAAATCAACTCAGCCGGTGACTGAATTGAATAGAATTGTGTTTTTGGGTCAAGCGATTGTTTTATAGGCTATTCAAAACGTCATCTTATATTTTACTATATGTTTTTATATTTAGTTCAATTTTTTTATCTTATAATCTTTATTATCTTGTTCTCAAGAGTAGTTGCAAAACGTGCGGAACTGCGCTGCAGTAACTCGTGTTGTAATATTTGTATAATAAACTGATTATAATATTCTGTTGGCGAATCTTTATAGCCAACTGTGAAAAATATATTTACATAGGCTAAATAACAGTTTACATTAGCGACCAACACTTAGGCAACAGTGTCACCGGATTATAGCTTATTAAACAGTTAAAGATGAATATTTTACAGGATTATACTGATTATGATATGACCTGCTATGCATATAATTATATTTGACAAAACATTTGAGTATGGTAGGTAAATTGAATGTAGTCGCATAACTTTTGAATAGAGCGATAACATAAAAAAAGTGTGATAGGCTACATTGACTAAGCTAAATGTACTACGTCACTGTGTCTTTAAGAAATACGGTAACATATTGACAACTGTGATTGCCAGAACCTAAAAGAAACCCTATAAGAAAAATAATGTGATGTTAAAAGCATTATTATGTTACATTTTCTATGTGTTTGAGCTTGTTAGATGTGTTAACTTGTTAGAGCTATTCAAATCTATTTGCCATTGTAAATGCACTTAGAATATGTGGTACAATTTAAGGCTTTAATGAATTTCACTTTAATGAAAATTTGCCTCTGTAGCAACTGTGGCCATATAATATAATAATAATAATAAGACAGAGCACATATTTACAAACACAAAGCATCTTAAGGGTAACACAGAGTCTTAAAATTATTCTAAAAAATGAACTAAACATGAGAGGATACCCCTATCTCATTAAATAATAACAGGATTTTACTTTAAAAGTATATTTATGGACTTGTTAAATATGTTTTTCAATTGTAAATAATATATTGAAATAATAAATGTATAAATATATTTAATACAAATATATAAATTCATACTTTTTATTTCTATGATAAATTTTTACAATATTTTACAGTGCAATTAGATCAGATGTATTGATTTAATATTTTTTTTACAGTTAATCATTCAATAGTTTTTTACAGTAGCATTTTTACATTCTAACTATTTTACCAACTAACTTTTTTACAGTTAGGTTTTGTATAGAGAAGGGGGTGGGGGTGATTAGTTTGTTACTGACTACAAAAACTTTGATATGATCTTTCCTTATTAAGACCACGATTTAAAACTTGCTTCATATGTTTTAGATTTCGGAATGATGCTTCAGCATCCTGGTTTGGGTTCCTTGGAGATCAGTGCATCGGCTTTGGTTCCCTGCCTCTCCCCGCCTGGCTCTCTCACACTGGACGACTTCACCAACTTCACTCCATTAGTGAAAGAGGAGCTGCGCTACGCCATCCAGAACAAACGCATGTCCAACGGCATGAGCACCTTGACCACTGATCGAGCGTGTATGAACAGCGAACGACCCACTGAACAACCTGTAATGAAGCGAGTGGTAAGTGACTCATTTACAGTTATAACATTTAAAACGAATGTGATTTCTTGTATTTCACATTGGTTATATTGAGAAACACACACAAAGAAAAGCCATGCTTGCACAATTCATTGTTCATCCACTTGTGGACCTAATTCAGAATCATTTGAACTTTTTATATAATCCATATTTATTACACAATGTGGGTATATGTTTTTAATGTATGTGATGAATATTATAATTTTAGGCCACTCCAGAGGAGAGTGAACGAAGAAAAAGGAGAAGGGAAAGAAACAAAGTTGCAGCAGCAAAATGCCGAAACAAGAAAAAGGAGAAAACTGATCATTTACAAAAGGTAGTCGTTGTTATTTTATAGGCTATTTATATACTGTATAATAATGTAATATAGTTAATATAATTGATTACATTAATATTAATTCACTGAATATAATTATTTTAAATATATATATATATATATATAATACAATACAGTACATGTATATAATATATTTATATATATTTATTAAGTGTGTGTGTGTGTGTGTGTGTGTGTGTGATAGATATAAAATATACATAATGTAATATATATATTATAGATATATTATTAATTAAATATATATATATATATATATATATATATTATATTATTAATATTTCTAAAATATTACAAACATTTTACACTCCTTTATATTCAACGAATGGCTTTTGTTTTTAATTCAGGAGTCTGAGAAGTTGGAGTCCATCAATGCCGAGTTGAAAGCCCAGATTGAGGAGCTGAAGAACCAAAAGCAGCAGCTAGTTTACATGCTCAACCTGCACAGGCCCACCTGTATAGTCCGTGCTCAGAACGGCCAGACCCCTGAAGATGAAAGGAAGCTCTTCATCCAGCAAATCAAAGAGACCACCCTGCAGGGTCTGAATCTAACCATAAGTGGACCAACACACACCGCGATACCAACTAGCTGTGGGCATCTCTGAATCACAAACTGTACAGGCAAGAAGCTAATGCCAAGGAACACTGGAAGGGTCACCCACGTTATAAAGGACTAAACACGGGTGCCTGCCATGATGCCACTCAAGGTCGGTCTGATGCACACTGAAAGAAAGAGACTGTTAAAGCACTAAAGTGTCGAAGGACGTCTGATGCGTTTTTTTCTTATTTAAATGTGTTCGTAAATATATGTTTAACATGATATGCTTTTTGTATGCACCAAAGCTTGATGTCATGTTGATGCTAGAACAACATGATGTCGTTTATTTATCGGCTTGTTGGTTAAATGAAACCCTGGCGGTGTGTTTGACAGCAAGTACTATTCTAGTGAGGGGGGGAAACCTAGTGATTTTTGTGTATCTTTTTCATTTTTTTTGGCAGACGTACAGGGTGATGAATGAAGTTGTTTAGTTTAGCTACATATGTATCTGTGGCCTCTGTCTTGTTAAGTGTCCACATAACATGCCATGTGAAGTATTTCAAGCTGCTACTAATCTCTCAGGACTTGGGCTATATATATTACAGGAAACTCATGCTAAAACAGATAAAATAACAGGGAAGTCGACGAGGAGTGGACTTTGAGACATCACTTACTAGGAAGTCTCTACCCTTCACCACCTGTCTATCACCTGTCTATCTACCCTTCACTGAAAGCCTGTCTATCAGCTCAACCATCTGACTATTTTGTTGTTACAATGCTGTGAGCAGGACGGTCTGCATTTATCAGCCCACTGTAAAAAAGAAAAAAGAAAGTGTTTTTGTGCTTTTAGCAAGGACATACTTATTTTCTGATGTATACTGTAGCTGTGTGTTGTTATTGTCTAGATGCACAAACCTCTACACTCCCAGCTAACAGGGATGATCTCAGAACGTTCTGACAAGGTTCTCTTAAAGTCATGAGCAAACGTTCCTCCAGTAACATTAATAGAATGTTCCTTCAAAGTTATGTGGTTTTTAAGGATGTTCTCAAAACGTTATTAATACATTGTTCATGCAACATAGTTTTCTGTGATTAACATTTATTTGTATATTACTAGCAACTACTTCAAAAGTAACATTCTCATAATGTTTAAATGGAACGTTTGCATAACCAAGACAGAAAAAGATGTTTTAAAGTTTCAGAGAACATTCAGAAATTACGTTTTCATAACTTAATGGGAATGTTAGCAAAACGTTCTTAGAATATTATTGTTTGCTGAGCTTATCCTAAAAAAAGAAAAAGAAAAAAAAGGCTTTAAAATATTCACAGTAAAGCTTTAAATATTCAACGTAAAGCTCTTAATAATTGTCTGGCTATGTTCCTGGATCATGTGTCAAGCACTTTTAATGTCACACCATGTTGATAGTGAAGAAACACATACCACAAGACATCTGATCAGGCCCTGTGACTGCATTGCCTAATATTACAGAAAGGTGTTAGAAATTTTTTAAAAATCACTCCATTTCTACCAAATGGAGGAAACTCCCTAATCTTTTCACAAACTTCTGCCTCTTGTTTTTGAGAATAGTTTAAATGTATGTTCTATCATGTACTGAAAGGTTAAGTGACGCAGGCGTCCGGTAGCTTTTTCCTTCTTTTTTTGTTGTTGTTGTTGTTCAAATAGGCATGCCACAAAATGTGGTGCTACTGACATTAAATGTGCAATGAAAACAAAGCTATGCTTTCTATTTGTGGTTAAACCAGGTTTTATACATCACGTCATTGCTGTCCACATCAAAGAGTTCAAGTGCACTTGCTGCCAGAAGTCATGATTGAGAAGCTAATGCTGTAACATTCAATTGCATATTTATATAAAATATGGCTTCATTTTGACTGTCCGTTGTTTGTTTTTGATACTTTATTAATAAAAAAAGATACCACTCGCATTTGAGTCATGCTTTGCTGGTTTTACTGATGTCAAATGTGATTAAATATGATTAAACCAACCTGATTGCATCAGAAGAGGCAACACCTTGTTACTTAAATTGTACTTGAGGTGTTCAAAAAGCAGTTGTGTTGAGATATTTGCTGTAGGGCAAGTCCGCACATGTATAACCTGAGAAACGTGCTGACTGTAAACCCTTGAGGTGATCAAGTTCATGCAACCAGAGAGCAATGATTCAGCATTTTCTGCTGATTGTAATGATTATTTCTGTTAAAGTGGGTGGTTTCATATAAGGCAAAAACATAATTATGATTTATAATTGATTAAAGATAAGGATGGGATTGAAAGGCTTCTAGAAAAAGTCTTCTGAAATTCCCTGGAAAGCCCTCAGTAGCCTACCTGAGTTTGTTTTTGGTAACTCCCTTATTGGGGAAAAATGCAGGAATTCTTCAGAATTTTAAATAATTGGATCGTTTTCAAAAACGTGGTTGTACAGGAACTAAAAGTTCCTTTTACATTTTTCTCTTTGAGAGGGAGTAACTTAGCATGACTGGTTTTAATAGGGATGAAAATACACAGACAAACAGAGACTGCCTAACTTTCATTGATTATCAATAGCAATTACAAGATGCGACCAGGCAATGTTGAAGAATTTCTACCAATACAATTAAAAGATCTTGTTTTTTTAATATTATAAAAGCCCTTTGAACTGAAAATAGCCCTTAATGCGAATATGGCACTAAATAACTAAATAAAAACAAGGTTCCAACTCCCAAGGTTGATATTCTCTGCCAGAGTCAAAGGTGAGTTAATATTAAATCTTATATGGCCGTAGATAATCTGTTGAAAACCTAAAACAAAAACCTTCGTCGCTTCGTGCCATCGTGGCTTTGCACACTCCACCCTTTCCGTGATCCACAATAAAAACCATCCCTTTTGACCTTTTTATTTGCTATGCTCCAGTTCAGTTTGAACTCGAGTCATTCTTATGTTTGTTCACATCCCTTAAAGTAGAAAAACATATTTATGGGGCAATCAAGTCCGAGTTGTTGCTCATTTCTTCATCATTGCTGATGCAGATTGATGTCAGACGTGATGATAAAACTCTCAGAAATTACTCCCGGATAACTTCCACCTCTTTTCTGAAAACATATAGCGCTAAAGAAACGCTGTATGCATCACCAGGAAACGAACACTCTTTGTCCACATTTGATTTCCAATCAGTGCACTGAAATGAATCACTATTTGTAATTAACATAATTAAACCAGGTATAAATACACCTTTGGAACTAAATGATCACCTCACAGAATGCATGACATGGGACATAAATATTTTGAATGTGATTTTTCTGATTTCTATTTAAATACAAAATACATTGCATTCCTTTGACATCTTACAGTGAGCTGGAAGTGACCTCGGTTCCTAACACCTTGACCTGACTTTAACAGTAATGCAAGTGCACTTTGCCCTGTCAGAATGTGAACAAACACGGTCACAGCCCTTGGCAATAAATGCAATCAGCGGAAACTTCACATTCTGATGCAACCATTTAAAACTGTTGCAATGGAATCTTCAGATGGCAAAAATGGTGTTGTAATGCTATTTCAAACACAAGTGTTAACCTTTGAACATATTTGTAATGATTTTAAGATTTTGATGTAGGCTAATGCATTCGTGACTGACAGGCTTTTACCCAGTAAGGTAGCAGGAATGCTTTACTCCTTCAGGGTAAAAACTAAAAGTACAATTCATACCCTGTACTTTCTGTAAAGGATTAGTTAACTTTCAAAAAAAACTTTTGCTGATAATTTACTCACCCATGTCATCCAAGATGTCCATGTCTTTCTTTCTTCAGTCGAAAAGAAAAGGTTTTTGATGAAAACATTGCAGAATTTTTCTCCATATAATGGACTTCAACAGGACCCAAACGGTTCAATGACCAAATGACAGTTTCAGTGCAGCTTCAAATGGCTTTAAACGATACCAGACGATGAATAAGGGTATTATCTAGCGAAACGATCGGTCATTTCAAAAATAAAATAAAAAAGTTTAAGTTTTATAAGCACAAATGCCCGCCTTGTTCTGTTCTGTGATGCACGTTCGTGACGTCACCTAATATACGTTGAAAAGGTTACGCTTAACGTAGGCGGAAGTACCGAGTCAGTGTTTACAAATGTGAGGAATGAGGACCATATACACATATTCAAATGTCTTTGTGTCAGATTATCATTTAAAATGCCCATTTCGTGTGCGTATCCTGGGTTTTTTGATATTAAAAAGGCTAAAAGAAAATTTTCGTCAGGACAGAAGCGTGACCTTTTCAACGTTATTACGTTTTACGTGACGTCAGAAACGCGCATCACAGAACAGAGCAAGGCGAGCATTTGTGCTTATAAAACTTAAACTTTTTTATTTATTTTTGAAATGACCGAGCGTTTCGCTAGATAAGACCCTTATTCGTCGTCTGGTATTGTTTAAAGCCATTTGAAGCTGCACTGAAACTGTCATTTGAACCTTGAACCGTTTGGGTCCTGTTAAGTCCATAGGGAGAAAAATACTGTAATGTGTTCATCAAAAACCTTAATTTCTTTTCGACTGAAGAAAGAAAGACATGGACACCTTGGATGACATGGGGGTGAGTAAATTATCAGCGAAGGTTTTTTTTTTTAAAGTGAACTAATCCTTTAATGAATGCATTTAGCGAACAGTCTAGACCACTTCCTGCCCAGTAACATGGAAATGTCCCTTCTTTTTTATTATGGGGGAGCTCAAGGAAGCGTGGGTTCAATGGGAACTTCAACGTTCATATTCTTCTTTAAGTTCCTGTAGGGTTTCCAAGAGTCCCAAGGGCAACCACCAACAGTCTCTACCAGGAACTTACAGATAAGGAAGGAAGAGTTACCATAACAGAATTAAAACACACCCCTACTTTCCATTTTACAATGGGAATTTGCATTTGCCTCTTTTCAGATTTGAAAACATGTCCACTTTAAAGACAATGCTAAACAGTTTCTGATAATATTTTCTACTTCCTTCTATTTTTGTGTTGTGACAACAAGAGACATTCAGCCTACAGCTCCGATGCAGCCTGAACGTTTACGATGTAGAAGACATACTTGTTATGCAAATATTGATTAAACTGATTATATACAAACTATATCTATTTTTCAGTATATTTAGATTAAAGACACAGATTAAATAACATTTTGATGCATGTTCATTAACAATGTGTCCACTAGAGGGCATGGCAATCAAGGAATTGTAATAGGCCACGAAAAGACCCATCTATCTATCTATCTCTATCAATCAAATATACTGGGTTTTCTAGCTTTTTAAATATAATTAGCCTATGTTAATATATCTAAATGTAATAATTTTTAGTTTAAGTCTGGCAATTAACCAGACAAAACATAACCGTACATTCATTGGATCAAAAAGAGAAGAAAAAATGTCAGATTGTCTTATATTAAATCCCTCCTTCTCCTATTCAAACTTCCAAATTAACGTAGTTTTTTTTAATTGCTAACAGACACTACTACATCCCATTCTCTGAACCCAATTCTCAATAAATAAGTTGAATAAATCACTCTTTCTTTAAAACATTAAACAAGTTCAGGTAGTTAAGACCCTCTTTGCAAATCTCATGCACTCTTTTTGCAAAACTCTAAACACATTTTCACTCACCAAAACACATATTGTGTTGCGCTGTAATGCACATACAGTATGTTTCAAAATCCTAAACACAGGCAGGCAAAAGTTAATCTGCAACTACAACACAGTTGCCATCGTTTACATACTAGGACTCAAAATTGTTCACACTTGTTTCTAATGATGACCAAACCAACTGTACAAAATACAAGTCAGTTCAGAGAAAATGTTGCACTGAACGTTGATACCAACAATGGATGTAAACAATATAAGAGGGAGAGGAGGAAGCGTATGTGCAAGAGGTGGAGAACAAAGAGGACGAGGAAGAGCAAGGTGTGGTGGAGAATGTTGTCAAGGCTGGATCTGGCACAGAGGGTTTCTCCCTTTGCCTGGCAAGAGACAACATTGTCTGTGATGTGGAGAAAGTCCTCCGGCCGGACCCGGCATGAAGAGGCGATGCTGAGGCAGAAGGAATCTCTCATTGACCTTGATTTTGTAGTTGCACAACTCTTTTGATTGTACTGTAACATGCATTTCATTTAGAGTTTTTCAAACTTTTAGGCTTTTGCAGTTGGCTCACTGTATTTTCACAGTAAACTATTTATTTACCTTGTACTGCAAGTTGTGATTACTATACTTTTTTACATAATTGCAAAATCTGTTTACTTTGTTACAATATACTTTTTTTTCTGTCACTGCATTCTGGATTCTGTGTTCTCCATTTTTTGATGTAGTGTCTAACGCATGATAATGTTTATAATAATGATTCGCTGTGTATGATCTGAAAGCACTGTTTGATTTTGAGCACAGATCGAATGGTTTTGAGGAAATTGTTTGATTTTGCCAGAAGAGTCAGAGGTTCTCTGAATGTAGTTTGAAGATTTGGTTTTGAGAAAGTGGGTGATGGTTCTGAGAAATGTGTTTTAGCAATTCAGAAAAACAGTCAGTTCAGTAACTCGCACCCTACATTCAAGGTAGAGAAGTAAAACATTTTTAAAGAATAAACAACAACAATAAAAATAAACAAATTAATTATTATTTTCTCTCTCCAATATGAATATTTCCTTTCAATTAGTTGTTGCTAGGATTTAATTACAGTGCAACCCCAAATGTAAATAATTGTAAGACTTATTGGGACCCTTTGGGAAGTTTGCTGAGGCCCCCAGTGGTCCCCAGATCCCTGGTTAAGAACCACTTATATATATATCCTTTTTTTATCATCCAAAGAAGACCTTTTTATATGGATCTTGCTCTGTGTCTATTGTTACTGAAACTCTCTGATATTTTGGGAAGAGGTAAAACCTTCAAATCCAGGAATACAGACCTTTGTGACCAGAAAGTTAATAGAGGTGTTAGTTTCATTTCCATTTGCATTCATATGGTTCTACTCTCCTGTACATTCCAGATGACCCATTTGTGATGCATCATGTATAAAATAATACATTTTTATATCGTTCCAAACAGTATCATGAGGCTATGCATCATTGTAAAAAATAAATAAATGGCATTTTAAACTTGTGCACTAAACAAATTTCCCAATTCTCAAATCAAACTTAATGCAATACTTTTTCTGTAGAAACTTTCTAAACAATTCCATGTGCACTAACATAGTCATGAACAAACAAATATACTAGTAATTATACTAAAACTTTCTGTTTTATAAGTTTGTTTTTTACATTCTCAAAAATGCTTTTGGGCTTTAACGTTTTAAAACGAAAGTCAACAGATCCAAACTCTAGGACTTTTCAGAAGAGAAGAGAAAACTGGAAGAGAAATATAGAAGTGTGTATACTGCACTGGTTAGGAAGGTAAGTCCATGGGAGTTTGAGGAAGTGATACATACAAGAAAAAAATCTGCACCATCTTACCCCAACCACCCCCAGATATGGTTTCAACACAAATGAGAAAAAAAACCTTTTCTGATTCAGTGACCTCATTTTAATAGAAATTGTATTACTCGTACAATTTAAGTAATACTGGATTTCAACCTGCATATGCGTCATAGAGTTTATAAACAGAGTGATTCATTTTCATTCAAATAAAATAATTCTCCTAATACTTACAATACACACCCACAGCAAAACATGAACATGCAAGAGACAATAGTAACATGGACTTTTGAATTAAGCTGTTGTGGTTATTTTTAATAGCGCAGCCATTACAAAACTGCTGTAAGAGTTTTGAAACTAACCTTAGGTATTTTGGTCGGATATGCTCTCATAAAGCAGAAGTCCCTTCTCGCATGTCGTTCATTCACAGCCCAACAACTGTGGTATAACAGATGGTTTAGTTAGTGGTTATGGACTCTATCACAGTAAATATGGTGGATTTATTCACGTCAGGCATAACCCCATGGGAAAAGTAACATACAACTACAGAGAACCTGTATTCTGAACCTGTCAAAATGCAAACGAGAATGTTTGAGCGTAAATTAATCATTCAACTGCATGTTAACGGAAACGCTGCATACTGAACTCACGGGTTAATACTTTAAAATAAAAAGCATAAAAACTGTGTCTGCATAAATCACTTGCATTTAGGATACTTCATTTATCCTTCAATGGAAATTCAGACATCATGAGCATCAGATATGAATGTCTTTATCTAGACAAACTCAGGTGGCACTGTGCTGTGGACCTTGTTGTGGAGGTCATACCACAGTTCAAGACAGGGCATAAAGGTTCATGGGCTTTGAGGGCATCTGTTAAGCTTTGCTGTTCCTCAATCAAAAGCTGGACTTCCTTCCTCAGCAGGCTGTTCTCCTGTTCCAGACACTCGTACTCCTGGTTACACAAAATTTCAGTATGTCAAAAACCACATCAATCACATGCGCATCACTGTGCATTTGGTGTATTTTCCCATGTCAGCCCACTTATTGTTAACATATGTCTGTTTGGGGCAAAAAAAAAAAAGGAGTTAAATCTGCAATTTACCGGAAAAAAAACAAAACAAATGCTGAAATTAGCATATTTTACATTCTACACAGTAGCCTATATATAATAAGCAGGTTGCAAACCTCGTGCAACTCGTCAGCTCTCTGGGTTTGTTTTTTGCGGCTTCTCTGTGCAGCAACTCGGTTCTTTTCTCTTCTTTTCAACCTTTTCTCATCATCATCAGAGCTCTGAATCATAATCAGATGTTGTAGAAGTTATGCTGTGTTGTTTCTCGAACATTTTGCAATACTGCAGGATTAACGTATTAGTAAACCATAAAATTATTTTGGGTGGCACTGATCCAACGATGAGAATGAACATAGTTTGAACAAGATAGCAGTTTGTAAATTAAGTAGGCTACATTTTTACTCATTTATAACATTGTTTATGCGTTTGTAATTATTTAAAGAAAATAAACAAGCATAAAAAAGTAACATACCTCACTCTTTCGAAACAACCGTAGAGCTGGAGCATCATTTCGAGTAAAGTTACTTGTTGCTTTGAAAAGTGACATGACAGGTGCAGGAGAGCACGAGCACAATGAAGACTTACGCCCACTAAACTGGATAGAAAATGAAAGCAGCAAATTAAGAGGCCGTGTTAATTAACGCAAAGTTAGACATTTTTCAACTGTCAGTCAACGTGCTAGTGACATAGTGATTTCTTGCAAATGCCGTCGGCGGATGTTCTTTGAAGTCACGTGGTGCTCTCGAGGACGCCACAGTAACTTCTGTCAGTTTTCGCGTTTGGGTCATTCCACGAAATTACCATTTTGAAAAGGTGCTTTTTTAATTTTATTATTTAAAATTTTTACGGGGTAATCAAATGAGTTACATTTACATCGTCAATACCCTACGGTGACATATGACTTTTACAATGAATGTTTGACACTTCATTTAGCCATTACTAACCTTGTGGTCAAAGTTACGAAACTATTACGGGTTTGATAGACATAGAAATGAATCCCAATATTATTTTTAATCCGTTTGCTTTACAATTTTATCAGTTTAAAGTTCCACCACCCTTTTGGAGAAAATGAGACAAAAAATATAGTGTCATGTCTTCATCTGGGACCCTTCAATCAATGTTTAATTAGTCCGTGTTTAATAAAAAAAAATAAAAAAAAAAAATAAAAAAAATATATATATATATATATATGCCAGTTAATTTGGAAACCAACACTGGTAGACCAAGCACACCTTGTGGTATGAACCTGGACCACAATAGCACTTCAGTTCTCTAAAAATGTAATTTATTGATGAAACACTTATTTTCTTTTAAACTACATGCATGAATCCAGAGTATCTATACCAGAATATCTATTTACATGAAATGGGTAAGAATCAGGTGTCAATGCACTCATATACCGCCCTTCTCCATTTCCACACGAATGCACAAACACATATACATTAAAGTGCATTTGCATCAGTCTTTTGGATGATTTTTGGAGCAGGAACATAGTCTGCACTGTGTTCTGAATCAGAAGCAGCTCTTTTGATGCTGGGTGGAAGCCTGTGGTGAAGGTCTGGACAGACATCTCCTACTGAGCTGCCGAACACTTCTCTGTAGACTTCCACCGTCTCTGCTGAAGTCTGCATGTCGAGAACTTGACGCAAACCCTCAGCTGCCTGCTTCAGACTTTGCAGAGACTGAATAGAATGAAGGAAAATGGGAAATGTTAATACAAATGTATTTTTGTCTATAGCTATTACTGAGATTTTCAGCTCGTCAGTATACTTAAAAGATTTTGAGTTTAAATAGACAAGCACATAGTAACATGCAATTCAGATGTACATGCAATCCAAAAGAACTGTATAAAGGTAAACAACATTGATTTGTACCTTCATAACCGTACTGGCTTGTTTGAACATTGTAGGTGCAGCAGCGGAAACATTCCTGATGATAGTGTCTGTGAAAACAATGTTTAACAGGTATTTATTAATATTGCATAAAGCACTGTTTGTATCACAATGTACTTTTGCAAAAAAAAAAAAAAAAAAAAAGGATGGGGGCACACACCGTGAGATGGATCCAGCTTTATGTCTTGTGTCTTCACTGCCTGTTCATACAAACCCTAAAATAATGGATGAACAGTAAAAACATATGGGCTACATTCACACAGCAACATCAGGGGATTCAGTCTTCTAGACAAAGTTTATTGCTCTTTTTATCCCAGTGTCTCATGAGTTACATGAAAACACAATAGATCATTTTTGAATATATTAGGACATCTAGTGGCCGGAGGCGGAACATCTAAAATGTTAAGAATTAATTTACAGCGTGATGGGTGTTCCCAAATAGTTAAAAATTAACAAATAATAAAAATATATCATCATATTAAAACTAATAGTAATTTTCTAATGTTATTATTGATTAATTAATTGATTATGTTTTCCTTAGAAACATCGCAGTTTGGATTTAAATAGGCAAATGCTTAAGAATCTATGACTGGATCATTATTGCAGTGATTATTATGTTTCTAGCATGTTATATGTTTGGCAACAGTCCTTCTAACCTTAATTGATGGAGTGTGTAGCTTTTCATTTCTTAAACAACCATGTAGGACACATGGCAATATTCCAGGATGACAATGTCAAGATTCATCAGGCTCAAATTGTGAAAGAATTGGGAGGGAGCATGAAGAATCATTTTTACACATGAATGAATCGGCACCACTGAGTCCAGACCTTAAATTCATTGAAAGTATTTGGGATGTGATGGAGTAGACTTTACTGGAGAAGCATTGTCAATACAAGATCTTGACCAAAAATTGATGCACCTCTTGATGGAAATAACATCACAGCATTTCTAAAAGAATAAATAAATTTGTCACACTTCATCAATTAGGGTTAGAAGAACTGTTTCCAAACATACAACATGCTAGAAGCATAATAATCACTGCAATTTTGATCCAATCATAGACTATTAGTGCTGTCACAGCCTGTCAAATTGATTAATCACATCTAAAAGTTTGTAAATCTATGCGTGTATAGCCTATATATACACAGTACACACAGACTTCTAATAATCTTTCGTAATTCATAATTATTTGTGTACAGTAGTTTCAAATGAAAAGAAAAACAGCATGTCTCACCAGAAGTTTCCTCTGTGCTCTTAATGATCGCACAACCTGCTTGCGTATTTGTTTTGGGTAAGAGTTGCGTTTGCAGGCGGTCTCTACTATCTTCTCATCCAGAATGTCATTTACAGTGCTCTCATTATCTATATATATATATACACATATAAAAAAGGTTCATTATGTCGTTGCCTTGGTTTGCTAAATAAGTTCTCTGAAACTGTGACAGCAACTCACCATCACAATATTCCTCTGACGCCTCGTCCCATGACAAGCCACCAATAACTATATTTTCTTGTACTGTGAACTCAAAATTCTAAAAGATAAAAGAGACAAATAAGGTGAATGGAAGAAAAAACAAAGACAATGAAAAACACTTGAGTTAGCTCCAGCACATTTACCATTACAAACATTTACCATAGTTTTGTTATAGTGAAAGTATAGTAACCATGTTATTTTTGGCGGATTGCTTAACGTTACAATTTGTATAACCACAGTTTTACTACAAATGCTATGTTTTTTTTTGTAGTAAAACCATGGTTTATTTTCGTAAGGAATAACTACAGACACATTTGCAATAAAATTCGATGTCATGACATAAGTAACTTATGATTACCACAAAAATACCACAGGAAAAAACAGATGGTGTTACAATAGTAAAAAAACAAACAAACATGGTAACGTTAAACTAAGTTAAGTTACTTGATATGGACAAGAATAATCCAACTGACATATAACTTAGGCTATTTTATGTTAACGTTACTAGACTTACCACAACCATTTCTTGTAACAGTTTGGCCTTATCTTCCTGAGAAATATGGCATTGGCCATCGAGCAACTTTTTAAATAAGTCTTTATACTTTTCAAGTTGATCACGAACAATTTTTTTCGACTTGACATTTACTCTCGAATCCGCCCCACTCGCACAGTCGTCCTCCATGACTGCCGCTTATTTTTCAAAATAACACTGGAAACGGAACCAGAATGTGTTACTATGAAACAAACCCTGAAAAAAAATTCTGCGGAAGAAACGTTCCACCCTTCACGCAATCGAGAGACGACCCAGACGACACACGGACAGATGGGAAAATGCTTTTAATAGTGATCATGAAAACCAAAACAACGAGTGGTTTAAAAACAAGGTTATTTTTTTAAGAGAAAAATAATTTATATAGGCTACACTAAAATCATGGCTAGAGAGTTCATTGACTGCCACTGTCACCTTTCAGCAAATGAGTTTACACAGGTAAGAAAACTCATGGAGTCATCAAATTAAATTGCGAAAGTCTTATCTTAAAGTAATTAAGTCTTTATGGTCTTAGTTTGTCACCTCTTTATACATAATGTGTGTTATAACCGTTCTGAGAGATACAAAAAAAACTCACTTAGACCAGACTAAGCAGGTTTGCTGGTCTCAGCTGGTTTAGGTTTGTTTCAGCATTAGTTTAGATCTAATTATTTTACCATAGTAGTAGTACAGGCACTTATAGTAAATTAGGCCACTTTTTGTCCCAGATTAAGTTACAATAATCAAAGACAAATGTTTTCATAATAGTGTTTTATGTAAACTGGCTATGTATGTTGTGTTTAAACTAGATAAAGGGGTTGTTGCCACACCAAGCAGAAATCAAGTTCACAGTGATAGTTACAGAAGTTAGTTATTTTCATGTTTTTCCCTAGGACATAGATGATGTACTTCTGAGAGCTAAAGAGGTAAGCTTTTGTCAAGCCTCTGAAAATAAATAAATAAAAACTGATAATAATCAAGATTCAAATGTTGCAACAATGACCTCTTCTGAATGTACTTTTAGACTGGAGTGAAAGCTCTTGTGGCAGTTACAGAGGGAGCCAGTGAGTTTGAGAAAGTTATTCAGTTGTCAAAAACGTAAGTTGAACACAACCTCTCATGTGCCAATAAAAGCTTTGGTTGAGAACATTCTCACTTTCCTGAATCTCAAAAGCATCATGTTGCCTTTTACACAGCACCGGACACATGCAGCTTTACTAATATTTAATGTTTTTCTTAAAGCTATCCTGGTTTTGTGTTCCCTTGTTTTGGCATTCATCCCCTTCAAGGGTCAGGGAAAGACTTACACAGTGTCAAGGTTCAGGTGAATATGACAAAAATAACAAAGAACGATAGTTTTACTGTGCTTCATATGCTATATTATGAACTTTTGGTGCAAAAAGATTAGTTTTGTTTTGACAGGACCTGGAGCCATTCCTTCCTTTGTTCCAGAAGCACAGAGATAATGTGGTTGCCATTGGAGAGGTAGAGTATGATAGTGTCTTGGAAAATTATTTTAAACAGACACTATTGGGGATTTTTATAATATTATTTTAATATTATTGAAAAAAATATTATAACAATTATTTGACCCAGCATTTACCAAACCAAAATAAAACATTAAGCTTACTTAAATTACATAGTTGTTATACCTTTTTAATGGACATAGTCTTCCAAAGGGGCCTTAATATGACTTAAAATTATTATAAAAAAGGACAGAAAAAGCATTAAAATAAGCCAAAACAATAAATATACATAAGATATAAAAACAAACTAAATAAATTTTAATTCATGTCCTCAACTATTTTTTTTTTCTTTTCTTTTTTCTATTTCCAAATTTCCAAATGTCTAATTTCAAAAGTGTGATTTCTAGACCTGGGGGAAAAATCATGTAAATTACTAAAATCTTGTAACTCCATGGCCATTATTTTGTTTGACTGAAATATGTTTTTCTAGTTGTGAAAAGCTCATATTTTATCAGGTAAAAAAAATAAAAATAAATTATCCAGTAAAATTATCCTTATCCAGTAAATCATAAAACCTTGAAAAGTAATGGGGCCTTCAACTATTGTTGTATATAATGGAGGGCCTCAAAAAGATTGAGAACCACTGGTCTAGAGATAATGAAACTGTTTGTACGAGACTAGTAGAGCTAGGCCTCACATTTAAGTCGACATTGAGTCTTGAGTCTCTCTACTTCACCTACTTGTGTGATCTACTGTATGCTTACCAGTATTTTTTTTCTCAACAGATTGGTCTTGACTTTACCCCCTGGTATGCAAATAATCAAGAGCGTGATGAACAGATTAAAGTCTTTACAAAACAACTTGAAATATCTAAAGAACTGGATTTGCCCGTGTGAGTGGCAACTTTACATTTTACTAGAGAGTAACGGGAAAGCATACAAGCCGCCCAGAAATGTTGCATGATTTGCCACATTTTAACATTAACATTGTTAACATTTTAACAACCTAATTGTCACATTCTGCAATCTTTTTTCTTCACGGTGCGACAAAATTTTGTTAGAGGTGGCACTGGTGCCACTACCATGTTGCCCAACTGATAAGAGCTGCCATTTCTATTGCATATGAAAAACATCAAACGGCAAATGAAACAAAGAACGAAACCGCGCTTCTCACCCCAGTATTAATGACATTGCTGTGAGATCTAGTGAAAAACATTTAAATTTGGCGCAGAATTCTCTGTTATAAACCATAGATATCAGATCAAACAGCACTGACGTGGAATCCAGAAGAAACATTGTTCCATGAACAAACAAGTTATAAAAGGCTTTTCAGTCCATAAATCACCAATATTTGATTTAATGTAGTAACGCTAACTGTTATCATGGTATCGTGGCAGAAATAGTTTTTACATTATTCATGTCAGGGTTCATGAGAGTGAAATTTAGGCACTTATTTTCAAGTGCTTCACACTTTTTCCAATACTTCAAAGCTCTAAATGTAATTACATTTAAATATTTTTAATGTAATTAAAAAAAAAAAAAAAAAACTTGGTTACACTTTATTTTAAGGGGTCCTTCTTACAGTGTAATTCTAAATTTAAGTTCTGAGTAATATTAATTAACTATGTACTTACTATAGTATATGGTTAGGATTATATTTGGTTTAGGTTTAGTTGCATAAAATTATGCATCATTTATAGTAATTACAATCGAAACTACATGTAATATTTGTAACAAGGAAACTTAAATAAAGTGTTACCAAAAATATGTAAAGTTTTCCAGAAGAACTCTATTTTACTGTCCTGTTCCCCATGTACACTGTAAGTACACGTTTTTTTGTTGTTGTTTTTTTTACATGTGACTTGTTGATAAAAGTTCATTGTATCTGCATCTCAACTCAAGCTCAGTGCTTTACTGTCAAATGTGCATTTCTAAGAAATAAACGTTTAATATTATTAGTTACTGCACTAATTAATGCAAAATAATTGTATGATTAAATTACCTTCATGATTAAAACTCCTGCTACCAGATCAGGTGCTGGTGCCACCATCTGTAGAACTTAGTGGCACCGGTGCTACTGCCCTCAAATGTTAGTCTGGACTGGAGCCCTGGCATAGCAACATATACAGTACATCCTGAACTGACAGATTTTGCAGTCTCTTTGACACTCTTAACTCTTGTCTTGAAGGAATGTACATTCCCGCTCAGCAGCCAAGGTTACCATAGCCACAATGAAAGAACTAGGTAAGAGCTACCAAGCTTGCAAATCATTGTGTCTGTGTGACCTTTCTGAATTTCTTGCATAATTCTGCTTTTATGTCTTCAGGGATTAGCCAAGCATTGTTGCATAATTTTGCCGGGAAGCCATCGGTTGCCATGGAAGGGGTTCAGGCTGGATTCTCCTTCTCCTTTCCGCCTGCTGTCAGCAAAAACGAGCAGGTTTGATAACCTTTAATAACTTTGCTCGTCTGCCATAAAATCATAAATAAGTATGATAAGTATGCAATAAAGACATGAAACATATATTAAAGAATCTCAGATGACCCTGTTCCACGTCACACATCCCGTACACAGAATGTATGTTTGAACTGGAAATATATGTACGATTTAACTGTAGAATCTCAGAAAAAATGGTTCAAAAGCTGTCACTGGAAAATGTACTTTAAAAAGGTTCTAATATGTACCATTTAGGTAATAATATGTACATTTGAGGTACTAATATCAGCTTTCCCACACCTTGGTTAACTTCAAATTCAAGGACTTCCCAGGTCCAATACCCTCAAATTCAAGGACTTAATGGGGGGATACATTTCAAGTGAGAGCAAGGTTACACATAACCTTGTGTACATTGACCTTGTATAACCTTGTGATACATTGTTACAGTTTTCATGTGTCAAACACTATGCAAAAAAGCATTTTTTCAACGGGCAGCATTGGCGAAATAACACATTAGCGGACCGGAGGGAATAATATGGACTTTTTTCCAGAAAACTTCCTGCACAAAATAAATTCAAGCACTTTTAAGGACCTGTATCTATGTATGGTTATTTTCAAAAACGTTCCAGGGCCTTGACCTTTTTTTTTTTTCAGATTCACAAACTTTCAAGGATTTCAAGGACCCGTGGGAACCTTGTAATATGCACTCTTTAGGTACAAAGGTGCACCTTTTTAAAGGGTTTCTAGTGCTTCAGTGACAGCTTTTGTACCTTTTTTTCTGAGAGTGTATGTGTATACTGGACATATGTCATATAGTTTTGTTTTCTTTAATATATTAATACTGTATTTTAAATGCAGAGAGCAAAATTAATCAGAAAGATTCCACTGGAACACATTTGCCTTGAGACAGACTCTCCAGCCTTGGGGCTTGACAATCATGTAAATCCTATTCTGTTATAATAATCAGATTTTCTGTATTACTGAGATGTTTTGAATCTCACTGCCTGTGTTTTTTCCTTTTACTGCTCTAGGTTAGAAATGAACCTGCAAACATAACGATCAGCTGTGAATACATTGCAAAAGTTAAGGAAATATCTTCAGGTGTAGTAATGGAAGTCACAACACAAAATGCCCTTCGATTGTTTTCGAGGTTAAAAACCTAGAGTTAATATTATCTTATTTAATTTTGTAAATAAAGAGCTCTCTTAAAAACCAATTGGTTTTATCCATACACTTAAAATGAACGGAGTCTGGAGCTTTTAAGCTACAAAAAATGATGCAAAATCACTGTAATAGTATCATAAAAGGATCTATTAGATTAGTGAGTAAATATTTCTGGCCAGTTTTGTTTTGAGAAAAAATGTTTCCCATTAAAACATTATTCAAATGTTTTACTTTTCTGTTTCTTTCAAAAGAAATTCATACAGGTTTTGATTTAAGCATGATGGGCAAATGGCACATTTTCATTTTTTGGGTGAACTTTACCTTTGATGTTGTGTCAATTACTTTGTAATATCATTGTTTTATATGTAAAATAGTTTAAATAATAAAAGAATAAACCACTATGTTTTATTGCCAGATTGGTATATTATACATGTTTATTGCTGTCTGGAGAAAAACATTTGCTCTGCCTCTGCACAATGGTTGACTGCAGTTCCTCACACCAGGTGAGCGTTATCTGGAAGGATAAAAGTAGACCATATTTTACTTTATCATGGAAAAAGTTTACCATAATGCTGTTTGAAGTAACTTATAGTTGACATTCCCAACAAATTTAAAAGAGAGTTTAGGCTCATCTTACAGCTGTCTTCGAAATGCTTTCGCTCGGGATGTTTGTTGTTGTTGCTGCCCATCCAGGAGCACCGCTGCTCGGGACTCGCAGTCTGCAGCGCGCTGAACTCAAAGCTGCTCCTAAGGTGACAACGGAAGTGCTTTCTTTCAGGTAAATTCCAAGACATTCTGGTTATTGCCTCTACGCAACACCACGTCTCTCTCTGCATATTCAACTCGTACAGTTGGTCTTGCTTCGATTTTGACATGGTATTATATGTAGGCTAACTTACTTGTTAAGTCGAAATAGCAATAGCATATGGCCAGGTCAGTCGTTAATGTTTGGAAAGATGTAACCATGGTTACCACGCATGTAATTTTGCCCATAAGTTATATATTTAAAAATGAACATACATTTTAGAAATCGTGTTAATTTATGTCGCGTTTTGTTGGCTTTGTGTCGCGTATGATTCAGAATGGACATCAAGAAAATCTAAATCTCTCTCTCTCTCTATATGTAGCATATTCATGTCAACATGTCACTGATATAAGAAATGAGATGTATAAGTTAAATCAAAATTGTTTGTTTTTCACGCAGGCCACAACTCAGCACTTAATGTAGAATAAAATATAAGTTGAATTTAAGAAAGAATAATTATAAAGCAACATTTAAACTGTACCGTCAAATTCAGTATGCCAAATTTGTTTAAATGTGTTAATAATTAATAATTCTTTCTTAACGTTACATCCTCGCGCTTTATTTACTTTTACTTTTACTGAACAGAGATTTCACTGTATTTTACTAACTTATATGAAATGGCTTTAGGCTACATATATTCATTTTTGTCCAGTGTGCTTATTAAATAAATGAAAATAAATTTTGTGTATAGAAAATCTCTAATTATCTCTAATTAAAAGTCATTTATAAAATATAAGAAATTTGGTTTGCAAATTAAGAGCAGTCTTGTGTGTTAAAAGTCCCTGACGCAGCTCTCATTGTTCATAGGGAGTAGTAGTCTACAGTAGAAAGGCTCGCCTACTTGCCCCGCCCCTTCTGCAGTCTCATTGGTCCTTGCCAAGCCTATAAATCTGCTTACTGTAGTGAGGATAAGGGGGAGCAAATCCGAAGTGGATGCGCAGATCACGCCATCATCATCTCTCACATGCTGCTGAAGCCGGTAGTGAAAGGAAACGTGGTCCCAATTCAGACAATTCATCTTAAATTACAGCGTTTTATTTGGGTTATTATCAAATGGACCTTCCGAAAACGTCATCCTTGTCTCTTTGTGTCACGCACTTACTGCCCCAGGAAACGTTTAGTCAGAGAATTACACATCTAACGTTAACTTAGTCCGATTTGATATGAATTAGAATCTAAGTGACTGGGTTAACTTAATTTTGCCGAAATGGTGGCAGGTGAGTTTCTTCCAGAGCAGCATGTTCTGCCTGACAGCACACCTGACGGTATTGTCACGGAAGCCAATACAGACGACGACAGCGGCTACAAAGAGCTTTCCAATGGATCGGTCTATATAATATTGGATCCAAAGGTGCTGGAACAGGAGCTTCAACCACCGGATGAAAAAGAGGCGATGCTTCCCGCCGAGCACAATAACGATGCGCTCGAGACTAGACTCTACTGGAGGCGGTTCGCCGTTCTCGCCGTGTTCAGCCTCTATTCTCTAGTCAACGCCTTTCAGTGGATCCAGTACAGCATCATTACGAACATCTTCATGGAGTATTATGAAGTATCAAGCCTTGTGATTGACGGGCTCTCCGTGGTCTATATGGTCGCTTATGTGCCTTTAATCTTCCCCGCGACGTGGCTGTTAGATAAGAAGGGGCTGAGGATGACTGCGTTGTTAGGGGCCGGGTTGAATGCTTTGGGTGCGTGGGTGAAGTGCGCCAGTGTGGGGCCCAATCTGTTCTGGGTCACCATGACCGCACAGATCATATGCTCTGTAGCACAGGTGTTCATCCTCGGTCTCCCCTCCAGAATCGCGTCGGTTTGGTTCGGCCCTAAAGAAGTTTCCACGGCCTGTGCCACAGCGGTGTTGGGCAACCAGGTGTGAATTGTAAATGACATATCATTAGAGATTCATCTAGTTAAATATTACTCGACATTGATATGACCGTACGAATGTCACTTGCCTGCCTTGGTATTTAAAAGTACGAATAGGTGCAGTCAGGACAGCTTCATTAAATTTCACATTATGTTGTAGCATTTACCAAAAATGCCATGGTTACAATAGTTTCCACAAAAATACCTGCTGGAAAATTCATTTTTAGAATGTCTAAAATAGAGTCATGTATGTCTAAGTAGGTAGTAGACCTACAATGTCGCATTCAACAAGTACAAGTTGGTCCATATATTTGGACGAATATTGGTAACCACTAACCAAACAGTTTCGTTTCCCTTTGACTTACATTGTATTTAACTGTTGTTATTATTATTTTGGCGGGAACTATGGTAACCATCATACATTTTTGTTAGGGTAGGCTACTTAGTATTTAAATACAAAGTGACATAAACACTAATTTAAAGTGAGGCTATAAATATTTAACATTTGTGTATTTATATTCTTAAAGGGTGTAGTGTTTTATTATTGTTTTATGTGCTTATTTTTGGTGTCTTAATGGTCTGCTTTTTTCCATTTAGCTTGGTGTAGCCATAGGTTTCCTGCTCCCACCTGTACTGGTTCCCAACACTCCAGACGACAAAGATCTCATGGGCTACAACATCAGCATAATGTTTTATGGAACAGCTGGAGTTTCAACTCTGCTCTTCCTTCTAACAATATTTGGTAAGAATCTGTATACATTTCACATTCTTAGAACTTTTTAAGATAAAGGAGATAAAGAAATAAACATGGAGATAAAACCAATAATACAACTGATGCATGTAGTCTAAACAAATCATGGAAAATATTCTTCTCTCATTCATTCTTCTGCATACTATGCTTTTGTCATTATGGTTAACAATACACAATCAACTAGTTGACTTGGAACAACTTGCAAATTATCTTTGCATATATCGATGTGTCATCCGTCATCAGAATATGGGAAAGGGCTGTTTTATAAACATGGGCAGGAGAGTTGTATGCAACAATGATTCAAATTTTAAAGAGTATCAAAATTAATACTTGTATAATAAACCCTCACGACATGTTTAGTAGTCCGATTAACAGAATTACATGTTCATGTGTGTCTCATTCTCACTTGTTTTCTCAGTCATTAAGGATAGACCTCCACTCCCACCCAGCAAAGCCCAAGCTGTTCTCTCCACTGGTCCAGCTGAAGACTATTCATACAAACGATCAATCATAAACCTCTTTAGGAGCAAGCCCTTCATTCTGCTCCTCATCAGCTATGGTGAGAATTATTCAATACAAAAATGGAAAATTCTGTCATAATTTAAGGCCATTCACATCAAGAATGGTAACTATATAACCACACCACATCCTTCTGTTTTTTCTAAGTTATGTGCAGTAGAATATTCCTTATTCAACACATTAAATGCTTGAGGTGGCAGGATGGATTTTGATTGGCTGTCAATGTTTTTATCATTCATCAACTGGAAAAATAGTGATTCCAGGCAATGCTGTTATCGTTATAGATGTAGTGTGGATTCTGCTATTCTTTTGTATTAAATTTGTCAATTTCTTCACTGATCACTGATAGATTTTCACTGTTTCTTTAATCTAATCTTAATATTTTCCCTGTGCTTTTAATAGAGCACCATACACTATTCATTATGAGATGATTTCTGTCATTTTATCTTGTGTATTGCTTATTAAATTAACTGTAATTATACAGTATCAACCTTCTCTAATGCTACAATTTCAGTTTTATTATATAGAAAGTTCTGCACTTCAGGAAAAATTGTCAACCTTTTTTTAAGCATAATTTTCAAAATATCTGATTATGTTTTTAGGCATCATGACCGGATCATTCTACGCTGTATCTACACTTCTCAATCAAATGATAATTACTTACTATCCGGTAAGTGACCTTTGATAAACTCTGTATTTACCACTGCAGCATGGCTATGCCATGTGCATGTGTGTAGGGGTCTTTCTGGGTCTGTCTCAGGCGCACCACGGTACTCTTTGCCGGGAATGGGCTGCTGGTCACCGATTTATTGTCCAGTTCATTAGCTACTTTTCATGCATGCCTGCTACTCATGACAGTCCAAATGAAAAGACAAGCTCTTCTGTGTACATTCCCAAGTTTGATCTGTCCGAATGTTCTGCTGGCTTTCCCACAAGGCTTAAGTTCAACACCATGTGATATTTCTTACTGTCTTATTCACTTCCATATCTGGACATAAGATCTTTTGAAAAGAGGTGTCCCTGACAAATTAATGAAAGTTGAGCCAGATGCACACTGTACGATTTATAATAGTCCTTAATCATTTTTGCTTGTCATACTATACAAACATGATCCCCGCCGTAAGCCATGTCACACAGAGCGACAGTCAAGATTTGTTAAAAAGGGACACATAACGGAAAACAGATGTACTGTATGTGGAGCAAGTGGTGGTTTGTTGTTGTCACACTACTTGCGTCAGGTTCTGCGCTCCTATTGGTTTTTGATTTGCTGGTTGTCGTAGGAGAAGAGACACTGCAGGACTGTGACTCGACTGGCTGTAAAATTTGATCGTAATGGTCATTAATCAGCTGTTGGCGATCAAAGACTACAGATATTGGCTTAGGATTAGCAAAAAGTTGTCTCAGACGTCCAAATGGTGGCCATAATCGTACAGTGTGCTCTCGCGGGGCCCAAAATACATTCTGGAAGCTAAGAATATTATTAGTTATAATTATAAACAAATTAGTGTTGTCACGATAAAAAAATTTCTACCTTCGATATGATAACTTAAAAAATATTTATATTTTTTTTAGACCACTCTCAATACCAGCAGGGAATCTGGGATTCCTTCCATATAGATATTTGTATTATTATTATCTCATAATTTTTTATTAATTCATTTAGGTGATTTTTTTGTTTGTTTTTTTTTTTTTTTTTTTTTTGCATTCCCACTGCACAGGGAGGATTTATTTGAAACTTTTACAGAAAAAACAAGCAACAAATAAACAACAAATAAACTAATTGCAAACGATAGCACAAATAATAACAATTGGAAAAAAAAAATAATTAAATGTTTTTCAGGTGGGTCTAACAGTAATATTCGGGTAAGAAATACTACAGAAATAAATAAAGTAGGCTAATAAAATGTAAAATAACACTGGATAGTCTTCATTCAGTGATCTATGTATAGCGTTTCAGATATTTCTGTGTATCGATACGTATCGAAATGTCAATATTTTTGACAACTAAAACAAAGGACGGGTTTTGGGGGGGTTTGTTGCAATCAGCTGCTGGTTAACAAACTGGAGGCCTATTGAACTTGGTTTTGTGAGCTCTCTATACCAAAATCCTGAAATCAAATCTCACAGGAGGACAGTATCACTAGCATGTTTAAATGTGATGGAAATGTTCAAATCACCTTTAAACCTTCCAGAATTGTTTTTTTTTAGGGTGAAGAGCTTAACACAGGGAGAATCGGCTTGACTTTGGTGGTGGCTGGAATGTTCGGCTCAATACTGTGTGGAGTCTGGTTGGATCGTACTAAAACCTATAAGTATGTATATCTGCTAAACCAGTGGAATGTTTTTCTAAAAACATTTTTGATGTATTGGCTTTGAAGGATTAAGCTCTTGCACTCATATTAGTACCAGATTTTCATTATTAGCAGCTGCTAATCCATAAATTGTTTTGACTATGTTGAGTATATTTATTTTCTTTCTAATTTTTTATTTAAGGTGCCGCCACATTTTCATAAAAATATTGTGGGCAAAAAGGTCAATTTTCTGTTGTCAATACAGCGATTATATGAATTACAGCTCACACAGAAGTCACTTGCAACCTTTCTGTTGGTCAACACAGCAAAATTGACCAGACCAACTTGAACCCATTGCGAAATCTGCGTGGGGAAAACTTTTGTCCCCACACAAAAAAGATTTGAGACAAGCAGCTTGTCAAAGGTTTTAAATTTTTCCTTTCACCCTTTAGATTGACAACGTTGATCGTCTACGTGCTGTCCTTTATTGGAATGGTGGTGTTCACATTCACGCTGAATGCTGGATATCTGATTGTTATCTTCTTTACTGCTGGGGCCCTAGGGTAAGCCTGACATTAAAGTTCAACTTATAGTGCCCGTCACTATAACTTCTGAAATTATTATCTTGATTCACAAGTCCAGACAGATCACTATTCCTTTTATTCTCTCGCCCAATTATAGTTTGTATATCTTTTCTTTTTTTTGTGTTGTCAATCGATTAAAAAAGAAAAGATCTAATTAATCACACATTTTTTCTGTAATTATGTAAAATCTGTAAAAAGTTTTTAATATTTTAGGTTTCCTGTTGTTGTTTGATACATGTTTGTACATACTGTACTTATTAAAATGGTTCTCTACCAGGCAGGTACATTTGACTCATGTTACTACTATTCTTTTTAAAAGGTTTTTTATGACTGGTTATCTTCCCATTGGCTTTGAATTCGGTGTCGAAATCACATACCCTGAGTCCGAGGGCACGTCATCTGGTCTTCTGAATGCTTTTGCACAGGTATGTGTGGCCTGCTCATTCAACTTGTTTCATTCTTGTAATAAGCTTTCATTTGATCATTAATTCAAATTACTAAATGTTCGGTTTTTATCACGGTTTTAGGGTCATGGTTCGTTATGTGTATGTGTGTATGTTCAAGGATAAAAGGACTACTGTCAAATAAAAACAAATAATCAAACTACAAAACAACAGCACGGATAAATACATTAGAGCAAAGATACAAGGATAATTTCCTTGTCTTTTGTTGTTTGATTAACATTAAAAACACATACAGACAGCAGAAATATAAGGCTGCTGTCACTTTAAGACATAATGCATGGATCCAGTACACTGATACTGAAAAAATGCATTTGTTTTTCTCAACTGTTAACGTTACCTTAAGTCTTTAGATATAACCTACTATGTTTGCTAGAATACTCGACAAGACTGACATGTTGACATAATTTTTGTGTGAATTTGTCCATTTAAACGCAAGACTTTCAAGGCTTTTGAATGTTGGCGTGAATGTTTAAATTGGCAAGGCTTAAAAACAGATTGCGATGTGTTCTGTTAACTGGGTCTCACCTGTGCTCACGCGCTATCAACAGCCGGGCGATGACGGCATAAATGACTGGTCATATTCGAGCATACAGCATTCGCATTGAACAAAGTTTAGTGGACGCCAGACCGTATCCATCGACAGTCATACATTAGCCTAACTTTGTCTGTCTGTTTTATTTATTTTCAACAAACCATATTATAGATTTGAATGCATCATCAGATTTTAGATTAAACAAATGGGTGCTGAACCCTGGGTGGAAAATGGTGCGTTCTATTTTGTTTACCGAGAGTTTACCCCTAATTTTTCATGCACACCCTGGTAACCACTTTCAATTTCACTACCACTTTCAACCACTAACAGCCGGGTGGAATACACACGCACATTTAATTTGATAAGCTTAGTCCTTCCGCATTTACTCTGTTTATCTCCAACATGTTGAAGAACAGGTTTAGATTATTCTTAAAGTGCCCCTATCATGGATTTTTGAAAATGACCTTTCATGTTGTGTGTAATATAGCTCTAAGTGAATGAAAACATCATGCAAAGTTTTAAATCTGAAAGTGCACCGTATGTAAAGTTATTGTCTTTCAAAAGTAAGAGTCGACTCTGGGTCAATGAAATGAATTGTTTTTCAAACGAGTCATAAGCCGTTTCGTCGTGACGTCAAGATGAAGCATTAGCCCGCCCACTTATTGCGTGCGCACCAGGGAAACTTAAACCTCAGACCGGCAGCTGAGCTGAGTCCAGTGCATACTGGAGAGCATCATGTCGAGGAGATGCTGTGCTCTACAATGAGACGGTAAAGACATTTTTTTTTTTTTACTACCAATGTTTATGTTACATCAGTCATTCACGCTAGAGCTCGGCTATTAGTTACCTCAAACTGAGTAGTGAATCACTGAAACGTCCTGCTCGAGTCGTCCTTGCGTTGGATGTTCGGGTTGAATGAATGGTTCTTCTTCATCATCGGACTCACGCTTGGACTGATATGGTAAAATCAACGTCATTGTTCGTTACTGTGTATAGTTTACGGTGAAGGAAGCCTCAGGACACGCAGAGCGGTCGGTGTTATGACAATGGGATTTACGCGGTAAACCAATCACAACAGACTGAGCTGTCTGGCCAATCAGAGCAGAGTAGCTTGCAGAAAGGAGGGATTTAGAGAGATTGATTCGTTTGGCGAATAATTTGAGAATCATTAAAAATCTGGTGATGTGCAAATGTATATTATGAGGAAATGAAACAGTTTTTTGACGTTTGATGCATGCAAACCTGTTGTAGGAGACACCAAAACAACATTAGGAAACTTTAAAATATCCATGATAGGGGCACTTTAAGCCATTGGTATTTAAGTATTTCTGTCTCATACTCTATCTTTAATTTTTAGGTGTTCGGCATCATATTTACTCTCGTACAAGGGAAGCTGACCACAGACTACGGGCCACTCAGCGGAAACATTTTCTTGTGTGCTTGGATCCTCCTTGGCATTGTTCTAACAGGTTACTTTTCTTATTTACAGGCCTTTCCTATTATTGATCAGTATTGTATGTGGACAGCATTAAGAAACTTTTGTGTTGTTCCTACAGCTCTGATTAAATCAGACCTCAAAAGACACAACGTCAATGTGAGCAATACAAACAAAGGACAAGCAGTAAGTCTCATTTTTATGCTATTCATCACATTGGCAAAATAAATATGATAATGTGAAATGTAAAATATCTCAGTGCATTTATAATCTGTTTAGTGGAAGATCAAAGTAACATTTTAGGATAAAAAAAAAACCAAACAGACCAAACTATACTCAAGGTTGGGGTAAGGGATGAATCGAGGACTCAAGAATGTTTTTATTTAATCAAAAACTACCCCAAGGGCGAAAACAGGACCGGCAACAGGACTTGACTTGACCAACAACAAAGCACAGGAACACACCGGAACAGGGAATATTCCGGCACAAGACAATCTGGAACAGGACGATCTGTAACAGGACTGCAAACACAATGAGAATAAATAGGGAGCAAACAAGGCAGATAATGAAGGAGCGTAGGTGGGGCAAATGAACCAATAAACAGATAACAAGAAGGGTGGGGTTACACAATAGACATGAAAGCACGTGGCACAAAAATCCAGACGAGCAAGCCATGCGAAAACACAACGAGAAAGCAGATGGCTGATGTACAACAACACCACACACAGACAGAAATGCGTACGGCCCGAGTCTTGATACTTGAAACCGCACGCTTACACAAGATAGAGAACAGATGCAAACACACGGAGCATGAATGTCCGAACCCCCGACACACAACCGAAACTAAACCAGACCGAAGTGCTGGGTCCTGAACACCACGCTCCACACACAAAACAATTTATGTGGACAGAAGACAATGACAAGACGAGTCTTAAATAATAATTATTTAATTTTGTTTTACTGTGTTTTCGATCAGATAAATGCAGCCTTGGTGAGCATAAGAGACTTCTTTCAAAAACATTTAATAAATCTTACAGATCTCAAACATTGTATTTGGCCTTGGATTTCCTCTTGTTCAAGATAACCTTTTTTTTTCCAATTAATTACCGTCTTAAGGGGCATGAAAAAGATACCCATGTCTTAATGAGATCTTAATTTGAACACGTGTTTCTCTCCCCTGAAGGTTCCCACTGAGCTGCCTTCTGATAAAGTGTCGAGTGACGTCAAGCTGGAGTCCTCTAGCGTACCTCACGAGACTTCAATTTAAGTCTTAAACGTTTCCAACAGCACATCAAAAATCACAAGAGATTACAGACTCTCCTGAGATGACTTGAAAATCTCCTTGTTTTGCTGTAATGTAATAATGTTATAGCACAATTTTCAGTGAAAAATGTTCATAAATATGCTGTGAATTAATTTCTCAGAACCTAGCCTGATTGTATATACCGTCTGTCTCTTAATTACACATGCATGCATTATTTTATTTATTTATTGTTTCAAGAATTGTGGACCAAATATTAGGATTTTAACATGGCTTGTATGGCTGCACAATCATGTTGGTGTGACTGGAACAGCAATGCAAGTCTGCTGTTGCATTGCAGAACATCTACATGTAATAATTCCATTAATTCCCATCTTATTTATTCGGGATGATGAAGAGTGTTCTTTGAACTAAAAAGACATTGTATGCAAATTGTAGTGTATACTGTATGTAAGTGCTTTAGCAAAATCGCCTACCATTGTGAGACTGTGACATCATTAATATGTGTACATGCTATTTTTTTTTTACCTGTAATACATAGTAATTCAATATACTAGAAGGCTTGTTTAGTCTTTTCCAGAGAGCACAAATGAACCTTTCAGCATTTCTACCACGTTAAGAATGTGGTTTGTTTAAAAAGGAATGTGATATATTTACAAGAGTGAAGTTTTATGAATGTCATTCTTCAGAAGTGTGGAAGAAAGAAGAGCACTATTATTTTAATGGTTTATAAGTCTAGGTTTACTTGCTTTTAACTAATTTTCTTTTTTACTTTTGATGCATATTTATTGGAAAGATGGCTTTTTTCGAATTGTTTTCTTATTTATGAATTTCTGGCTTGAATTTCTACTGTTTCTATTGGGTATATTTGTTGGATAATGAAGGCAGCAGTGCAAACTGGGGTGTCACGAAGATGCCGGGAAAATCACTGTAAAGTAAATAACTAATTTGCATTACACTCTGAGCTTTAAAGAACTCGAAGGGGCTCATGTTTCCATCACTGCTGTTTTAAAATAAAAATGAAATTGCTGAAATTAAAATATGCAGTTTGTTTGTTATTGCTCTAGCAAGGGACCCCCTCTTAAATTTTAAAAGGCATCTATATAATTTCTTCTACAAATACCCAATACATTTCAACAATATTATTCTAAAAATATTTCGTTTCTATTAAGTCACATTTTCACGTGATTTCCCACTCATTATGTACTGTTGGATTAATTATTTATTTTAATCTGTTGATTATTTATTTTAGGTTTTTTTTATATCTATTTTTAGCACTGTTTTTCTCCACGGACCTCTTAGCGCTCTATAATAAGATTTTTAGAAACACGTTTTAGAAAGCAACTATTTCAGAATTCAGATATTACTAAGTCGAACATACAGATTGTGGTTTTAAATTAATAATAAGTTTAAAAAGTAAAACAAAATAGATAAACTTGAAATTATCTACAAATCAAAGTTTTCGGGTCGAATTAAAGCAGACCTTTATTTGAGAAATTTTTTAATTTAGAACTCTAGCGCCCTCTAGTGATCGTACAGGACATTTTTCGTTCATCATGCGTTTTAACCTTAAAGGAATAGTTCACTTCAAAATGAAAATTCTGTCATCATTTTACTCACCCTTAAGTTGTTTCAAACCTGTATGAATGTATTTTTTTCTGCTGAACTCAAAAGAATGTATTTTGAAGAATGTCGTTAACCAAACAGTTGATGGGCCACATTGACTTTCATAGTATGGAAAACAAATTCTAACTATCCCTTTATGTGCTTTCCTTGATTAACAGAATGGAGAGACAAACTAATTTGGCAAAGTTTAGAACCAGTACGTAGACGTTTTACTGCAACAGCTATATTGTATGGGTCTTTGGGTCTCACATTGAAAGGAGAGCAGAAGATAAAATAAAATGATAATGGTAGGGATATCTTCTGCACAATTTCTAATTTTACCTAAAGAAGACAAAAATTACAACAGGAGTTAGAAATATACAAAATATATTTTGTATTAGTATATTTTAATGTATAAAATGATTAAAACTGATGCAATTAGCACTCTTTTTAAAAAAATTTTCTTTATACTGCTCATATGAAGACAACCGGAATAAAATATTTTATGTTCTTATGAAAGAGTAATTAATTATAAAATAACTCCGTCCCTTAAAAATGTTTTGCACACTATTGGGATCTCTTCTTTATATAGCTACACTATGAGTCAGGCGTATTAGTTAACTAAAACTAAAACCTTAAAAACACATTGTCGTTAGTCTACTTGAATTTCAGCTAGTTGCCAAGGAAACATTTCTTATTTTCATTTAACTTGATATGGCCTACTAAAATAACTAAAAAATCATAATATTATAAAAAATATTATAATATAACAATCAAATAAAAATTAGGACTAATAAAAAACTATATCATTTTTTTAAACTCGACAAAATTACAAAAACTTTAACTAAAGCTAAAATGAGAATGGAAAATATGAAAATATAAATAAAACAATATAAAAAAATAATTCAAAATATTAAAAACGAGTACAGTGCTTCTTACTTTCATGTGTTGAGGACAGTTCTTGAATAAAGAATGAAAAGATCAATAATTATTTCATTTGGACGCAAAAATAGAGACTGCTAAAGGCTTAGTACTACCCTTAATATAAATTTTAAATGTTTGAAAATGTTATAATAGACTATATTTTTAATGGTTTGACATTTTTACAGTCTATGGGTTTGAAATACACTATCACTTTAAATGCACATTTTAAAAGCTCACAAAAAACCCTGCTGGAAACACAACGAAGATTCACGCCTATTTCCGCCATTGTGGCCAATCACAGGCTGGTCTATTTCCCTTATATGGAATTGAACCCGCCTCGCTTTGTTGCTTCATCCAATAAGAAAGCCACCAGAACTTGATTGGCTGTTGTTTATAGCGATACAATAACAGTATCAAAAAACGCTAGAGTGAGTGACCATTTGTTGAGACCGTGAGTGAAAGCGGTTACACGCCTACATAGAAAAACAAATCATTCATAGTACTTTACAATCAGATGTTAGATTATTTATTCTACCGTGGATTATTCAGACAGCGACCCCTTCCGCAGGACTCAGTGTTTTTGAGCGAAAGGATGAAGTAGTTTCTGTGGCATCCTGAGCTGACCGCCAACTACAGTATGCGGCTTACTGGGAATATATATGACCATTTATGATTTTAGTCTATCCTACAATGACGTTCATCCGTAGTTTGATACAGAAATGGTATCGCTGACCATTTGTTCTGTATCTGTATCTTTTTCAGACCACCTGAATTGTCATACTTGAGCAGGACTGTGTGGTTTTGGCACATTTATATGCAAGCTCGAGACGCAACATGTCTTTGTGCATGAATGCTGGATAATCATAACTGATCTGGGGAAGAACAAGGGGAAACTCCCCCTCGGAAGACTTCTGAACAATGACCGGACCAAACGCCATTAGCGGCGGCTCAACTGCCAAGATCAGCAGACACGGTCGGTCCAAAAGCACCAGTACCTACTGTCACACCACGGGTCCCGCTGCGGAATCCTCCTCGTCCACTGCCGCAAACAACACCGGTCGGTCGTCCGGTGAGGAAGACGAGAAAGACGGCGGGGTCCCGTTTTTCGTGAACAGGACGGGCTTTCCCATTGACAATGTCACCTGGGAGAGAATGTGGTCGCACGTCACCAAAGTTCATCCTGATGGACATGAGATGGTGGATAGAATACGAAATGCAACACACCTCCCAAAAGTAAGTTGAAAGTAGTGGACTAGTATGTGTCTCAAAACCTGGCAAGCTGCCTATCTAAGCATTTTTGGTATAGCATAGATTCCCCAAAATGATGTCTTAATAACACCCTAAAATGTTGTCATGTTTGGAAGCTCATCTCTGTGATCTTGGTAACGTTATGTACCTAATAAATATGATCCCCAAAATTCCCCCAAAATTCTGATATGTATGTGATATATATGAGGCAACTCATTTAATGCAATGCCCAAACATTATTTCTTGGTTGGCATTTTGGCAAGTTACTAGGTTTTGAGTAACAGCCAGCAACATTATGTGTGTGTGTGTTCAGATGTCAGTTAAAAAATGTTCAACTGGACAATGGCCATACCTTGGTATTACCATGTTTTTGGACATCTTTGAAGTAGGCTTACATAGTACATGAATATAACACTATTTTTTACCTTGGTATATTGGCTATAAAGTTTTCTTAGTAAGTCATTACCTCAGTACATTTTTTAAAGTGATTTTAAGTTTGGGGTCAGTGAGTTTTTATTTATTTATTATTTATTTATTAGTTTTATTCAGCAAGTTAGCATTCAATAGATCATAAGTGACAGTAATGGCATTTACAATGTTTCAGAAGATTACTATTTTAAATAGCCTAAATGCTGTCAAAAAGTCAAGAAAAGCTTCCACAAAAATATAATGCCGCACAACTGTTCTCAACATTGATGTTAATAATAAATATTTCTTGAGCACCAAATCAGCATATTAGAATGATTTCTAAAGGATCATGTGACACTGAAGACTGGATGGCTCCAGCATCATAGGTATAATAATATTTAATACTATTACTGTATTTACTGTATCAAATAAATGCAGCCTTGGTGAGCATGTTATGGTAGGCTTTTTTCAGAAAACATAACATTACATTTGGAAAGTAGTACATGCATACAGTAATCTTTTGGTAACACTGTTGAACCTCCAGTCCAAACTGGTCTATATGAAACCATATTTACAGGAATAGTGTTTATAGATAAATAGTCTCTTACAAACTGCCATGCATGTGACCCAGTTATCAAGTAGAGGAAGTGTAGGCTATGAAACATGTGATCGGATTTACTCATCCATGTGTTTTCCAACACTGTGCTACATTGTCCCTGGTCATAATTGAATTAAAAACCAGTCAAAGATATGATCCAATGACAACTGTGCAGAAACATTCCTCTGTTAAATGCACATGATATGAGGAATGATGCCATGTGGCGTCGTATGAATTTCATTAGGATTAAAGATGCTGTCATGTCCCTTTATCACAATGTTGCTCTAACCTCCAAACCAATCAGGGCTGATCAGGCTTCATAGAGCATGCAAATGAAGGACCTCAGAGGGGATAAAGCGAGTCTTAATCACAGACTAATCCTCAGTGCTCAGACGGACAGTATTCGCAGGGTCGAGATGTGTGTTTATAGTGGCTCTTTTGTTTTAGTTAACTATTGTGCATTCCTACACTCTCAAATGTGCTGATGCGTGCAGAACACAGGCGCCTGATTGGTCAAAAGCGTTGAGTCAGATGATCAGATCCCCAGATGTTATAGTGATTTATTAAGGGACATTCCCCACCAGCAAGTGTTGAACAGGTGCGTGGAGGGAATCCGTCAGATCAGCCAGATCAGGAGTCACTTGAACGACTGCAACACGAGCCAGACATTCTTGTTAGATCCATTAAATGGAGTGACAGTCCATGGGAAACTAGCTTTGAACCCATAAGTGACTGTATTGATAAAGAACCAGAGTCTCCCAGTGATAACCTTGGATCCGAGGACACTGCAGTTATTATGTAAACTACAGCGGTGTCAATCTTGATGCAGTTAGACAATGTTTGAAAGCTAAATAGAGTATTCTGAGAGCCTATTATTTTTCATCGCACATCTTGCGGCTTTGTTTTTTGATATAATACATTTGCTGGAGTGCTATTAGGGATAATCTGCGTAATTCCTGTTATTTTGTATTACAGCTTGCACAAAAATATTAAGCACGCAGCTAGCACAAGCACAACTGTTTCAACATTGATGATAAAAATAAATTGTTATTGAGCATATTAAAGTGATCTACTCCAGTGTGACACTGGAGTAATGACTGCTGGAATAAATCACAGGAATAAATTACAAATTGTAATAAAATAAAATAAATACAGCCTTGATGAGGCTCCTTTCAAAACCATAATAAACATTTTACAAACCCCAAACTTTTGACCGGTCACCTACATTTCTGTATGCATGGGCTACCTTTTGATAAAACATATTTTGGATTTGGTTATTGATATAATCCATGTGCTAGAGTGTTACTAAGGATAAGCTGCAAAATTCCTGTTGGTCTGTCTAGCAGTTAGACCTTCACGGGAAACAAAACAATCTTTGAGTCATCATAGAAACAAAACAGATGTTTTTGAACGAAAATTGTTTTATCAAATTGAATTTGTACTCTGCAATGACTTTGTTTCTGTAACAACTGAAGAGTGTACATCTGTTCTCCCAGACGGACAAATGTTCTGGGTGGCTTGATTCATGAGTTTCAAGTTTCTGTACAGTCCCACGGGTGGGCAGAGGTCAGCTAACGGCCCTGTGAGTGTGGATTGTGCCCTATTTATTGCCGCTGACCTCCTTTCAGGGTAGAAGAGACCCAGTTGAGCCTGTGGAGTAGAGTGTAGACGTAAATGAAACCTCTCTCTGAGAATTCAGATGGTCAGAATCAATACTCAGAGTGTCATTTAGATACACTTTTTGGAAATCGATACTGAATTTAAAGACTGAATGTAAATTAAACTGATGCCGGCACTGTGATAAGATCTTTTTGAGCAGTGGTTCTCAACTGTTGGGTTGCTGGTCTGGAGAACACTGGAAAATAATGTTTAATTTATACTATGCTTTTTACTCTACTTTTTATTGGTGTTTTGTGTGACAATACAGAATGGTACATTCTGGACAAGGTACACTGTAAAAATGAATTTTGATGATTTGTTATCACAACTTTTTATATTTTGTCAAATCAACTTAGATAATTAATGTAGTTCAGATAACATAATATTTTGAGTTTCTATTTATTAAACCAATCTCCTTTGTTGCATTAACTCAAATTTTTAATTTCAATGAACTCAAAATGTTTAAGGCAACCAGGTAACTTACTTTTTTAAGTTAATCATATATGCTTTTTTAAAATGTTGTTTTTTAAAATCTCTTTTGCTGGCTAGGGCTGTTTATTTGATTAAAAATTTAAGTATTAATTTCTTTTAAAAATACCATACTAACTCCAAAATTTTGAATGGTAGTGTAAATAATAAAATGCAACCAATAATGATCTTGCATTAGGAAAGCAAAATTAATGTCAATTTAAACCAGGATGCTTCCCGTAACTTTGTTGTTGGCATACAAGTGTGTGTTCAATTAAACTTTGTATTTGTAAACTCTCATTTGGCAGAGGGTACAAATTATTAATTAAACATAACTAAAGGAAGTTTAGCAATTGATTTTAAAGATCTTTTTTTTTTTTTTTACTTTTATACTGTAAAAATGTACTATGTTGAGTTGCGCTTTGAGTGTTCAAGCAGAACCATTTTATTGAGGTAGTTTGTCACACCTCGTGTTTCTGAACACCTCTATATTTAAGTCCTGAGAAAGAAGGTGTGTGTTTGCAGGAAGCATGACTGTATTTCAAAAAGATAGGCTATTCAGCTCAGAACAACATTGTTATTCTGCTATCATAATCCTTTGGCGCAGATTTAGACATAGTACCAGAGCCGGTGCCAGCGGAGTACCGAAGAGGGGACGTCTAAAGTAACAAAAGGGGGCGATAAAACAAAGTATCCCCAGCTAGAAAAAATTATGTTGCCCATTCACATATTTGTCAGACAGAAAGCTATTAAGCAGAGATAGCTGAGCATTCAATAATATTACTACCTAAAACAAAAAGGAAAATTGCCTAGGGCAACATATTTGAAAATTTGATTCATCGATATCCATGAAATAAATGCCTTTTTAAACCACCATACACACTCAGAACAATGGTACAAAAGCTGTCACTAGGACAAGGTGACCGCTTTTGTACCTTTATTTCTGAGAGTGTATAAATGGGTCAATGTGCATATTTTTGTGTCCAAGTGTATTATTTACTTTTAAAATAAATTGATGAATGCATGACATATATCACTTTAATCTAATATTTTTTTTTATAATTGTTCATACATTTAAATAATTCATATTATTTTATGTTTTTTGTTATCTTAAACCCACAAAATGTCAGATTGTGCAACTGTCGAAACAAATGAACAGACTAATTAAAATGCTGTCTTAATAAAAGTGAAAAAGGAAATACTATGGCATTTTAGGTTTGAAACCTTTAAACAAATTGTGTAAATATCAGTAGTTTTAAAGCTGTTGAGATTATAGAAAAACTTTTGTCTAGCAATTTTTATATCAGGGTGGCACAATTGCAAACATGGGTCTTTCATTATGAATTGACAAGGTAATAACTGTAAGAATAATAATGCATAATCCAGAGGAGCCCATCTGATCCTTGTGGCAGAGTACAAAGGTTTGTATATCTCTCTCAAATACTGGTAAAAACTCTATGTGTAGGTTAGTACACTTTACATGTCAGGTGGTACCACTACAGTACATACAGCTATTTAGTTGTACCGCCTGACATGAAAACAGTCAAAAAATTTATTTAACCACTTTCAGTGGTTTTACCATGAATACAGACAAGTTACCATGATACCACCATCACCAAAAGTAATTAATTGTGTCTGCATTACTATAAAACACACACTCATTGCAACGCGTGTAACAGATGCATCATTTTAGAATTACAACCGGTGAGAAGCAATAACAATACAATGAAATAGTCAACTAACTACGATTTATTAGCTCGTGAAACTCTTCGTAGCTCGTAACTCTTCGTAGCTCTTCTAATATGAAAAAAATATTAATCATACCTTTAGCTATACTCAGAGCTGCGTTTTGAAGTTTTTAGGTTAACGTGTCAAAAGTACGGTGCCAATCAAAATGTGACTTATCGAAACAGACTCTCCTTAAAGGTAGGGTAGGCAATTTCAGACTAGCTAGCAACAGCGAGATAGCTTTGAAAGCATAAGATCCTACCCTTCCTTCAGAACGTCTCCAAAGCCATGCCTCCTCCAAAAGACATGAACGCAAAGCACACAGCAGCATCTGCAAAGCGTCTCAAGACGAGAGATGGGATTAAATGACCTAATGTCTCAAAGCACGTAACATTACAATAATAATGAACGTAAACAAGAAGATATAGGCTATGTATGTTTCAATATTTAGACCACGCATTTATCATGTGTTCGGAAGGGTCAAAAGTCGGCACAAACAGACAAGACTACCGTACATTTCTACAGTCTCTCATTCTCTCACGCGGGCCAGAGAGATAAAGAGGAAACAGGAGATGATTCCCTTTCTCATTTCCTCCTGTGACCTCAGCTGTACTTCAACACACGCTTAACTCTGCCTGGCTTTTTAGGACAAGCCTTGGATTTATGCTGTCAATGTGTTGCAGTGAAGAGCCTGTCTCAGATAGAGGACAGCCTTTTTTTTCTAGCTTTCATTAATTGCTTCTTTTCTTATGAATGGAGGCTTGTGTGCGAGAGGACGATCTTTGTTCTTCGCTAATTCTCTTCGCTGCCCTTTTGCAGTTAGAAGTGTCATTGTAAGGGTGCAAATGATCAATGAGGCACTGTTTCTTCAGATGATAAGGACTAGTTTTCATGCCATCGAGAGACATCAGAATCTGATCGATCTCCTTTAGGTTACAAGAGCAGAAAGGCCAATCCGGAAGTCACCTTGTGACAGTTTGCCAACTTTAGCTGGATAAAAATAAGTGACACCCTACATTTCTTCCCTTACAGCCCCAAGTGTAGTGTCTGTGTAACAGAAACAACCAGTAAGGTTCATTTGTTTTCCAATGAAAGAAATATTTCTTCTTAGTATCAATGTTGAAAACAGTTGTGGTGCTTAATGTTCTTGTGGAAACCATGATATATATTTTTTCAGGGTTCTATGATGAATAGACCGTTCAAATGAATAGCATTAATTTGAAACTGAAATCTTTTGTAACATTATAAATGTCTGCTGCTAAAAATACTGTCGCTTTTGATCAACTTAATGCATCCGCGCTGAATTAAAGTATTCATTTCTTTTAAAAAAAGAACATTTCACTGAGCTTGTCACAGTGCATTCTGGGATTGCTTTGTCAATGACGGATACAATTTGCTAATCCTCTCTGTTTTTCTAGCACCCTGTGCCATTGGTTCCAAACTTTAAGCCATCAATGTCAGTGCCTGATTGGCTCCATGCCGTCCAGAACTACATGAGAAACCTGCAGTATCCTTTTCCCTGCACAAACCATTTCTTCTGGTCTGGATGCATTATGAATTTATTTGTACTCGTTCCTTTGGAGTGTCAGTTATGCTTTTTCGCTCCGTGTAATTTATTCAGTGGGCTTGAGTCACTCAAAGTGCCTTTTTGGAATGCCAGTCCCTTTAATGTAGAGTGATATTAGCCACGGGCCTGCATACTTCTCTGGCACACTGATACTTAGACATGCACTATACTACTTTATGGTTTGAGCAGCCATTGCTAGATCACTTCAGCTCTTGCGCATATTTATGTTCATCATTGTTTGTGATTAACATCTCTGTGTCTGATTTTCCTTCCACAAATAGATTGAGATCTGTGAGGGGTAATGAGGACGGTGGGTTCAACAGGACATTGGTCGCAGCTGTGCATTTTGAGATGTATGAGTCACAATGAAAAAAACAGGAAAATAAAAGTTCCTAAATTAGCCATACAAACTTCATGTAGCTCCTTAACTACTGACAGATACAACCACACGGGAACTCAGTTTTTTGAGATTAAGAAAACCAGACCTCTGAGTGGGTAAGTGATGCCATCGCTCAGGCATTTTCATCATCCTGTCTGTCTTCCCTGTATTTCCTGTTTTTAGTCTTTTCCTGTTCCTTCTTATTTTACACTTATTTTACTCTCTTGATATTAATTTAGAAAGTGCTGGCATGTTCTTTTACAAAATACAGAGCTTTTATCCAGGCATGAACACAATTTTTAGATTTAATTTAAATAAGAAATCATTGACCCTGTAGTACATTTTTTATTTTTTTTTTAGGTTGATGGAGACAGCCAGAGAGATGATACGAGAATCACTTCCCATCAAATGCCTTGAAGCAGTTATCCTTGGAATGTATCCTTTATCTTTAGTGACAACAGTGTGGTTATTTGAGCAAAAAAACATAAAAATGGCTTTCATTAATTGAAAAATAAATAAATAATAATTTTTATAAAAATGATATGAAAAACTTAAACTGAAAAAAACAACAACTTAGAAATAAGAAAATAAGAATTTACTAAAACCAATAAATTAAATCTAAACAGAAAAGTATAATTAGGGTCCTCTCAACATCGGTGCTCGGGCCCTAATTATAGTAATAAATAATAAAACGAATAATAATAGAAATATTAATAAATATTTTAATTGTGTATAATTATATGAATATATACATACAGTATGTTTAGAAAATAGATCAGTTTAAGTACTGAAATAACTAAAACTTAAATAAACCTATTTTAAAGCTAAATATAAAGAATATATTAATATTATGAATAATATAATAATATTAATAATGAGACAAAAATATAGTATATTAATAATAATAGAAATATTATAAATTGTAATTGTATATAAATAATACTAAAATAACAGTGATTGACAAAAGACATTCTCTAATATTGACAAAAGAAATTTCATTTTTCATCTCATGCCGACTTTAACACTCATACACTTGCATTGTGGCTACTGGCTTGCACTTGCACTTTCCTCCGAAAATGTTAACGTTTTTTGTTTTAGTCTTGAACGTCTTTTAGTCCCTAAACTAGGGATGCACCAAAATGAAAATTCTGGGCTGAAAGTGAAAATTCTGGATGCGCTTGGCCGAAAACCAAAATTCCTTTTTTAAAATAATTATTTATTATTTTAAATAAGCTTCTTTATATAATTGTAGCTATTATTATTGGACTTTTTAATGAAATTCAATCATTTTAATGATACAGACATTTTTAAATGTCAAGCTAATAAAATAGAGTGGAATATTGAGCAGATAATGGCGAGATCGAAAGCTGAGCGCTGAAAGCTGAGGAGCGGGGCGGCATATATTTTCAGTGGTCGAAATTTCAATGCAGCCCTACCCTAAACTATAATTATTGCCATTGAGCACTTGCAACACTGTTAATTAGTCTGGGGAAAGCCCCATTGCTCCCTTACTTTTATTGTTGTTTTTGATATCTCAATTGCTAAAATTGTGATAGAAGACTAAGCAGCGCTCTATCAAAGGCAATGTGCTCCACATCACTGTCTTTCTTCATGATCCCCCACCCTCTCAACTCAGCCCGAAGCTTTTACTTTCAGCTGTTGCTAGGAAACTAGGAGTCGTGGTAGATTCTCCTTGAAGGCAGGCACAGCTTTCTGTCCATGTAGTGGATGCAGCTGTGCCATTCAGTGCCACTGGGAGGGTGTGTTCTTTCAGGAACTATTAATGCCAGTTATCTCAACAGACCCAGGCCAGAGGTTAACACAAGGTGCATGTCATCATCGTCCGGTCAGTGTTGCAGAGAAACATTCTGGAGATCTGCTTTGCAGATTGTGATGTAGCCTCAGTGTAGACTTCACTTTGAGTTAAGCTCTTCATGGCTCATTAGTTGCAAATAGATGCTTTCTCTCCGTGCAGATTTGCAGTTTTGAGCGGGAGGATGAAGGGTTCCAGTTTACGTCACTTTGAGATTTGTATCGTTGTGTACAAAACCCGTCTTTTAATCTACAGCGCTCTCGATGCAGTTCTCATGAAGTCGCAAAGGACTCAAACATCAGAATGGAAAAAGAGTGTTAGTGTATCAGAGAACACTGAGGCTATTTTTGTTGTAAAGTTAAAGTTGCTGTAAGCAATTTCTTTTAAAAAATACCACACATAAAATATCACTGAAATGGGGGTCTTGAAAAATAACACTTTTTTTTGTGCAAAAAACTGTGACGATAAAAAAAGACCTGTAATCGAATGCGTTTCTGATTTGTTTATATATTTCTGTCGACTGCATGACCATATTCATTTGTTTTCTAACGTCACTAGCTTTAAAAATGCTACATCGCTGCATGGCGAATGCATAAAAGCAACCAACTGGATATAAACTAATGCAAATAGATGCTAACAATCATGACATTAAACATGTGTTTTTGTCACGTAGTTATAACCGCTTGAGGTTCTAGTAATGTTAGCGTCTTCTCAGCCTGGACAGCAAACATTCTGCTGTTCTCCATTAGTGCACCCTCTAGTCAACAAATTAATTGCTTTATAATGATATGAAAACACTAGTGCACTGGAATACCGTTTCATCGTCTTGTTTTGTAAAGTCGTCAAAAGTCTGTCTGCATATTCAAATGAAGACAAAATGAGTGCATTCATTCTTCTTACTGTGTTTTTGGGACATATAGCAGAAGTAATCCCCGCAGGTTTCAGAATGCGTGCCTTGCAGATAAGAATGTTGAAATTCATGGCACTGCTGAGAGGATCACATGGCCCTGCTGATGGGTAATGTGATCCTCTGGTGTCTTCTCATTGTAACACTGGTGTGGGGTTTTGTGAGTGTGTGTGTAAACTCACAGAGAATGAAACTCAAAAAGAGCTGCAGAGGAGCTAAACATATGGAATGGGCCTGTGTTTTCTTTAAGGGCCTTTTCAGACCTGTAGATTATTTGCTTTGTTCCGAAACAGGGACATATGTATTTTGTTACAACGTTTTCTTCTTGGTTCGGTTCACTTTCACAAGGCAACATTTCAAAGCGTACCAAAATGTGTTTATGCAAGCCACATGTGAGCAAAACGGTCCTCTTATTGGTCAGAGTTCACCGGTTTACGTTCCTCTGCGTCATCCATTAAGATGGATTGACAAGTTCACTCCACAGGCTTATTGTGGCTTTATCTGTAGCTGTCATGACAAACACTAGCTTATACGCATGTACCCTTCATTCCTGCTCTGACTGATAAATTCATTAATTCATATATATATATAATTTACAATGCAGTTAATACAAGAATCAAGGCTTCTTCTGGACAGAATTCTTGCACTGCAGGGAGAAAAGCATTTACAAAACATTTTAATATGAAGAGGCGCTCTTTGGTTTTCAACCACAAAAACTCACAGAATCAGACAGTGCTGCTTTTTATATAGCACATTTTCCATTATGAGTTATGATACCTCTTAGTTTGTTGGTCCGTTGAGTCGGGATTGCTGTCTCACCTCAACCGAACCGCCCTAGAGTTCATTTTTAATCTGGCCGAGACCAAAATACTACAAAAAAGAAATAAAGGGCTACAGTTAACAATCCTTCTTTTGAAGAGATCAAAATCTAATTGATTTGCTTTCTCAGTGTCTCTGGACTTTTTATATATACGATTCATCAGTGTACAGTATTCCTAAGGCAAATTCTGTTTGCTTTACATAATAATCAAACTGGAACCATATAAAAATATCTAAAAAAACTAAACAAAACTTGAAACATGATCAATTTGAACAAAAGTAAATTAAGTATATTAAAATGTAACAATTTGAATGTATCTTGTTTTATTTTATTTATCTTTAAATAAATGTTTTTAAAGGATGTTTAGATATTTAATGGAAAGATTTTTTTAAACAAATAGGATATTTTGTAGTGTAGAATTGTGAAAACTACCTTTTTTTTGAAGTTTTAGTCTGAGGAAGCTGATTTTCTTTTTATGGAACACTGGAGTCTTTGATTAATAGATGAATATGATTGTGTTATGTAGACTACAAGCATATTGTGCTGGTTATTGTCTTTGAAAGGCAGATGGCAAAAAACGAAGCAGTTCCAGGACGTTGCGTTGTGTTGTTAGTCACATGGTTCAACAGATTTGTGGTATGTGCTCTTGGCTGCTTGTGCCGTACCCACCAACAACAAAACGACACAGGCACACTGTTTACTGACAAGTGTGACGACAATGATTCATTTAAAGGGTGGTTGTAAAGCATCATTTCCTCATTTTAGCAACGTCAAGGCCACATGAATTCAAAATTAGCATCAGAAAGGAGAACTGCAATCATTCCGAACTCTTTCCAGTTTGTTTGTACTCTAGTTCTTAAATTGCATCATGGATACCCTAAAACAATCACCACTCAGTTAACTGATGTGAGGTCAAAAAGTAGTATTTTTTTGTCTCTAGTTGCAGAAGAATCCTGGTGTGTACCCTGCAGATTGACTCACAGCCTGGTGACTTCTGCCATGCCGCAGTGAGCACTGATCGCTTACATAAGACTACAGAAGAGATCAGGCAGAGAGAAGGAAAAGCCTGAGGGGAAGGCTAGTCTAGCCGAGTGTCTTCTGACCAACTTCAATTGCGTCCCTGTAACTTCATGGAATCAGAAGGTTTTTGTTTGACTTGAGATGTTTGGCTTTTTATATTATCGTTAGAGTTTGTTTGTTGAATGTTAAACAACAACTACTCAACCTGAAGAACTGCTTTATAGATAAAATTAACTACTTTAACAGTTGATCTTTACAAAGGAACTGAAATCAACACCTGAACTGACTTCATCTGAACAATGACACTATTTTCTTTTAAGAGCCGCTGGACAGCCAAAATTAACTGTTTGGATTATTGAATAATTTTCCTGTTATCACTGTAAAGCTGCTTTGAAAAAAATCTATATTGTATAAGGCATTATTTAAATAAAGGTGACTTGACTTTTTTTCTCAGATATGGCTGTTTTAAATTAAGTGACTCGTGTAACTCCTTACTGAGTGTGACAAGACGAGAAACATTTTACATTTTCGACACATTAGACATACAAATAAAAGTACATGTGTGCATATTTTAATGCTAATATTAATTACAAATAGTTCAAAATTACCCACAATTAGACCTAGAATTTCCTTAACTGTTTTATTTATTTATGCTTTCATTGCATTATATTAATAAAGTTGACATTCTTGTTGGTGCTTGCCTATGCAAATGTTGTTGCCACAATTCTATGTGGTTGCTAGTGTGTTCCCATGTAGCTTCAAATGCCTTTCAGAGGGTTTTTAAGTGTGTTATAGTTGCTACGAGGTTCTGGATGATTGCTAGGGTGTTCTTGTTGGGGCTTTTACATGCAGAAGTCATTCCCAACATGCTAGAGTGTAATGAGTGGTTGCCATGGTGTTGCTATGTGTGTTATGTGGTTGTTAGTGAATTCTGAGTGGTTGCCAGGGTGTTGCTATGTGTGTTATGGGGTTGTTAGTGAATTCTGAGTGGTTGCCAGGGTGTTGCTATGTGTGTTATGGGGTTGTTAGTGAATTCTGAGGGGTTGCCAGGGTGTTGCTATGTGTGTTATGGGGTTGTTAGTGAATTCTGAGTGGTTGCCAGGGTGTTGCTATGTGTGTTATGGGGTTGTTAGTGAATTCTGAGTGGTTGCCAGGGTGTTGCTATGTGTGTTATGGGGTTGTTAGTGAATTCTGAGTGGTTGCTAGGCCAGTGCTAGGGTGTTCTTGTTGCAAAAGTGGTCATCACCACACAATGCAGCATTGTTATGCAGTTTAGTGTGGTGGCGAGTTGTTACGTATTTACTAGAGTGTTCTGAGTGGCTAGATATGATTTGAGTACCTCGTTGTAAATCTATAGGTTTATTTCTCATATTTCACCTGATTGTTCAAAAAAGTAACACACCCCTCAACAAAATGCATAATTGGATGTGTAATTTTCTAATTTATGTCTGTAGCACAAATGGTTGCACTCTGAATTTCCAAAATTGAGTTTGGAAGCATCACTTACGTTATTTTAAAAGAATAAACGCTATTAAGCTTTCAGTCAGGGTATCTGTTCTGAGAATATTTTAAATGAAAAGAGTTGTTAATTCATTTCCTGATTCACAACACTGCAGCTTTTTATTGACCTACAGTAGCTGATTGATTTTCAGGAAGTGTGACCGTAACCGTAAACTTACTGAAAGCACAAAGAAAAATCACATTTGAAAAATCAATAGTTCACGTTAAGTTGAGAGGATTTGGTATTTTTTCATGAAACGCATGGTATCCTCCTGAATTTTAACAGAGATAAAAATCTATTTGGCATTTAATTATCACCTCATTCTCAAGCAGCTTTTTCTGGGCTTGAAAATTATTCTGAATGTATCCAACCTGTCATGAGTAAACCCATCACAAATGAACGTTATCGAAACTACTGCTAATAAAATCCTTGACCCTATTGCCGTTAGCTACCTAACCAACGGTCTGACATCTGTGGAGCGGTTCCCCATCAGCTTTAAGACCCAGTTCTCCGGACACCACTTCCATCACGTGGTGCTGGGCGTTTACTGTAACGGCCGCTACGGCACCCTGGGTATGAGTCGCCGTGCTGACCTTATGGACAGATCTCTGAGCTTTCGTACGCTCAGCGAGTTGGTGTTCGACTTTGAGGACTCATACCGCCGCTACCAGCACACCATGAAGAAGATCAAGATCGGCCTGTACGTGCCCCATAATCCCCATGTTTTCCAGCCTATTGAGTGGAACTATCTGGTGATCAACGCCTGCAAGCAGGGCCATGAAGACATGCGCAAAGAGCTGGAGAAGCACGGCCGTGACATGAGGATGAAGGTGAGTCAATAAAATGTTATTTTTGTATCGATATACTATTATATCTTTTGTTAATATATTAAATAAGTTTACATTTTTATCTTTTCTGTGTTCATTTTAATTTTAGTTAAAATTTAGTTTTTTTTTTTACATGTATGTATTGTTTATAATACATTTTTTTGTCATAGTTTATTAGTTTTAGTTATTTTAGTACTTCAGCTTAAACTAAAAGAAAATGAGAAAGGTTGCCTTGCAACTAGCTGAAATAAAATACGTTTAGTTATATTTTATTTAAATGTTAATGTTTATTTTATTTTAAAGTAATGAAAATGTTTTTATGGTTTTAGCTTGACAGTAGTTTTAATTACTAAAATTACTTAGTTTATAGTTAATAACAAAACTAAGATATTAAGATAAGCTGATATTTTCTATAAGCATATTATTGAGACGATTTATTAATATATTATTGATATTCATATTTATGCTGCCTTAAATTTTGCCAAAATGACATATCTTAGGTTTTGGAACCGAGACCTACACTGCATCCAAAATTGAATACTTCCCTACTATGTAGTATGCGAAAAACAGTACGCCAAAAGAGTAGTATGTCCGAATACATAGTATTCGAAAAACAGTGTGCGAAAAGTCCCTGGATGACCTACTACTTGCACCAAGATACAGAAGTGTGCATTCGATGGACACTTTACTTTCCCGTCAGGCCATTGGAGGGGATTTATGAATGAAAGTGAAACGATGCAACTGATGCCGGTAGGTCACGTAACAGTAACAACATGGCGGATGTAGTATGTCCGAATTTCATTCATACTTCCCATATTCATACTATATATAGAGCATACTTTTTTAACAGTCGCAAAGTAAATTCAAATTCAAATGTAGTACCTACTCAGACAGTACGCGATTTTGGTCACAATGCTAATGTCCATCTCAAAAAACTAAGCTAATTCAGTGGTCAGACTTCCTGTGGGAGTGCCTGTACTCTGTGTTTTTTTAATTAAACATTTATGTTTTACCCTGGTTCAGTTATGACTGGATCAGCAGAGGTCATATTTGTCCTTAGATGTCTCTTGAAGAGTTACAGACTCGCTTGAGATTGTAACATTGGACATGTTTATCATGTAGACGGTAAAAAGTAGGTCATGTGCTCCCAGTTTCTCAGAGGCGGCCTTGACTTGACCGCAGTCAGCTGTGACATAGTTTTCATTGGCGTGAGCAGAGAGTGGAAATTGCGCTCTGGATGTTTGAAAGGAATGCATGTTTTTATGGATGTTAAAAAAAATGTGGGACCTTTTTTAAAACCTAAATGTTTTTGCAATTAGTCTTTAATGTTTAAGCTATATGAACATCTTAGAGCATGTGATAGAATATATAGGCCTATATATACTTTTCCCTTCAACATACAATGTGCAATTTCAGAGTGCTTTCTTGTTTCTTTTTTTAAAGTCTTTTTGACTAACTAATTATTAAACTAGTCATCTTTAAATCAAGGACATAAATATATGTCTGTTTGCAGAAATTGCTTGTGCATTTAAGATGAACATGAAATCAAAATTGACTTTGGCAATCCATCTTAAAAGAGTTTCTTGAAAACCCAGCATCTGGCATCATCAGCATGGAGCCGACAGAGTCACTCATTATGAATCTCATTCTTAAAATCAACTATAACAATTGAGAACATTGCAATGTCAAGTTACCTCTCATCGCTTGTGCTGCTCATCATGTGGGGAAAGCACAATATATCGAGCGACTGAGAGATTGGGACATCTGTTGTCTAGTAGCATAATGAAGTTAATGAACGTCATCAAGTTAATGAACGTAATGTGGAGTCTTTCATAATGCTAGGTTTATTTGTGCTGCAGTCACTAATGAGAAAACACAGTGAGAGCGATTCAGCGTTTGCTCCCTGTGGTGTGAAAAAGTTCAGTTTAACAAACTGATTGTAGATTTGTCGTTTTCCTGCACCGGATCCCTGTCGGGTTGATGATAGGCAGTATTCCTCATCTGTTAGTTTCTCAGCTTGCCTTTTACCACCTTGAAGATTTTGAGCCCTTTTTTCATTCTAATAGCCTTTCATGAAGATAAAAATGATCTGTATTACCTCATGCCGCTATATATAATTTGACTTTAATTTCACTTGCATAATATATTAGCTTATTCACAAATATAAAATAATGAATATAAAATGAAAGTTTTAAACCAACTGGGTTTTATTACAGATCCTGAAGTCGTCCAGCGCTCAGTCTCCGATCAAAGAACGAAGCCGAGGCAAGTCTTTATCACCGCGCCGCCGATCAGCCAGCAGTCCCCAAAGACGCCAACATGTCCACAGAAGAGACAAATCGTAAGTAATGGACGCTTTGATGTTGTGAAATACATCCACTGGTGTGAAAGTCGCTTGGTAGAAAAGTCTCTGTCAAGAAAATAAGTTTAAATGCAGTCGTAAGCTGTTAGTGGTTTATCGGCAGTGACTCGTCATGACTTGCATCTGGCCATGGAAGCTTTAGAAGTAATTACTTTGGGGTTCATTTGTTAAATGTTGACACATTTTTAGTCATCTGCATTTTTTGGGTGCTAATGTATACAGCAGCAGCAGCAAGCAAAAAATCTAGTTTCTATGAGGATACAGTGACAAAACATTGCTGGGATGTGAACTCACGCTGTCAGAGGTGTTCAATATTAGTCTTCACTCACCGCTCAAAAACGCCAGGTCTAACGTTGGGGAATACTTGCGTAGTTTGGGGGGTAATTCATGTACGCTATATTGTACAGCAACAGCATGTCCCTTACTTGCTCTGCAGCAGCAGCCTAGAAGATCTATTCCGCCAAGACCAAGCATATCAACACTGTCATATCCATTACCATGCCAAACACTCCAAGAGTTGTCATGACAGAAAATATACACTGCTCGGCAAAAAAAAAAAAAAAAAGGAAAAAAGTTTGGATTTAAATAGGCAAATGCTATTTAGTCTATGATTCGATCATTATTGCAGTGATTATTATGTTTCTAGCTTATTGTATGTCTGGCAACAGTTCTTCTAACCCTAAGTGATGGAGTTTGTAGCTTTTCATTTCTTAAACAACCATGTAGGAAGACACGCCATGGCCATTGGCCATATTCTACGATGGCAATGTCAAGATTCATCAGGATTAAATTGTGAAAGAATAGTTGGAAGGGAGCATGAAGAATCATTTTCACACATGAATGGGCACCTCTGACTGAGTCCAGACCTTAAATTCATTGAAAGTCTTTGGGATGTGCTGGAGGAAACTTTACAGAGCGCTGGACTCATTGCATTGTCAATTCAAGATCTTTAAAAAAATGTATGCACGTCTTGATGGAAATAACATCAACATTTAGAGGATAATTTTTTGGTCAAGATCTTTAGTCATGTGGGAAAATTATTCTTCAGTGTATATTATACAACAAAATTCCAACTCTTCTTTGAAAATAAGGAATTCTAACACTTTTCCAATTCAAATTGCATTCAGTGTGAACACTCCTTGACATTTGTAGACACTTCGTAAGCTTTTGTAGCAGTCGCTAAGGTTACTGAAGACGACACGTTGTCTGCTCATGTTTCATGTTCATGCAGTGTCCTTAACCCAGTGCATTCTCATTAGAGTTGTGATGGTGACACTGCGAAACAGCTGGTGGTAATTCGTTGACTAATCTCATCTAGCAGCACATGGTTGGCAAGGTCTCATGTTACCACGACCCTGTTCCTCTCGTCCAGGCAGTTGACTTTAATGTCTCTATAGCAGCACAGCACAAATACTAGCGGAGAAGCTCTTTTATCAGGCTGAGTGGACCAGAAAACCCCTTTTAGCACTGCTGATCACCTTACAAGGGAGACCTCGGGCTGCTTTTGTTTATGGTGTTGAGGAAATAAGATTCCTTTCCTCTTAGTTCAGCCCCTGGGAAATATTGGCAGTGCTCTGTATCTACTAGGAGCAGAGTCATAAAAAGTGACAGTGATAGATAGCAAAGCTTCCTCTCTAAAAAGAAGTGGCTGTTTTAGCAAGGCATAAACACAAAGGGATCCCTAAGCTGTGGAAAAAAGAGTTAGGACTAGTTATTTAAGCAAAGTGGCGTTTTAAACGCCCTCTCCTGTCAGTGCAACTGCCCTCAGGCATTACACTGGGTTGGCACTCACTCTAATAGGATGTGAGTCCAATGCAACAGCTGTGGTGGATGCGGGCCTCACTGATATGTGACGCTCAAATGAACCCATGTATAATCCTTCCATATGAGCATACAGTGATAATCAGCAGGTCCTGTTGTGTTTTAGCGTTTCAGAGCTCAGCGTCTGGTGATGTAACTTTATCCTCTGATGCAATGGATTATGTTAAAGCCGGTGTGCTTTAGTTTCTGTGTTGGGGTAACTAATTGCGCGGCCACATTTACCATTTTTCAGCAAATTTTCGCAGGCAAATTCTGGTCATTTCAATAGGAATCCGCGTGATTCCCCCCCGAGCAGATTTCATAACGGGGTCAAGTTGGTTCGTAGAACCAAAGATTCGTAGAACCGTTTCTCTTGCATATTTAACACTGAAAATGTTTTATTCATTCTAGTGAATCTGTTCGTTCTAAACGGTCCTTTCTGTCATATGAGGCATTCATTGAACTTTTCAGTGCTATACTTATGAGCAGTGTTGTTATTGTTAACTAATACAAAAACCATTAAAAATCATTTTCTGTAATTGAAATAAAATTAATTACAGTATAAGTATTAGAAGAAAAAATGAAATAAGTTGAAGTTTAAGTATTAAAATCACTAAAACTAAAATTTTAAGAAAAATAAATCTTTTTAAAAAAAAGGTTCCAAATAACTAATAAAAATGAGAAAATAACATACATTTACGAATCAAACTGAAACCTAAAAATATATAAATAAAAGCTAATTCAAAATATTAAGTTCTATAATACTTATTAGACCATTTATGATGAACCAATTCACTAAAATGAATCAGACCTTCCATTTTAGTGAATCAGTTCGTCTTAATTTAAAATGATCTAATGATCATATGAAGTGATGGAAAGTCCAGTTGATGCAAGTGAATCGGTTCATGTGAATGATTTCAGAAAAAATATTTTCTGATTCAAGTCTCTGTACTATTTTTAGTTATGTAGATTTGGGTGTTTTTGTTGTATTTGGTATAAATATACCTTTTTAGGATTGACACCATAAATTAAATTAAATAAATCAAAACTTTTTTTTTTACTTAAGTGCTCAAATAAGTGAAGAAACACGCTCTCTTAAAGAAACACGCTGACTTTTTGGGACTTTAGCTTATTCACCGTATCCCCCAGAGTTAGATAAGTCCATACATACCCTTTAATCTCCGTGCGCAGAGCCGATCCGCCCTATACGCTCACTACGCAAGCTGCGTAGGGCCCCGCAAACCTACTCAAGGCCCCGCCTTCCCCTCCTGTCATAGCGTGTCAATTAATGTGTACAACATCTATGACAAAATGAAGCGAAACTATCCTTCTCGTCACGAAACGAGAGAAAAAAACAAGAAAAAAAAAACATGAGAGTGAATTGCGGGAACAACAATAAGGTTGTGTTCTCTCCTCTCCAAGTTTCAGCAAAGTAAAGTTTATGTGCATTTCTATTGTGTTTTTTCGGTATTGCTATAAGCTGGGCAGGCAGTGCATCTCTTGCATCACTTTGTGCCTGACAAAAGTGAGAGTAAAATACAATTATTTATTACGTTTGTTTTTGATAAACGAAAAAGTGCAACAGTGTTTGTTTACTGCAGCTCGGAAAAGATAACCGCGCCGCGCGAGTGTATCATGCGTTCATATGCGCGTGCACGAAATGAAACGCGCATTTTTCAAGCAGAAATATATGTGGAGACCAGACATACTGCTGTACAATATATGGGCGTGAATGATGGCACTCCTCATCAAAGTACACATTATACATACTTTTAAAACAAGAGACTTATTATCTAGTCAATGTGTAGTTAAAAACTCTAAACAACTGCACTAATTATGCAAGATGGAAAGCAATGTATTGACAATTTGACATTGATTGACTATTGATTTATAGGCTATATTGAATTTAAAATGTTGATTAGCTGGACATACTGGTCAATATGGATACACATCCCTCAGTAAATAATAACCATAAATCAAGAATTGCTTCAACACACATGATAAAAAAGTATTTTATTTATTTTTACTAGGGCCTCTTAGTTACATTTTTATCTACCAATGTCTATTTTTGATTTCAGGAATTACATGTTCACTTGTACAAAAGTTAGATGTCATCACTCACAGGGATTATTGATATCTGCATCACTAGTTCACTAGTTAAATATTACAAGAGCCAAGCCATAGTATAATTTGTATTTGAAAATGTATAAAAGGAAATTGGGAGTTAGTTTGTGATATTCTTCTCAATTTCTAGACAGTCCAAATAGACTGGTGTTGCCCATACTGATGCCGAAAATGCCCAGGCTGTAGAGAGAACCAAAGTTAATCCCAAAAGTCAAAGCTCAGGGTTATAATTAATTATTTTCTTCTTATTTATGTTTAAGTTAATATTCACTTACTTAATAATATTCATTTCTTATCTTAATATTCTATAGAAAATACTATTTACTATCAGTAAATATTGTTTGTTTAAACCTCATTCTGTTCTATTGTTGTACTTATTCTTTGACTGTTTTGTGTAAAGGAGGGAGGATTGTATTGGGAGCACTGAAGTGTCAGGTGTGACTGTGTGGCAATGGCAAATGGGTTACATAGCTCACGGCGTCACGGGCCAGGTAGAGGGCCCCTTAGTAGAATTTTGCTTAGGGCCCCAGGGAGGTCAGGATCGGCACTGTCCGTGCGTGCCGTAACTGTCTGACGCACCCACCACTAGCCTAGCTTAGCACAAAGACTGGAGGTAAACGGCTCCAGCTAGCATTCTGCTCCCAATAAGTGACAAAATAATGGCAACATTTTCCCATTTACAGGTTGTGATTTGTATAGTCACAGTGTGTACAAGGAACAAGGTCACATGAGACAGATCTTCTAACCGTATAAATACTGGGAACTATATTCTCAGAAGGCGAAGCACTGCTACTTGGGCGGAGTGATTAGCGCAACACTCGGAGCGAACTCTCTGCTCCTCACCACGGGGCTTCTCAGGTGCTGCGAGCAAATCACTCCACAGAAGTAGCAGTGCTTCGCCTTCTGAGAATATAGTTCCCAGTATGTATACGATTAGAAGATCTGTCTCATGTGACCTTGTTACTTGTACACACTGTGACTATACAAATCACAACATGTAAATAGGAAAATGTTGGCGTTATTTTGTCACTTATTGGGAGAAGAATGCTAGCTGGAGCCGTTTACCTCCAGTCTTTGTGCTAAGCTAGGCTAGCGGTGGGTGGGTCAGACAGAGTTACAGCACGCACGGAGATTAAAAGGGTATGTATGGATGGACTTATCTAACTCTGGGGGATACGGTGAATAAGCTAAAGTCCCAAAAAGTCGGCGTGTTCCTTTAAAATGATGCAAGATAATGATCGTCAAAGATGCTCTTATAGCATATGTTTGTGTTAAGAAATTAAAAAATACCACAGCAACGTCCCCTTTGTGTTCTAGCTTGAGCCCATGAGTTTTGTTTAATTGCATGGATTGAAGTGTTGCTGTTGACATGTCTAAAAAAGAACTGTTGATTGTTGTGTATTACAATGCTGTAATTATTTAGCCAATCTAATGCACCTCTCAGATGACATGCCATGAAACGATACCAAAGGTCTGACTGCAGATCTGTGGTCCTCCTGCTTCCCGATCGAAGCTATTTTTGCTGTGTTCTATAGCACCTTCCTGTCACATGCTCTGAGATGTTAATTACTGAGCCCCACACATACACTAGTGTGCCAGCCAGCTGCTGAAACACACCACCCATTTAACGTCAGCATCACCCTCAATTACACTGAAGAACTGCACAGCGCACACATCTCTTGGCAGTTGAGTTTTTAACTCACTTACAGTAGAAAGAATGATGAAGTTACGAAAAGAATCTGCTCTCCAATGAACCCCCTCAGTTCTGCAGTTGATGATTCTGAAGTTTTGCCACTGTGATAAAACCTGCAGCATGTGACAGTCCCTGAAGCTCTCAAAAGGAAACATATTCTACAAATACAACACCTCTTATACAAATACGCCTCTTACAGGGATAGTTCACCCAAAAATGAATATTCTGTCATTATTTACTGATCCTCATGTTGTTCCAAACCTGTATTCTGTGTATTTTGTTCCATAGGACAGGGGTTTTCAGTCTTTTAGATGCCACTTCAAAATATGATCATCCTCATGCAAGGGAACCCCATCCTAAAATTTAAAAGGCATATATAGTTTCTTGTACAAAGACCCAACTTATATTGTGTAAAAAAAAATAGTGTCTGAAATATTATTAGAAAAATAAGTCACATTATTATGTTTTTTTTTTCTATTCAGATTTATTATTTACTGTTTTTACCTATACTTCTCTCTGTAACTCATTTAGATGTAACGTCATTTAACTCTTTTCAAGTAGCTATAGTGACCACTGCTGTCGGAACTCCAGAGGGACAATATAAACATGGGCGTCGGAACCATTGTATATGGGTGGGACAAGACCCACCCACTTTTTGAAGACCAATGATATAGACCTTATTCACAGCAGCGCCATCTTTGATTTTTAACAGGAATGAAAGCGAGGCTGTGAGGGATAGACCTCCATCTCTTCAGTGGGTTGTACTGCTATTAAATGTGTTTGTGGATTGTTCTGCTGACAAAACCATGCAAAAATATGTTTCTGAGAAATTCCAGTAGAGCAAATAATCCAGACAATATGATCTGTTTAAAATTATAAGTGATCTAGGAGCTTTATACAGCTTTTTTACAGCGGATCCCATTGAAAACACAGTAAGTCTATCCCTCACAGCCTCACTTTCATACCTGTCATGGCGCTGGTCTGAATAAGGTCTATTGGACCCACTCTTTTACCATCTCTACTTCATTCAGCGCATATGTCTCTTCGCGTTTCAGAGCACCGTCAGTCAAATCTATTCCACTTGAGGAATGACCTAATAAATTAAAATCCATTTCCGCTGAATCGCTACATTATATTTCTCAACGAGATGCAACTGATGAAAATAACTGCCCGTTTTACCCTTCCAGTCAAATATTGCGTTGCAAACATCAGTACCAGCTTTATGTTATCATCGGGGTAATCCACGGATAGCTGTGCATTTAATACACGACGTGAAGCAGAGTTCAGTTTACTTGTTTAATTAAAAGGCACCAGAATACAATGAAATGGCATTTACTCCAGGAAAATATTTTTAGGGGAGGACCCACCCACTTTTTTTATGCTTCCGACGCCAATGAATATAAATATATATAACAGGTTGCAGATTTATCTGTAACTTGCATTTACAAAATAGATACAGTGAATATACTATATTATCAGTATAATATACTATCAGGGTTCTCAAGCTTTATCAAAAGCTTGGAGTGAGATCAGATGCAGTTAGGGGAGGAGTCCTAATGGAGCCTCGCCCCTGCCCATCTCCGCGCCCCAATTTTACCCATTGTTCATAATTAACCAGCACAAATTTAAATTATTACAATTGGTAAATCTGGTAAATGACAGAGCAATTCATAACATCAAATATACTCTTTAATGTTATATTTCAAAATTACAAATGCAATGGCAATGATTAATGTATGTTTCGACAGGATATAAAATATTACTCAGAGCACTCTGCTTTAATACATGTAGCCTTAATGTAAGTAGAAAGACTATTAATACAGAATAACATTTCCCTTAGTTTCAGATTACGTAAGCTAGCCAAACTGAGCCAAAGCTTCTGGCCTGGTTGCGAAGTAGTTGTAGAGTTTTTGACACATCAATAATAATGTATGCGATGGGCTATATATTAAATGTTCTAGCCTAGACGAGCTTTCTTCCAACTTACCTTCTCCATCACGACGTGTGTTCGCGCGATGTTGTTGGTTACCTAGTAACGAACGTACTGTGTCCCGAGAATGTTCCGTCAACTTCCGTGTGTTCGCGCATCTACGTTGCCTAGTAACGAACGCAATCTGGCCGAGATACGTGCTGGCGCCAGGAAACTTCACTTTGTGTGCCTGCGCCTCGTATACAACGTTATATTTAAAGCTTGCAGGACAACTTGGTTGGCATTGCCTTTTCAGCGTGAGAAATACACGGTGTGGTGTGTGAACTGGTTGAATCGCGTGTGTCTCAGGGCCAATGCGTGAGACTTGAGAACCCTGAAACTATACTATAATATACTATTCCTGTCTATCTCTGATCAATAAAGATATGAAATACCCAGAAGGTAAGATGAAACATCTGATTCTCTCCAGACTTTCCACATCAAGTCTGTTGAGTGAACGGGAAATTCCACAGGGAAAATGAAATTTGGCTCTGGTACAACAGATCTGCTCCTGCCCTTTTCCTGAGTCCCCTCCCTGTCAAAGTGCATTATCTCCACTCAGGGCTATTTCTAACACACAGGATGTTTGCTTGTCTACAGGCTCACCCCCGCCTCCTCTGTCTCCTCCTTGCAGTTGTCCTCAGATGTCCACATAAAATGCAGACAAACACTTTCAATGCCGACTTTGTACATCTTGTACCCACAGAATTTGGACCGTTCAGAATGTGATGATCTTCCTGAAGGTTGTTCTTCAGTTTTCATGTCCAAAAAGTAGTGCGTTGTAGAAAAAAGGAGCTATATAATTATATATTTTGAATATTGGCCTAACTACTGATGATTAAAAAATAACTCAATATAAAAGGTTGAGTTATAAAAGTTTGTTGTTTGGCGGCAACATTCTAATCTGAAAAATGAAGCCTACTCGGAAGTGAAAAATTCATCGAAAAACCCGCTAGGGGCAGGTCCCAAAAAGGAGCAAATGTCCATAGACCCCCATGTTAAAACGTCCGTTTTCACAGCATAAATTCATGTTTTTACAGGTTGGTCCCATGGACTTTTACTGTATTTTTCGATAGGTTCCGAGTCCCTGACAACTGTGAGGGGGGTGAATTTTTTTCTAACTCGTTAGTTTAGATCGAATTTAGATATAAAATGTATGACAAATAAGGGCGTGGTTAACTTTGATTGACAGCTTGATTGACAGCTGATAACGGGCTGCGCCGAGTGGAATTCCTGAAATGTGACGTCTCGGCCATGATCTGACACAGCACATCATTCCACCTCTGTATCCTTCCTGAACATTTGTATTGAAATATCGTAAGAGTTTCCAAGATGGCGCCGCCCATACCCCCCATAAATGGCCTCAAATCCGTTCTTCAGAAAGTCTATGGGTGACGTCACAGACGCTTTGTCCATATTTTTTACAGTCTATGGTTTTGACTAGTCACTGGCAGCTATTGTTGCTGTGGTGACTACAATGACTAATCAATTTACATTTGTTTAGTAACACTGGTGTTTTTTTGTTTTGTTTTTTGCCTAAGAAACATTCATTCTTAGTCTGTTATGAAGGAAGAAATTGTAAAAGGTAGTTGTAGAATACCTTTTGTAAATTGTAGAGGATCTGCCTTGTCACTGCTGTGCGATTGATCGCCTGACGCTGAAGCGCCTGCTTCAAATAACCAGCATCAGTTAAAAGAACATGGAGGCTTATTGATTATTTCACAAGAGTAGTAGCGTCAAAGTGAATGGTGGAAGAGAGAATGTGATGGACCTTTAACAGTTACTGCTGTGCTGAAGCGCTTGGTTCTTCAGTAGCACTGTGTGTTCTCAGCAGGACTGAAGGATGAGGTTGAACATTATTGTGATTTATCTGAGATTTAAACTAGACCAATACAAAGGTTAGTTCTGGTCCACAGCTTGCATTTATGTAAAAGCATTTCAGATTTTCAGTATTTCATCACCTTGGAATTATAAGGTTCTATCTGACATTTTTGCCAAAATTGATCTATTCACATATTCCTATTCTGCGTGCTTAACATTTTGTGTACAATGCTTAACAATGTTGTTTAACATTTTTGTAACTTTTTATTTAGAAAACAAAAAGGTTCTATATCTACAACGTCGAATGGAATGCAAAAGTTTTGAAGCTCAATATCTCAAAACCGCTCCGAAAGAATGCCGATAGAACCTTATAATTCCAAGGTGGCGACTTGTATCAATTCACTTTTTGGTGTTAGAAAGACAGTTGTCAGTGAAAAAAAAAAGAAAAAGAAATTAGCTGGTCATATTATGTCTAATGTCAGTTATTCAATAGTAAAAGTAAACTATGTAGGTGTATTTGTTAGGGACTATATCTTCAAATGGAAAGATGAATTTGCTTGACAAAAACATTTTAATGTAAGATTGTGGCCGTAATATTTTAACATAATATCTTCGGAACACGGATGAAGATCTTTTTGATGAAATCTGAGAGATTTCTGTCCTACTATTGACAGCTAAACAACTACCACTGACACTTAAAGTTCATAAAGAGATCCTTAAAATGAATCCATATAAATTGAGTGGTTTAGTCCAAATTTTCTGAAGAGACTATTGCTTTATATGATGAAACGGTTTTAATTTAGGCTTTTATTCACATATAAACATCCATCAACTCACACATCAGTGATTCATGTAATATTTTTTAATATTTTTCTTTATATATATTTTTGCCTTTTTACACTCTTTTTTTTCACAGAGGTGGTTGATTCTGCTCTAAAACAATTAATCTGTGATCCAAAAGGTTTGTCATATTTGTCATTATGCAACAATAATCTCCAAAATGAAACTAACATAAGCATGTTTATTTGCAGGCCAGCAGCACTGGACAGAAAGCCAGCAGAGCTCAGCACTCTCAGCGATGGCTACCAGATCCGCATCTGAGACACTACAGCTTTATCCTCCACACGTCCTCCCTCCACCCAACATCTTCTTAAACACTATTTAATGCACATTCTCAACTGTACAGTATATTAAACATATTTATAGTTGTACTTGCGTGTTAGGTAACATGGGTGCCCTTCTCAAATTTAAAAGAGATTAAAAAAAAAAAATGTTTGAAAAAGAACGTTCTTTTTCCAGCCATAGCATATTTTTTTAATAGTGGAAATTTTAAGTAGGAACCATTTAGGGAATGTTTTACCCAAATAATCGTCAAGCATTTTAGAAGACAAAAAAATATTCAAGCATATATGGAGATTGTGGTGGGGGAGCTGTATTTTCGGACTGAATCTTCACTAGCAGTGAGAGCTGGAGTGTGAATGGATTGTGTTTGGCAGAGAGATGAAAACCTCGGTGCCTCGTGCTGTAGTGGTGGTAGTTTTGGAGACTGACTGTCCCTTTTGTAGGAGAAGACAGAAGCTTTTTTTTGCCAGAGGCGCAAGAACGCAAGGGACCAGAGCATCAGAGAGCTACCCATTCTGCTCACAACAACTGTATTCATTTTTAGTTGTTACCTGCACACAGTCACAAACATGGATGGAATGGACATGATTTATTGACTGAAGGTTTGAGGCTAACTTACATTGAAGGCTTTGTACTGTTTTATTTTATTTTTTTCTCATAAAAATATCACGGTTGTAATTGTAGAGAAATAGTTTTTAATTTTTTTGTATTATTTAAAAAAAAAAAAATCTTGTTTTTACCGGTTGTTTAACCAGTACAGTGTTTTGTGGTATGATATTTCTTTTTTTTTTTTTTTTTTTTTTTAAACAAAATCTCTCAGAGGTGTGAAGGTTGACGGTTGTGAAGGTTACAACCATCCGTTGCAAATAATCCTTAAATTTCCACAGATTTGTTTGGAAAATAAATATATTTCCTTTTTTGCAGCGGCATTGTTATAAGCCTTATCAGCTTGGCTAATGAATATAAGTTAAGCAGGGTTCTTACGGAGACTCTAAAAGGAACATGGAGATGGGAATTTTTTTTTTTTAAATATAATAAAATAACAAAAAAAAGTTAAAAGAAACTTTGCAGTGAGCGAATGCAAAATTGGTGATGGAAATAATATGAACTGTGAGGAAGAGTTTTTTAGGGCAAAGTTTCTCGGGTGAATGCAAAAGCATTGAAATAGATTTATTATTAAATGAAGTGGGAAGAAAAACTCTATTTTGATGTTTTTGCCAACAAAATATTAGCAAAGTTTTGCTAGCGAAGTTAGCAAAGTTTTGCTTGATAAGTTAGCAAAGTTTATTAGGGAATGCAAACAAACCTTTCCAGGTGTGAAAGTTTTGTGTTAAACCGCAAAGTGTCTTGAGGGAATGCAAAACTTGCCAGAGAGCACAATAGTTTTGTGAGGGAACGCAAAAACAAAAACAAATTTTTTCCTCCCATCTCAAATTTTTTTCATCACCATGTCCCATTAGGGTCTCTGTAAGTTCTAACTGTATTATATCATCATGTTCATTCAAGTATACGCAAAATATCATCTCTTTATCAACAGCATATCACTTCAAACTTTCCCACCTCGTGAGAATAAGCTATGCACACGGAAAAGGTCTGCGGATCCGTCCTTGACAGCAGACCTGTTTTTAAAATTGTAGCAATGACATTGTTACTAATTTTTCGGGTTGTGTGAGCCGTTCCTCTCTGATCGTTGTTTATTGGGTGCTGTTGACCAAACTACCACATTATAGCTCATCTGCCTTGTAATTGGTACCAGCTTTCTATCAAAAGCTATTGAACCACACAAGTGCCAGACCACTGAATATGTCAAACTCATCCTTAAAGGGATAGGTCACCCAAATATGAAAATGTTGTCATCATTTACTCGCCCTCAAGTTGTTAACCTATGAGTTTCTTTCTTCTGTTGAACTCAAGATATTTTGAAGGATGTTGGTAACCAGACTTTTGACGGCACCCATTGATTTCCATAGTAGGAAAAAAAAATGTCAATGGCTACCATCAACTGTCTGGTTACCAACATCCTTTTTTACAAAAAATCTGTGTTCAACAGAAGAAAGAAACTCATACAGGTTTGGAACAACATAAGGCTGAGTGATGACAACATTTTCATTTTTGTGTGAACTATCCCATTAAGGCTGAGGGTTTCTTCTCAGTCACATGAAGATGAAAGGTCACGAGTTGAAATGACATATCAAATGTATCGTGTTGAACTGCTCAGACCCTTTATGGGAGAGAAGCGGTCTGCTGCTTATTGGAAGAACGTGGAGAACATTACATTGTTACAGATTTCTATCATTTATAACTTGTTTGGTTACTGATCAAATGCGTGTGAAATTGTGAGTGAAAACCTTTTTATGGCAGACAAAAAAACAAGTATTAGTTGTTTGAAAATGGGTTTCTGGTTTTAAGGATATGCAATGATCTCCCCTTAAAGGTGCTAAGACATTTTACCCATATTATAAAATTCAATTATTCTAGCATTGACTTTTTATGAGTAAAGAGCACATTAAAGTGACTTTTCTGTAGCACAATGATAATGAACTGAATTAATCTCAATTAAGATACATGTTTGATGGTAAGCATTGCCAAAAAAAAAAAAAAAAAAAGAAAGGTTACAAATTCTTTTGTGGAATTCCATGTCTTAATGCAGTCTTGTCTGAAAATACAATCAATTTTGATGACTGACCATTTTTTTTTTCTTCTCAAAGAATGTTAATGATGTGACTTTGTCTATTTTGAAGACCTCACCTCAAACTTGTCCTCATGTTTCTGTAATATAGCCTAAATGTACCGCCTAAATAAGGACTTTATAAAATTCAATTGACCCGCAATTGTTTTACTCGCCATTTTTCCTAAGTCTTACCACAGCTTACACCATCAATCTTTTTCTGTAATAAATTTGTGTTTCTGAGTCACCTCCATTTCCCCACGAGGAAACATGTAACTTTATTAATCCTCTGTAGCATGTTTTAATAAAACTATGTTTTTCTGTAAGTCGGATTCACGGTTCTCTGTGCTTATTTATGCATCTCGAATATACCTTATTGAGAGCAGCACCATGACAGGTATGAAAGCGAGACTGAGGAATAGACTTCCCATATTTTAAAAAAAATTCAGTTTTTGATTGTATTGAAAATATTATCAGACATAAGTATTAATACTGTAATATAGCAGTGTTCGTTTTATTACTTCCATGGCTGTAATGGATTGTTTTTTTCCTTAGCAGAAGCTTTGACATAATATACAGGTAAGGTTCCAAAATGATTTTAATCTAATATTTCATGTCCACGTATTTTGTTGAGTAGCCGTGTAATAAACTGGTTTATTTTGTGATAATGATTGCCTGAATGTACATTATTTCTTACTTAGCATAGAAGTCTGGTTTTGTAAGGTCTTAATGGACCAGAAAAAAAAAGTTTTGAAATGTAAAAAATCGCTTCTTCGTCGAAATGGTACAAAACTCTGTTACTTTTGTGGCAGTGACTATATGTGACCAGAGACACACACACTAATTGTGGACTTTATTTAAAAAAAAGCTTAATTGTAAAAATAAATAAATAATCGCACTTGTTTTGATCGCGGTCAAAAATGACCCCCATAGGAAATTAATGGGAAATACACAAAAATAGTAAAATAGAGATTTTTAGAGAAGCCACAATATAGTTGTACTTCCAGCACGGAAGAGCTTACACTCTAAACCATCAAAAGTACAAAACAGACACACACTCACACAAATTAACTGGTGTGTCAGTAACAATATGGCAAAATTGAGACGGAAGACTCTAATAGGAGGTTAAAATCAATTAAGCTCTGATAAAGCATTCCTTTTCATTTTTGATAAATTTTTATTGAATTTTTATGTTATGTGTAACAAAACGTCTTTCTCTATGTTCGGGTTTGTCTGAAATAATGCAAAACTGACACTTAAAACCAACATCATTTTTTTTTTACAAAAATAACCCATGGCAAATAGTAGCCTAGTCTTTGAGAATATCTAAATATATATCCAAATCCACAACTTGATAAATAAAAGTATATTTATGTCTAAAGTCAACTAGAGAATGTATAAGCCTTTTTATATACAGCTATAAATGAATCTAGTGGTTACACCATGGCATTACATAAGCTTTTCTTTTTTTTACTCCCACCAGATGGCACTAATCTGTCTTCAAAAATTGGATTTTAAAGGCATTGTCTTTATTTTATCATGAAAAACTGCTTCAATTAAAAAGTAATAAAACATTCTAAAAACAGTTTTGTATTATTTTCAGTGGATTAAAAAAAATAAAATAAAAATCATATTTATTGCATAATGAACAATGCCATAGGTTAACTCTCTCGCTGCACTCCCGTCTGAATATTCAGTGGTGTTGGCCGCTCTTCCTCTCTGTTGGCCAAGGAGCTGTTCTTGCAAAAGAGAAGATTTGAGATTAAACCAGGTGATGTAACTTCAGCTGCCCTAAATTACCACACAGTTACAGAACCCAGGCTGAGTGAAGTGTTTCTGCAGAGGGAATATGCCTGCATTAATCTTCTTACGAAAACAGCGGCACACACAGGAATAGAGCCGCGGCGGATTTACCAAAAATCCTTCATTTCTCATCTCCTCTCCCAGGATAAAAGGACTCCTAGAACACCCACCATTGTCTCACTCCTAGAGAAAACATCCCAAAGAACACTCGGCTGAATCTCAGTCTTATCATCTGGATTTTAATAATGCAGAAATAGTTTTCCCTTCGCTTTCAGAATATATTTTTGAGCTGTAATGTACATTTGATTTGCACAGTCATGCAATAATTATTTTTGGAATGGACAAAGTTTCTGCATAATTAACTGATAGGAGAACCAACAGTATCATTTTGGAAAGATGAGGAAAGTGCTGCTAGCTGCCTCACACAAATATTATCTTATATTTGGAAGGAAGGAATGATCTTAATGTAACTGAGTTGATTTGATTTTGTAACTAATTTCAAAATCAAACATTTTCAACTTATTCTCATGTAGGCTACCAGTAGGCTATTGGTTTTCACTAATTACAGAAATTTCCAGATTTTGAATAATATATGACAGAAACTGCATCTTGTTTCTCATCTTGCCAGTCTTAATAGATATAAAACATGTGGCATCCTACATCTTTAAATAAATATTACACCCTATACTACTTGTGATGTATTACAAATTCCAAGAACTGGATCAAGTTTGTTCATGATGGTCTGGGTTTTTAATCAGAGAAAAGGGCCAGTCTAAATGCAAGAGTTTTTGTAAATCTATTTAGCAGGGTTATTAAAGTTAGCTAAACTAAATAAAATAAACATTAACTGAAATAATACAAAATAAAAAAACTTTATTTTATTTCAGCTAGTTGCCAAAGCATAATTTTCATTAAGTTTAACTTGATGTATAGTAAAATAACTAATGTAAATAACTATACAAATAAACATGCAGAAGACCTATATAGACAATAACACAATAAAATAACTTTAAGAATTTATCTAAAATTAAAAAGAAAACAATATTTGCTTCTATTTTCTCTTCTTGTAGCTCGAATAGTAGAGCAAAGTGCTTGCAACACCAAGGTCATGGGTTCGATTCCCAGGGAAAGAAATAACTGATAAAATGTGCATCTTGAATGCAATAGAGGTCGCCTTGGATAAAAGCATCTGTCAAATGCATAAACGTAATGTACATTTAACTTTTAATTTTTTTTAACTTAATAAATTATTTTAATTATAAATTATATATATATATAAAATATAATATCAATTGAATATGAATGATATGAAATGAACAGTAATACAACACTACTAAATAAATACTTCAACAGCTTTAAGATAAAATATTTTTTTATTATAATCTTTAATATGATGCAGGTCTGAAACAGATACCCTGAAAATAAAAAAATATTAACATCTTCATGAAATGGCTTGCTTGGTAACAAAGCTGCCATAATTCACAATAAAACATCCCTAATTTATTGGGTATCGTATGAATGTCCCCATAATTAACTGGAAAAATCAGGCATCTATGCTCAACTTACAGACAAGTTCCACTTCAGCGTCAAGATTGACAGTCTTAAAGGAATAGTTCACTTAAAAATGAAAATCCTGTCATTTACTCACCCTCAAGTTGTTCCAAACCTGTATGAATTTCTTTCTTAAAAAAAAAAGTCGGTAACTAGACAGTTGATGGACCCCATTGACTTCCATAGTATGAGGGATAAAATACCATGAAAGTGAATGGGGCCCATCAACTGTTTGATACTTCTTTTGTGTTCAACAGAAGACAGACATTCATACAGGTTTGAAACAACTTGAGGTTGAGTAAATGATGACAGAATTTTCATTTTTGAGTGAACTATCCCTTTAAGAGAATCTGTGAATCATTTCTTTGCAAGTGTGAAAAAATGGTTTACATTGTACTGCGAGTTTGTTAAACAATTAATCTTCTGGCCACAAAAGGATTTAAAGGCTGTAGGATCATCGCAGACACTTTTCGTTCTGTCAGCCATCAGCTCAAGGGTGTAGACGGAAGCGTGTCAAAAGCGGCAGGTGGTCAGAGGAGTTATGCTGGTTGGGAAGGCCATTAACCTCATGGAGTTCATCTTTCCCCACCAGGGCTAACCTACCCAGCAGCTGAAGACCCTTCTCTGGTGGCACACTGCATTCTGGGTAAGTTAGGGGGAAAAACACTATGGTAAACGGCAGCAGCAGAAATTTTGCTGTTGAATGTACTGCACTGCAGCAAACTGCAGCATCACAGGTCACGTGACTACAGGAGTGGTGATGTAACATTTACATTGATAGTCTAGTGGCATCAGCTTCTACTTTGAGGATATACATATTCATGTGGCAACAGCAAACGCAATAGTTGTAGTAATAAATCATCTGAATGAAATGTTCCATTAAACAACAACTATTGAGTATTTCCTAGGAAAGAGAATAGTAATGTAATGGTCAAACCTGCTTGAGCCATCACATCCCCCAGAGCTGCAGAGTAGAAGATGTAATCGACAGTGATGGCTGTGCGTGAGTGACATGTGGTGATCTCAGATTGACCGCTCTCTTTAAGATAGTGGGAGTACGCAGAGGTCAGCTTTAAACCGTGCTCTATGCTGGGCTCGGTGGAACTACAAAACAGATCACATGAGAGAAGAACCATTACTGTTAAAAACATTTAAATTCTACACGCTGAGATAAGGCATCACACGAGCTGTCAAATTTCTTCACCTTAAATGTGCTGAACAGCACTGACTGTCAAGATTTTAAAACATCAACAGCTAAGGAACACAAAAAGAGCTACAGAAACTAGGGCCAAGGGTTTATTTGATTGAATCAAGCAAGGCACTGTAGAAATATATTGGGATTTATATTTACCCATCCAGTTCTGTTTGCTCCAAATCCTTCAAATCAGAATCTGTGAAAATAATTCAAACTAAATCTTAGCAGCTGCGTATTTAAAGCTGGAACCAATATTACACTATACTACACTGGGTAACACTTTATTTGATCGTGTCCTTGTTACATTATGTTACATGTACTTACCGTAGTAATAACAGTAAATGATGCATAATTACATGCAACTAACCCTCAACCTAATCCTAATCCTACCCTATCCCTATAGTAAGTACATGTTACTTAACATTATTCTATACTTAAATATATAATTACACAGTAACAAGGACACCTTAAAAGTAAAGTGCCACTTTGTTTGATATTTTGAATCTAATCGCTATGACATAACTATTTGGGGGTTACTGTATTTTCTGTTACTGTTAACAGAGCAGCAAAAGAAAATCCCCATAATGGTTATCATTAGAGATGCACCGATTACAATTTTCTAGGCCGATTCCGATTTCCGATTTTCATTGAGTTTGACCTGCCGATACCGATTTTAGCCGATTCCGATTTCATTTTTTCTAACCACTTTACAGCACACATAAATATTTATTTTCTATCTTTTCTTTAATAGAACATTTTACAATTTACATAGAACATAATGTTTTTAACAGATAATCGCTATAAAATAGAACTATATAAATTATCCCTGGTGTGGGAAATTCACACACATCTAAAGTGCAGTGTTATGGAAGAACAATATTTTTTTTTAGATATATATTTAGCAAAATAAACGTCTGTATGAAAACAGGTAATGCAATAAAAATAATATAATACTAATATATATATATAATAATTATATAATAATATAATATAATACTGCCTTGCAGTATAAAGATATTTCTCAAAACACACACACAGGCCTATTGCAATCACTTGTACAAACTGAATAATGGGTTTAAAGTTCATGTTCTATAAATATTTTTTGAGTCTAACGTTTTCTTTTCTGACATAGCCTACTCCAGTTCTTGATAAAACACGTAAATTCTGTGCATTTTGTGCACTTTTTGTGTGAAATCATATTTAGGCAATTTTGTCCATCAAAAGTGTGCTTTCACTTTAATTGAGCGTCAGCTGCAGCAAATAGACTCGGCGCCGAAACGTTTCACTGACGCTTCTGCTTGACGCTCACGCGCTGCTCCCGGTCCGGTGTGAATGCACTCATTGATTAACATGCACGCCGACCAAAAAATATGCGCTTGCGGTCTGAACGGCCGTAATTCACGAGGATTCCTACATGTGCGTTTCGTGTGCACGTGTGATATTACTGATGTTGCGCGATGTTAATCATGCGGCGCCCGAGTGCATTTGACCGGCATAAAATCGGCATATGTCTGACTGACCGGTCATGCCCGATCACGTGAAAATCGGCCGGTTCCGGTCACGCGCCGGTCAATCGGTGCATCTCTAGTTATCATACACTACCGTTCAAAAGTTTGGGGTCAGTACGTAAAAAATAATAATACATATATTACTCTTATCCAGCAAGGATGCATTAAATTGATCAAAAGTCACAGTTAAGCCATTTACATTGTTATAAAATATTTATATTCCAAATAAATGCTGTTTTAATAGAAAACAGCTTTTTAAAATAGTAATAATATTTCAAAATATTACTGTTTTTACAGTGGTCATTAGAAATAACATTTAAAATACACTGTGGAACAATGTTTGTTGTTACAGTTTTCAAATGTTGAATATATATAGAAATGATTATTATCTGTTTACATTATATTATATGTTATAAGGGCTGAAAGGTGACCTGTTGTTTGGCTTTCGTACTGGCACTGCTGAGAGATGCCCAGACATTTGGGCCAAATTGGCACAGTTAGAATACGCTGCCCTCTTGGGTTCTCCTCCTGTCCTGACACCTGCAAAATCAAGTCAGAAAATTTAAGAGATGCCAAAACTGTGGCTGCATCCGAAATCGCATACTTCCCTACTATATAGTAGGCAAAAAACAGTATGTGACAAAAGAAATATGTCCAAATTCACAGTACTCATAAAAGAGTAGACAAAAAGTACCCGTATGACCTACTTCTTCTGGCGAGATTGCGCATACGATGGACACTTTACAATCCCATGATGCCATGGGAGGGGAATTATGAATGGAGGTGAAGCGACGTAACCGACGCTGGTAGGTCACATGAGAATGACATCATGGCGAATGTAGTACGTCCAGATAACATTCATACTACACACAATCATACTATATAGAACGTACTTTTTAGCAGTTGTGAAGTAATTACTTATTCAAATAAAGTACCTACTCAAGAGAGAATGCGATTTTGGACGCAGCCATAGTCTGAAAAAATAAAAAGCAAGGAAATGCCCCGAGATTCTCTACCTTCCCAATAGTTATGCCATCATAGTCCAGTCTGCTGTCCTTAATAAAGCGATACAGGGGAGACCAGGGAATGGAGTTAAAATCCCCACAGAGCACCACAGGACAAACACTGCTGTCAGGTAACTGGGCCACCCGGCTTATCTCTGCCAGCAGCATAGCCAGCTGGGCCAGTTTAATGTCCCCGCGCCTAGGGTTGTACAGTAGATGTGTGTTGGCCACACAGATGTTGGTGAGAGAGTTATGAGGGTCAATGGGCCGCAGAAGAACAATCAGGCCCACGTTATCACGGTCCAGGAGAGGGATGCCACACCGGAAATACTCCACAGGATGACAGGAGACCAAAGAGAAGCGCTCACGTTTGAAGATCACAGCACATCCGTCAGGCTTAAGTCCTGTTCTCCGTTTGTATTCACAATGGTAGCCTGTTTTAAGGGCAGAGAAAAAACTATTTTTCCACACTATTGATTTGATACAGTATGGTTGCAATCTAATTCCGTTTTTTTCTGATTACAATAACGTCATGTTTCTTTGTTTTAATTTTTGAAAATCCCTAAAACATGCCAGGTTTACACAAGATTTGGAATCCCAGATTTTCAATGTGAAATCCTCTGCTTATATGCTACCAATCAAAAGTTTGGGGTCAGTAAGTTTTTTTTTTTTTTTTTAAAGAAATGAATGGAAATGAATGGAAATACAACGAAATGAAGGATTCGTTGTGACAGTAAAACATTTACAATGTTACAAAAAAATATTATCATCAAATAAATGCTGTCCTTTTTAATCTTCTATTCATCAAAGAATCCTGAAAAAAATATATAAGCATCACTACCATTTTGTTGATAATGAGAAATGTTTCTTGAGCACCAAATCAGCATTATAGTAGCCGATTTTAATCACTTTTGCCATCAAAAAAATAAAATAAATTGCATTTTAAAATAGCCTATATTGAAATAGACAAAATAACCAAACAAAACTAAAGAGAAATAAAGAGTCATCCAGGAAGTAAAGCACGTACCTAAAGATTCTAGCGAGGGCTTGATTTGTTGTTTATAGTGGTCCTCTTGCACCTCCTGCAGGCACATTATCTATAGAAAAAAAGTTATTGCAGATATTTTAAGAAAATCATCCTTTCTTGTTCACTGAATATAAAAACAAAGCATCGTTAGGCATTTAACACTCACTCAAAGTTAGTCTTTTTAATAACTCTGCTAAATGTAATCTTTATCAAATCAATGTATCCAACCTGACATTTACCGTTCTCAGTCATAACATGAACGGCTTATTTATATTAGCCGTAATTTTAATATCTGTGTATCCCTAGTACCATTACATAAAAATAATATAAAAGGCTCTAGTCTAGAATATATAATGTCTGTACACTCTGTAGTAAGAAATTTGCTGGCAAAGAGTTCAAGCCTGTCAGACAGTTCTGAATGCCATTTTAGTAGTGATGTGTGACTGGTAACAATGTATGGTATTAAAGGTTGTATCAGTGATTTCAGGCCCAAAAATAAATGTCTAATCTTTCCTAACGATCCGCTAGCTGCCTGCCCCATAAGCAGGCTGTCAAAAAAACGCGTCTCTGTATGCAGCCTAGGCTCTGAGATCTGCACACAAAAACAAATGGGTACAACCACCACTCAAAACCAAAATAAACAGTGTTCCAACCAATCACCGACAGGGGCGGGTGTTGTGAGGTTTTGAGCTCGTTCACGGCTGGACGCGAAGTCGGAGCAACACCCGCCCCTGTCGTTTTATTTTTGGGCCTGAAATCACTGATACAACCTTTAAACACAAAAGGCCAGAAAATTTAATCCAGCAATTTTACCTAAAAAAGTTTCACGTGGAAATGAGAAATAATGAAAATATTCGACAAGTGATTATTTCAAGAAAAGCCCATTCACTTACATCAGCGCTGTGTTGTTCCAGCTCTTTGATGATGTTTGAAAACCTATGCCGCCAGTCCAGAACGGGAGGATTACAGTGTCTGTAAAGGTACGTGTTATCACAGAGCAGGTCTTGCGAGAGGATATTGTAGGACATCACAGAAAAATCAAATGGCCTTTTTTGTTTCTCTCCTTTCGACGATGCAGCATTACAATGTTGAGAAAGATCCTCCCATTGTCTCTTTAACTCTGTGAAGTGAATAGATTGTGGATTTGGCTTTTTATGTACAACTAGATACCAAGACATCAATATAAATTAAAAGGAATCTCCAAATGATTCACCTGGTGTGGCTGCAGTCCTCTCTGGGCTTGAAGGAAATTTCCCAGGAGGCACTGGGATACCGGTTACACTGCGTAGCCATTCAGGACTTCCCTTTGGACTCCTGCTGCCATTTGGTGGTTTACATTCGGGTGAGCGTTGAGATCTTTCCCCTGCCGGCCTCCCATCCGCGCTCTTCCTCCTCTTTGGAGGTGGCTCCCGATCAGAGCGGTCCATCAGAAATGCAGAAAGGTGAAGGCCTTGTCTGGGTTGAGAGTGTGGCAATATTTCAGATCGCCTCCAGGAACTCCAGTTGTATGGATCCGGAGGTCTCGGGGGCCTGTTGGAGAGGTGTCTGACAGTGCTGAAGGAGGAAGAGGGATGCTGCCGGTGAGGTGGATGTGTCCACCATAAATGACTAGGCTGATACCAGTGTCTCCAGTGGTTGTAAACAGTCTGAGCTGGTGGACAGGCCACTGTGCTCAGGTAACGGCCAAACATGGGATGACTGCAAGAGGAAAGAAAACCTCATTCATTATACCACAGAGCAAACTTTTTGAAATATTTACCATGGTTTTACTATGAAACAATTACACTAACTGAAGTTACTTTTGTAGTAATATTGTAGAATCATTATAAATACTTTTTTTTCTTTTTTCTATAGCAGTTATGGTTTGTATTGTAAATGTGTTTATGCTAAAAAAAAAATCTAATATCATAGTTAGAAACTAAGCATGGAAATCAAGTCACTCATGCTTTTATGTGGTTACAATAGTTATATTAAAAAATCCAATTAAACTATGCAATTGCAATCAATAAATGAGCACAATGAACTGAAATATACGACATGATATACATTTCAATGTATTTATTTCGAAACATTCCATGATATATTTAATAATTTTATTATTTACTTATTTTTATTTAGTATGTTAAAACCCTCCATAATTATGTTGATATATTAAAATGTTAAAATAGATAATAGGATCATGCCGTTTTGCTTTTTATAGTCATCGGCATTAGCTGGTCAAAACTCACAACAATCCATATATGAACTTACTCTGGAGATATTCCTGGTCTGACATCATTAGAATTAGTGCGTCGAGGCATGTAACGTCCTATTATCGTAAAACGACTCTTTTTAGCAACATCTGAGCTGAGTAAAACCCGAAAACTATTGTGAAAAGATGTCTACTGTTGTTACATGCTAACACAACAAACACAGACGGTCGATGGCGTTTGAATATGGCGTCACCAGCCATGTCCGAATCTCGTGAATGAATCATTCTTTTGAGTCGGATCTTTTCTATGAATGACTATCAGCCGAGTACCAGAACCGACAATTGAGTTAACCGACGCTTGAATCATGGAATGCACCGATTATTTGAGTGACGGCGCGAAAAAGTAAGTAACTAAAGCAGTTTGTAGAGACATCAGGGCGTTATATTGAAATTATAGGCCTACTAGTGCTATTAAATTATATTCACCAAGATTCATTTTGCCACATGGAGTTAGACATGCTTATTCTTACTTGCCTCTCAATTTTTAGCTCTGTGTATTTCTTTTGACAATCGACAAACGCCTGCCTGCTGGCAAATGATGACTTATATGCACTTATACTTAGGAATTGCAATAAATAAAGACCAACAAACAAGATGTAGGCTAGCTAAACTAAATATCGACCCTAAAAAATAAAACCCAAAGGAAACTCAATTCTGACTGAGAGACTTGTCGATAAGAGGATAATTTTTACTCGAGCTGAAAGATTGTCGAAACTTACATAAAGCTCTCTCCTTGGAAGTTGATAAAGGAACATTAAAAAAAGCTTGAAAGCATGTTAAATGATTTTGTTTGAAAAAAATAAATGTAGCCAATTATTACTTTGGGCCTATTAGAAAAACAGAACTATTTTTTTTACTACCTTAAACAACACTTTAAAATGAATTGCATGCTTCAAATTTCCTTCATAATCCTTCTTCACTGAAATATTATCCCTAATTATATTTTCTCTAAAGTTGGTGGCCTGGAATTTCTCCTACTTTAAACTATAATCTTAAGATCCCTATCAAACTTTTTTATTTTTATTTCCATTAGCAGATGCTTTTGGCCTGGTCCCTAATAACAAACACAACTTTTTCCCACACAGATATTACTTATGGAACTATAAGGATATTCTCTACAAGAATACATCACTTTTCTTTGACAACTGGTTCAAAAACAACCTTTTTGTGTTTGTTTTATTGGGTTTTAACTCACATGTCAGACTTTATAACTATTCAGGTGTTTTACAGAAATATACAATTCCTATAACTGCTAATGAATATGCCATTGTTTCCAATGCCATTCCCTATGGAGTGTCTTTACTCTTGCAAGGGACATTTCCATGGCAATGTAGGCCTACTTACCCTTTGAACCTAACTGACTTTTCTTTTCTGTCTATTTGCTTTTCTGCAGAGTGACAAAAAATAATTATAAAAAAGAGCTCTCTTCCAGAGAGATAATAACAATTCCTTCTGTATTTGTACCATATTTGAATAATATTGTAGAGAATGTTTGGATAAAGTATGGTCTTTGCATCTTAAGTATCTGCTTATCAATAAAGTAAAAGAAATAACATTTTAATTAATTCACAAATTTTAGCCAACCAAAGCCTTTCTTAGGAAATGTAAGTCAATAAATTGCTACTTTTGTCACTCTTCTGAGGAATATGATAATTCACTTGTTTTGGCAATGCACACACACACACACACACACACACGCAAAATGTTGTTCAGATTAGTTGATGTTTATACAATCTTATTTTGTAAGTGATTTTTCTTTCTGGTTTAAAGAGGTTTTCTTTGGATTGTAGTTTGACTACTCAAAAAAGAAAATATAGGGAAATATTACTATATTACTAGGAAATATTTGTTCCCTACTAGCCATATTTCAAATTCATAAACAAAAATGTACTGGCTCTAAACCTCTTTTTTCTCTATTCAAAGATGATCTAGACAAGTAGGTCTATGGAAACTGTCCAAAGCTCTGCTATAATCCCAAAGCAGAGAAAACTATCTTTATATTTATCCTCTTTGTCCTATTAATGTGTAAATGTATTACATTGTTGTTGTTTTTGTTACCATGGCAACGCATCTGTATCTGTGTATCTTTTTGTCTTATTTGTTTTGTTGTTCCCATGTTCATCTGTATAGCCTTAAGGCTTTGATGTTTTGGACTGTTTAACAAAAAAAAAATCTGATCGAAAGAATCGATTCGCGGAAAGGATTCAGACTCGAACTAGTCATGACGGTAAGCATTATGTGACAAAATACTAGAACGGTCGGTCCTCCACAAGCAAATTTGTTACAGTAACGTTAAATGTAGACATCTTATTGTTTTTGAGCAGACTGATGATAACCCTGGGCATGGAACTGTCTGTATATCAAGGCTTGGTCGTTAGAATAGGCCTATTCATTAAGATTTGCGTCGCATACGCAAACGTTTATATAACGTTACGCATATAAACGTCCACTGTGGCATTTGAAATAGCGTTTCACTTACCGGTGCATCTGATTAAACTATGCAGCAGTGTCGATAAACACACTGCCGAACTCTCGATCCATCCAAATATGAAATGATTGTAGTCGGTGATCCAGTGGAATGCTCAGCTTGTCGTCTCTTCTCCCTGTCTCTCTTCTCTGACCGTATGGTTTCGTGCTGTTGTTACAAAACATTTGTGCGAAGCTTTTCAGATACAATGGACCAGTCACATTTCGAACGTTCGGCCATTTCGAAATATTTATTTGTTTATGCTAGTAGGCGTAATTTGAGACTCACAGTATTATGTTAAATTATAATATGTTATATCAAGACAAAATACCTATTAGGGGGTAGAAAACTATTTATTTGGGTTCAATAGGTTTATATACATTGTGTGAACAAATGTTGTAACCACTAGACGTCACTGTTGTATTGTAAATCCCGGGTCAAACTCCATTTGGTCTACTACTACTCAAACAAATTGCCCCTTCAGAATTGAAATGGTTAATTTGGTCATTCTTAGGTAAACAGTATCCTTGGTTATCATGTTTCATATTTCACACTGTTCGTACATTTGCTGTCAGGTAAACCCTGGGATTATTAGCCAAAGACACGCATCCTGTTTAATAACTTACCGGTAATTATTAATGTATAAAATGTTGCCATGTAGATCTGCTCTAGTGTAAGTTTCCTGAAACATACAGCAAATATAATAGTATTCATTCTCCAATTATAAATTAAAGTCATCATGAAATCAAAATTTGTGTAATATTGAAGTATTTATTATAAATGATTTATCCATGCACATCTTTTTAAAAATTTTTTATGTGCCCTCGTGATCTTCAAAACCTGCTACTCGAATGAGATCACAGCAATAGCAACGGTCCAACAATCCAATCAGTTATCAATAGACAAAAGTCCCCTTCCCCTTACATTTTTTCCTTTTCAAGAAGCCGTTTCACTATACATCACAATAAGGAAGAAAAGACTATCGCAACTTTCATTTCATGCTGACTTTAAGACTAAGCGTGAGAGTTTTTGCAACTGTACAATACAAATTAATATTTAATAAGTTAAACAACTTGGATGGTTTATGATTGGTTGTCAGATTCAAAACGACTCACTGCAAGATTTTAGAAGGTCTCTGTAGCAGGTCTTTAAAACCCAGGGTTATCAGAATCAGAAAGAGCTTTATTGCTAAGTGTGCTGGTATACACACAAGGAATTTACGCACATAAAAATAACAAGACACATTACATTAGCCTACATTTAAGAATAAAAAATATAAAAAAGTATAAAGACACATAGGTTTAGTCAGAATAAACATTTACAGATAATAAACATACTGTACTTGCAGTATTGTGAATAATAATATGAATAAATAGGATATTGCTCAAGAGGGAAACAGCCTGTAAGAAACTGTTCCTGCGTCTGATGTTCTAGTGCCTCTGAGGCGCCGTCCGGATGGCAACAGTTCAAGGTTGTGGCCGGGGTGAGTGGACTCTGTGATGATTTTAGCTGCCCCTTTCACACTCCGGACAGTCCGTTGTAGTCTCCTGATGTCTGATTTGGCAAGTGAACCAAAGCACACAGCTATAGATGAACATAGGACAGACTCGATGGCTGAGTAGAACTGTATCAGCAGCTCCTGTGGCATGTTGAACTTCCTCAGCTGCCAAAGGAAGTACAACTGGGCCTGGGCCTTTTTCATTATGGAGTCCCACTATGACTGTCCCACTTCAGTGAGATGGTAGTGCCCAGAAACCTGAATGACCACTGCTGCTTCCACAGTGCTGTTCATGATGGTGAGTGGGTGAGTGTTTCTCTTCCTCCTGAAGTCCACTATTATCTCCTCTGTTTTGTGTGTTGAGGTCCAGGTTGTTATTATGACTGCCCCATGTCTGTATGCAGACTCGTCACCCTCCTGAACACAAAGATTAATTAAACTCGTCTACCTACAGATTAACGTGTGTTCCATTACTGGCTAATGTGAGCATCAGAATTTTCCAAAAACAATGTCACGGTCCCACAAATCCAGACCTTTTTGTTACATTTAATAAGGCTGTTGATCAACACTCTCCAGCCATCTGCCTGGCAGCATGACTTTACCCACCTACACAGTCCATTAGCTCATATTGCTCTGTGCATTTGCTGCATAAATACCAGTTTTATGAGAACATTTCTTTAAAATCATTATTTGGAGAGGCTGTCAAACCGACAAGTAAATAAACCAATAAGTACACCGAAATGTCTTCATTTACTAAATATAAATTGGTTGGGTGGTAGGTGTAATTTGGCGTAAAAAACGTGTTGATCAGGTTGACAGCGAGGGACGTAAGAGGAGGTGTTGTGCTGTGGTAATACTGGGAGAAAGACTATAATTAGGAGACAGTAAACTGCAATATGTTGTTAAAATTAGCAGATTTTTTTTTCTTATTGCGATGTCTCAGAAAGGATTCATTATTTTTAGTTCTGCTTTAAAATTTCTATGCAACCCCCTCCAATTATTATTGTCATGCAAAAAGCTATAGGGATGAAAAATTAACAGCTTCTTTTATAACACTTGTCAGCCTCAGCAGTTTTGAGGTTCACCTTGGTCCTTTTGACCACACATACATCAAATATTAACATCTGCAGATAACCGTGAGGCAGAAGGCTCAAGATGTGTCACGGTAAATGGGTCAAAGTAGACAGAGATCTTGCATAAATTTAGTCTAATGTGTGAAATGCATTTTCAAGTCTTTCCTTCCCCAAGGACAGTATGAGGAAAAGGTCACTGAGTAATGAGACACTATGAAAAGCAATGATTCTCAATAAAGATATGCTCTTATTTAGAGCACCAACTGTGCACTGCAAAACTGTATAAGAAGCCACAGCAATGAAACATCCAATATTTTGCAATATTTTAAAAACTCATTGAACTAGTCGGCTAATTTTTCCACCGATAAACGCACAAAGACAGTTATTATGATTAACACAGCTACTGTATTTAATAGCGATTACTCATCATTCTCCTCTTCAATGTGCTGTGCTCTCATTACAGTTATGATGAAATTAATTTCAGTGTGTAACGTAACAGAACACCGTTTGAACCTGCCTTTCTGTCTTTGTGTGGTTTTGAAGGCCCGGAGGTTTATTACTATTCAGTCTTTACTCGAAATATCAGGTGGCAGGCGTAGATGCAGATTATAGTTTAGCGAGCAAAGGCCACTGCCATCTCACTCTTTAATAGGATCAAGCTGGAGTGTAAAATGTGACTTGAATTAAAGTATAATTACCTTACAGCAAAGACAAGCCACCAGCGGCTCAGATGTATTGATTTAATAGTAATCGAGTGTGACTCCATGTTCAGCTGGTTGGAAATTGAGCTGCTGTTTAGTCTGTTGTTTTATCCCATTTTTCCGAAAGGACCGATCCTCAATCATGTTCGCAGTTTCACACATGTAAATATTATTATAGGAATAGAAAATGGATTTTTGGCTCATGCTATGGTACAGGGTTCTATATAAGACATTTTTCATAGGGAAAAATACACCTAATATTAATATACCATTCAAAAGTTTGGGGTGAGTAAGATACTTTATTCAGCCAGGATTAATTAAATTGATCAAAAGTGACAGTAACAACATTTATACTATTACAAGATATTTCTATTTCAAATGAATGCTGTTCTTTTGAAGTTTCTATTTATCAAATAATTCTGAAAAACAATGTATCATGGTTTTGGCAGAAATATTAAGCATGATAATAAACTGTTAAACTGTTTTCAACATTGATAATAATAATAAATTAGCAGCAAATCAGCATATTAGACTAGGAGTACACTGTAAAAACAAACCTATAGAATCTACCCAATAAAATTGAGGTAACAATTTGCACTCACTTTGTTTGGGTAGATTTCATCCCATATTTTTGAATAAAGTGTACCTAAATTAAATGGCTATGACATACTAAACAAAATTAGGTAAAGTCTACCTAATATTTCTCAATACGATACACAGCTAATTACTGAGTAATAATTACTCTATTGTTAGCAGGCAAAAGTCCATCTACTTAATTTTTATTAATAATAATAAGTCAATAGAAATAATTAAACATTATTTATTCAGAGATGGTTAAATTTACCTAAAAATGGCCAGACACAGGATATCTCATCTATTACTTTTTATTGACCAAAAAACAAACATTTCAAACTAACAAAGGAACTCCTCTTACATTAATATGGCTCACCTTACATACAACTTCTTCAACACTGTCCATTTAAAAATAATGGGAAGTCAGAATATACATTAAAAGCAACAGTCTTAAATCTCTCACACATTTTGTTATTTCAAACACAAAGAAATACACAATTTGATGTAATGTGTGGCGGTGGATCTGAAATAAGAGCAGAGGCTGATCTCATTTACCTCAATGGACTGACATGCTATATGGATACAAACAAACATTTCATTTTTTATAAACTTAACACAAATTAATAAAAAATAACCATTATTCAACATTCAATTTTAAGCGACATACAACTTCATATCACTCACATGATAACACTTTACAATAAGGTTTCATTAGTTAACTGGTTAGTTCACCCAAAAAATACAATTATGTCATCATTTAGGCTACTCACCCTCATGTTGTTCCAAACCCGTAAGAATTTCATTCACAAATAAAGATCCTTTTGATGAAATCTGACATATTTCTGAGATATTTCCCTCCATTTGCAGTCTACACAACTACTGTACCACTTTGAAGCTTCAAAAAGTTCATAAAGAGATCGTAAAAAAATTTCTGAAGAAAGACAATCACTTTATGTGATGAACAGATTAAATGTAGGCTTTTATTAACATATTAACATTCATCAACTCCCACATCAGTTATGGTAAACGAAAGCTCAAACATGTTCCCTTGATCTGCGAGAACCAATGAGGTTAATTCTCGTGTTACGCAGCATGTTTGAGCTTCAGCAAGAACCAATAAGCTTATTTTTGTTTGCTGATCAATGTTTATGTGAATAAAAGCTTACATTTAATATGTTTGTCATATAAAGGGATTGTCTATCTTCAGGCAATTTGAACTAAACCGCTTAATGCATATGGTTTAGTTTTACAATCTCTTCATGAACTTTTTGAAGAGTCAATGGGGTAGTTGTAGACTGTCAATGGAGGGAGAGATAAATCTCTCAGATTTTATTAAAAATATTGTTATTTGTGTTCTGAAGATAAAAGAAGGTCTTACAGGTTTAAAACGACATGAAGGTGGGTAATTAATGTCATAACTTTCATTTTTGGGTGAACTATCACTCTAACTACTTTAGTTAACATGAACGAAGAATGAACAACACTTCTACAGCATTTACCTATAAATTATTATAATAAAAAAGTTGTAATTTTTAACATTATTAATGCACTGAGAACTAATATGAACAATGAACGACTGTAGATTAGTAAAGATGAATAAATACTGTATTGCTCATTAATAGTCCATCTTAATTAATGCATTAACTAATGTTAACAAATGAAACCTTATTGTAAAGTTTTACCACTTAGCCTACGTTATAAAACTTCTTCAACACTTCCCATTCAAAATAAATGCCTTCATGGGATAAAACATTCTGTGGTTGAACTTCTTCTTGCACGGTCTTCAAATGTTTTCATAAGGATCTTTCTGTGGAAGAAAAAAAGTAAGAAATGTTTTAATTATACATTTTTGATTTTAGATTTAATCAAGACATAAATTAACTGCATTTAGGCTTAAATCAATGTAAGCTTGCTTAAAAAACAACAACACTGCTTTTGCATGATGCACAATTACATCTGCATGGTGCAAAATCAAAAGAGGAGAGCAGCAGTTAAAGCTAGGTGATATGCTAGCATAATATATGAACAATTTTGTGTATGTTAAATATTTGTAAAGGAAGATATGGATAACAAATTAAGCACATCGCGAAACCATGCATACGAAAAAATGCACAAATTACCCAAATATATTAACATAACTATATTAATTAATTTGTAAAATAAGGCCTATTATTAACACCAAACGTTTTTTGACATAGGGCTTACATTAAATGAAAGACCCCAACAGAAAGGCACACAATATCATATCCGTCAATAATAACAAAAATAAAAGTAGCCCACTTTATAATTTGATCCCTTCTAACACAGATATCATCATATAAATACAAGGAGAAACCACATTAACGTTAACAGTTTTACTGCTATTATTATTTTCTCTACATTGATCGCCTAACCTTACCCTGTCCTCAGGACGTCAACTAGGGTGGCCATACGTCCGGATTTTGGCCGGACAGTCCGGATTTTAAGCCCCCTGTCCGGCGTCCGGCGCAGCATCAAGCCGGACACTCATTTGTCCTCCTTTTTGGAGTTGCGGTGAATTTTTTTTTTTTTTTTAAATAACCTATAAAAATTCCTCATACTGAATCTATGTGAGACAGAACATAGCCAACTCTGTATGTGCGCCAAACCGTGTAGCGCGCGTGCATGGCATAGAGGGAGAGACCTTGCGAGCGAGAACCCCCCCCCAACAAAACCGATCACCAAAATATATTACTCATGACTTGGGATGTCTGTGTCCTCCTTTTCGGTGTTAAGGAAATGGCCACCCTAACGTCAACTGTCTCTCTCTGTCACGCAATGCGCGCTGCGACTCTGTTCACTAATTTCAGCCATGTAACTTACATAACACTAATGGCATATGGAACCGAATATTTTACCCATGAATGTATATTTTTACTCGCATTTGCAGGTGTATAAGACCCTGTAAATTCGCTATCAACGCGAAATCGACCAACCTCAGACTAACGTTAACGTTAGATATCATCAGCTAGGGTGTGGCGCCGAAAGGATTACAGAAGCGAGCAAATTACAAATATTTTGGTAAATTTTACTATTAAATAAGTTAACATTTGCGTTATATTATATCAACACGATAAACAACAACAAACAAACAAAATAAACTTACCTGGAGCTCAACACTTCGTCGTCTCGCTGCAAGACGTTGAATTTGAATTCCGTGATTCCCGCATAGACGTTGAAGTTGGCGCATGCGCAATTTGTGACCACTGAACTAATATAATGGGGTATGTTTTACTCATTCTTTTAAGGTTGCAGATATTACTTTTAACAAATAGGTAGTGTAGTTAGAATGTACTCATTTTTATATATTTTACTTGCTAACTAATATACTTAAGTAAAATATAACTGATTTGCACAGGTTGTATTTAACACTCTCCTGCATAATTTTTTACAGTGTAAGTAATTAGTAATACTGCTAAAGAAATTTTTTTTCTTAAATTGTAAATTATGTTTCACAATACTACAGCCTGTGATTCTTTGACAGAATTGACAGAAACATAATACAAACAGTTGATACAGTAAGAAACCACTAAATCCAGTAATAATACTAACACAAAGTATTTATAGTGTACAATTGTGTGAATTATCAAACCATCTCATATTGGTTAGCAGCTGCTCTGGGGGTAGTTTAAGATGGAACAATTCTGTTTAGGATGTTTTCTGAAGATGTTGAAATCTGACGTCCGAGTGACACAGACAGGTCTAAAGGATGGCAAAGGTCGAGGTAGATAGATTAACAGCAAATCTTCTAAAATATGAATTCTCTCTCTAGGCCTGTAAGCAACTGGTCTCATGCCTCGTATCCCTGCCAAATCTCCTCTGGAGTAATGGGCAGATCAAAAATAAATCTGTATTCTCATTATCTAGATTCTAGTACATTCACAATGTTAAAAAAAGATTATTCATTGAGCTCATTATCATTCTGTCTCATAGATTTAGCTAAGATTAATTATAAGTAACTTTTTTCTCTATATATATATAATTTCTTTACAAAATTTTTTTTGTCATTGTGTCATCTTTTTTGTCACTTTTGAAAAATGTATATAAGTATTCATTCCTTTCAAAAAGAAAAAAGAATCTTACTGACTCCAAACTGTTTACATAATAGGCCATAGTGGGATATTCTATGGTTTAAAAATAGTAAGTGAATCCCAGTGAATCTCAGCCATTTCCACAACTGTAGTATACTATAAGCAGAATGCCTGTTATCAAACGCGTATGCCTTTGTGCTGGTTTCTGTTAAAAGTATGTGTTGTTTCAGTAGTTAAAGAAACCACTAATCATGTTGATTGACAGCACCAGCAAACTTGGATTCAGACTTCAGTGATCCTGTTCATGTAATCAATCTGTTTTCGTGGCCCTGTTTTCTTAAGCACAATTTAGAGAGAACCCTAAAAAAAACAGTATGTGAGACATATCAGAATTCATTACTGTTGATTTGTGTTGCGTTATAAGTGCAGTGAAAGGTATTACACAAAAGTGTAATATTTAATTTAGAAAATGCTGTGAAACATGAATATAAATGGGAATTAGGTGCTTGTGTGAACTAATTCCCAGGCAAACAGGCCACTTCAATTTGTAATTTTACCTTCAATTTGAACTCCCTTGATATAAAAATGTCTGAATATTGTGGGATAATGCAAACAAGAATATACAAAAAATTCCTGCGGACCAGATTATCTAGTGCAAGCGCATGTCAGTACGTTATGTTGAGGCGCTTCAAATTTACATGTACGATTACGTAACCATCATCTCATTTCAAGAATATGCACAGGTTAGGAATAATCCAAGAAATAGTTCACCCAAAAATCATTTAGTCACCTGCATGTCGTTCCAAACCTGTAAGACTTTTTATTGTTTGGAATAAAAAAAGATGTTTGAAAGAATGTTGGCAACCAAACAGTTTTGTAACAGCTCTTTCCTGATGATGATGATGATGATGATGATGATGACGGTTTGTTTTGAAGAGATGTTTCTTTGAAGGATGCTATACAGGAGACAACCTAGATTTGAGGTCATTTGTTGCGGTTTTACTTCGGCTCTGTAAACGCACTATACAAATAAAACCCTTTGTGTTACGGGTTCAGAAAAGTGTGATTATCCTTCCTTACCACTTCTGCTTGCGGCCAGAGTCTGTGTAAATAAAGACAGCCTCACTCCAGAGGGCTGTTGTGTTGTGTTTTCTGTATGAAATGTTAATGAACTGAGTGATACCAGAGACCCTCTGGTTTGTTTGAGGCAGTGGAAGTTCTACATCGTCTTCAGCTCTCTGACAGCCGTAATGTGTTCAATCATCTCAATTTCCAGTTGATTAATGTACCAAGAAGTGGGAATGCATCCTTCCCTGTAGGAAGGGGAAAACGCATGCCAATTTGAAGTGTAATTTCATGCACTTCTACTGAGGCATTCAAATGTGTAAAAAAAGCTAGTATTCCTTGCGGGATCAAGCGGCTGGGTAAATGGGTTTGTATGATCTGACAGCTGTACTGTGGTACAAGCCTTTTATGAAGGTGTTTTACTGGCGTTTGAAAGACCTGAGTGATCCATAACCAAACATCAGTGCATCAATGCATATTCTCAGCAAGTACATTTCTGCTCTGTTTTCATGTGCTGTGTCATACAGGCATCTTGTTCTCTGAAATATTCATTTTGAGCTCCATGAATAGACTTCTGATAAAATGCACTTCATGACAATGCATTTCCGATGAAACAAGCAATAATGTGAGGTGCATTTAGGATGTTTTCATTTCCTTTTCCCTTTTTTATCACATCCTCAATTCCAACAGGCATGAATCTTAACACTAACAGGCAATCTGCCTGGGTGCTACTTGGAAGTGTTTTTGTCATTCTCCTGAGCTGCAAGACATGGGGCTTTTAACACTTGAATAGTGAACCCTGGGTCATTCTAAACCCCAGGTAAATGGAATCCTGCTATCTTGCGTCATGTTTTACATTTCTAATAATTAGGGCTGTCAAATGATTAATCACGATTAATCACGTCCAAAATAAAAGTTTGTGTTTACATAATAAATGTGTGTGTACTGTGTATAATTATTTTATATATATAAATACATACACATGCTTGTATATATTTAAGAAATATTTGCATGTTTATACTATATATAGATTTATATATAATTTATATTATATATAAAAATAAATATTTTATACATAAATAAAAAAAAATTCTTAAATATATAAATGCACGTGTGTGTACTTATATATACAAAATAATTTTACACAGTACAAACACATTTATTATGTAAACACAAACTTTTATTTTGGATGCGATTAATCGTGATTAATCATTTGACAGCCCTACTAATAATTGATCCGAGGTTAACAATTAATCCTGGGTATTCATAAGCTGCCGTTTCACACTGTCCAACCTGGGTTAACGTTCTTATTTGCAGTGTCAGTGTCACTGATTGGACAAACGGCACACGTATGCTCCCATAATGACTCTAGCATTGCGCGTCATCATATCCTATTTATTGCGACTGTACTGTCAACCTGAATTCACACTATTGGTTGTCAGTTGCTAAGCATCCACTCGTAACATTCTAACACTGCATCGTTCGATTTCACACTGTTCCATAGACTGTAAAAAAAATATATATGACGTGTCATATTCCACTGTAGAAAAATTAAGCCACTGTAGTAGAAGAAATGGACATCATTGACATGCCAATTTCGTAATTTGGAGCCTGAGTCTGCGCAGTAGTGATTCTGAGGTGTAGCCACTGATCTATATAGAATGACTGGATAGCTGACCTCATAAACAGTGAAGCCACCGCGCCGCCATATTAGTATTCCCATATTAGAGCTCACGCATTCTATTGAATTAATAGGAAATTGTATTATTTGACTGAGGAAACATTACCTAAGGACTAAGGAGACACTGTTTTAAAATCTAAAGTCTCCCTGTACATTCTTACAATGCAAACACCCTAAGCATTTAAATGGATATTTGTGTAAAGTCGGAAAACATTTTTTTTAAAGAAAAATTCGGTACTTCAAATATTGTTCTTTCTGACTGTGTTTTATAGATCAGTAGTTTGTTCAAAGTTTATAATTTGTAGCAAGTACAGGAAATGCACAAATTGAATGGGTTAATGTAAGTAACGTTAACTGATCTATATAATGACATCATAAATCAGTGTCAAGTAACGGTAAAAAGACTTTGTACAAAGCTGTTTTTGAAGCTGTCAAATGGTGTCGCTATTGGACACGTAATTGTGATTATTGCTGCTCAGAGGTTTATTATAGGCTACTGTTGAATGTTTTTTTTTGTTTTGTTTTTTTTGTAGAAGCATTACTCTTGCCTAGGAGAAAACAACACAGGAATAGCGACAATTGTATATATAAATTACTACTTATAGGGCTTGAATTACAACCTGTGGGTAGTTTTTCTAGATCCTTTTGTGAACGTTGTTTGACAGTTGTATGCTGCACAGCGGGTCTTCTTAAAAGTGCCGTCGGAGCTACCACAATCTGTATAACGGCCGTTGGAGCCCTCTGCTAGTAGGGATTCGTAAGATGGCCGCTCGAACACTTCCGGTGGCTTCACTGACTGCTGGCCGTTTAGAACGTCATGATCTATCCAGTCATTCTATATAGATCAGGGGGTGTAGCAGGCCGCGGTATTAAGATCCCTCCCACACTCGCACAGTTTCAATCGCAATGACGTTACACCCCATTTCTATAGCCTCAAATAACTAACTAAAACAACATTTATTGGAATAACAAACACTTGAACATACATCAGTGTGATAAGAACTACCTAATATGACAGAAATCATCTTTGGGAAAAAATTAAGTGTAATTGGATTTTTAACTGGCAGGTTTATGACCTATGCTGCAGCCAGCAACAACACTGAAAAAAATTTGGAGTAGTATTTACTTGAAAAAAGCTAGCTAACTTTTTTCACTCAGAAAATGCTAGTAAATTTACAACGATTTGCCAAGTAAAAAGCAAAGACCTCAATACTGTGTATAGAAAATACACAATGACGGTAACATTTGATGGATCGTTTTTGTGTTTGAATGTGTCCTTTTGAGCAGAAAATTTACTCGAAATGTCACAAAATGGCAAGTTACTATAATCCTAACAACAAAAGCAATGATAAAACAGTGTAAATACAGCTGGAAACCAGTGAAAAATCAACCTCATTAATTATTCAAGGTCCAGTGCATGATGGGTATCAGAAAACTTGAGTAATTTTTACTTAATTTTATTAAGTTGATATTTACGCTTTCATTTCTACTCGCTTGAATTAAGTACTGATATGGAATTTACTTAGTTTTTTTTATTCTTGCCTGAACTAACTTTTTCATGTAAATTACATTGTTTTTTTTCAGTAGTATTTACTTCACCACAAAATATTTTTTTACAGTGGAAAGGGGGTGATCGAAATGTTTTGGCTTTACTTTTCAGGACGTGTTCGGCACACTTGCACAGTACAAGTTTGGCACTGCAATGTGGTATTAATAATACGGAAGTAGTGCTATCCCTGCATGCTTTCGAGGAGGTTTCATAATCCCAGTGAACAAAGTGGTGCTAACCCCTCTTCTAAATTACAAGTGTGAAACGTTTCGTTACCCCTGGGTTAAAAGCAGAATAGCGTTTAGAATGATGATAACCATGCACAGCCTGGGGTTAAGCGCAGTGTGAAAAGCCTTTTTGGGGCTACACAACACTCAGTGCAAAATTAATGAATTAATGTTGTGCAACAAAAGTCTGAAATTTCTAAATTTGTGGGATGTGAATTTTAAACAAAATCCATTGAAAGCAATAAAGTTGTGATCGTCCTCCAAACTTGAGTAGAGTATGAAGTTCATTTGATGACTAAGCTTCTCACATTTATCATCCCGCTGTTATGCTAGCCCTGACTGTACCGTGTGTCAGAGATGTGAGAGGAGGATATCAACATATCCGCTACAATCCAGTCTCTGCATAATTTACAGCTCTGGGAACTTAAAATAGAGCTGAGTGCATTTGCAAGACCTTCTCCTGCATAACATTTGTCATACAACATCCTAAAGAGACTGAGAAACAATGCATAAATAAAATACAAATATATTTAATTAAGAAGAGGCTTGCATTGGAAGCCATTACTTTTAATAAGATTTTTGACTGACTTGTTGTTGCATTGGATAAAACTGTCTGCTAAAAGAAAAAATGTAATGGTATATTGATCATTAGATAAATAACTCTTTAAAAAGATTTTTAAAAAGCATTTGATTACTTGATTGATAGATTTTTTCACATCAAAGACAAAAATACTGAATTGGTATAAAAAGCAGCTTTGTTGCTCATTGAGAATGGACAAAAATTGCATGTATAATGATGAATTAAGAGGCTGTTTGTAAGATTGGTTTAAAGGTGACTTTGGTAAAAGATGCTACACACATTACATTATAACTCACCCTCATGTCGTTCCAAACCCCTAAGACCTTCGTTCATCTTCGGGGCAAAAATGAAGATCTTTTTGATGACGAGCTTTCAGTCCCTCCATTGGGAGCAACACAATTTACACATTCAAGGTCCAGATTGATAGGAAAGACATTATTTAAGTAATCCATGTGATTCAAGTGGTTTAACCTAAATTTTATGAAGCAACACAAGTGCTTTGTTTGCTTATAATTTACCTCTATATTTATAAAATAATAATATCCAAAGTGCATTCACCTGAAGACTGAAATAATGGCTGCTGATAAAATATATTAAAATAGAGAACCGTTTTGAATTGTAATAATATTTTCAAATATGATATAGTTGCTGTATTTTTCTTATAAATGCTGCCTTTTCAACTTTAGTGTTATTGAGTTATTAGTGAATTGCACAGAAACACATAGCCTACATAGCTACCAATATCTTTAGAAATCAGCTGGACATGGGACGGCCTTCATATTCTGACCAAGTCAAATAGCCCAAATTCTTCAGAAAAATCAACTGTCAAACGACAAACAGTCTCATACAACATCACAATGCATCTTGATAATTGTGCATTTGCTTTGTATCTCTGTTTACCCGGGGTCGATAAGCAATATGCTTACAGATGGATGTATTCATTTTAGAGACACTGATGGATGAGAGCAGGGAAGAAATCAATCTCTCTTTCCTTTCAGGTATTGATCACTTGTTCAAGAGAGTTCAGTGTATCGGGACACGTATTAGAGGCCAGGATGTGAGGAAGTGTAAAGATGTTTAAATCAGTGTTGTTAAATGTGTGACAATGGGTTTGTGCAAAGCGTTGTGTGTCTCTATGGCTTCAGCACATTTATATACATATAATAGAGTTGATCAGAAAAGCACATAATGTATGTGGCTTTGTTTAAAGCTTTTGAATCCACTATAATGTGTCCTATACATTTTTTTACCTATTATAAGTTCATTAAATTAAAAAGTGAAATATGAAACCATAGAAATGTGAATGCATTGCAGTATTATTCCAAAGTCCATTTTATTATCATTAAACCAATAAATAGTCAATCTGAACTTCTGAAACATATTACAAAATTAAAACCAAATAAATAAACTCTATATGAGCCTGATTTTATTTGTTGCCATTTTCATGGAAAGACACTTATGAAATCCTTTTCCAAGAAATTGATAAACTAATTGATAAACTAAAACCAATATCCTCCATCTTGTTTGGAAGCTAACCTAACAGGCGCTGGGGAGCCAGATGTAAAGTTACGACAATGCGAAATGTACTCAATATAATATGGAAGAAGAAGATTTCGAAAGTCTGATGCTCGAATCAAATGTTCGTGGCTACTTTTACGAGCCGCAATATAGCGAAGAGCAGCTGAGGCAGATGGAGGAACAGGAGGTGGCTGCCTGTCACGGACGAGGAGCTGGGGCTCGAGTCAAGAAGGCACCAAATTCGACTACATATATGGCCCACTTTCAATAAAGATTCATGTTCACACAGGTGAAATGCTCCTTTAAGATCACAAATCGAAAGTCCTAAAGAGAGAACGAGATCGAGAGAGTGGCCAAGTTCAAGTGTGCTTCTCCTAACAGATTGAATCAAGTTAAAAGAGTCAATCATTCCTAGGGATTCTGCTACCATAGGTTTTCCTGGGCAGCAAACATGTAAATTAAAATCACCAACAATCAAGATTGAATCACACAGTAGTACAATGTGAGACAAAAATACTTCAATGAAGTCTTTGTTAATTTAGGTGCACGATAAACATTTATACAAAGCACTGGATTCTTATAATCCAACATCATCACTTGGGCTTCGAAACTCTGATAGTTCATAAATGGCAATAAGCGACATTTAAAACGTTTGTTAAAAATAATGGCAAGGCCACCACTGGCCACTTTTTCCTACCACTGGCATGTCCCCTTTCAGTGACATTAATATTTTTTTACTCTTCAAAGCTCCTCGCCGCAATTCTAGGTTGTTGTGGGTATACAAAGGTGCTGCTATGCGATTACAATGATTTTCCGAGTCGTTTAAGCACATTGCTAGGACGTTCCGATTGCTATAGGTTTGCTTTCTTTTCTTCAAGTCAAAAGAGTTGCTATATTCTGGTCTCAAGCTCGGTTTCCTGCTTTGATGCAAGTTTACGCAAAAAAAAAATGTGTTGCTTCATTTATCATCCATTGAGTTAGATCACTTAGAAACGTAATAGCACACCTCTCCTGAACAAGCTGCTTGATTTAAGAGACTGCATCATTTATGTCTATAGAGCAAATTGAGCTGGACAAGTTACATGCCATCTTAGGTGATTTGTTTAAATCCCTACACGTAAATATGAGCAATAGTAATTCTGATGTTTGCCACAGGCACACTTCAGGCCTGCTTTACTAAGCTCTAAATTAATTAAACAAGATGCTTCAGCTCCTGCATGGTTGAGTGCAAAACTGGAATCTACCTCGCTTGTATTTTCCCGTCAGTGGTATTGGACCATTTCTGAGCACTCCATTCTTCTCTGAGAGTTTACACCTCAAGTAAAAACCCACAGGATTGTCAGCGTGTAGCAGCGGTTTCAGTCGGTGCCCCGTAATCATCTTCACAGCCTGTTGTTATCTCCAAGAAACAAAATCCAACCTGCTGTCAAATTACTCACCATTGAACAGCTTCTCCTGAGAGCCACAATGGCATTACAACCAGGCATCTTGCCAGCTCCTGACCCAAATCACAGATTTTTGAGAGCGAGTTTTCTTTTAAACACACTCCAATAGAACCATCTTGTTATTTCATTGACATTAGATGGAGTCGTCATTAATGCTTATAGTCCCAGGACTAGTACAAGGAAGTTTTATAGGTTGTCTCGCTGTACCAGACAGATGTTAACCCCAAAAATATTACTGCTCTTGTCTGCTTACTTTTCAGTACAAATATAAATGCAAAAAATAAAGAAATAAACTGCCATAACTTCTAAACAAAAACATTACTGCATTACATTTCATTGACTACATTTATAGGCCTACATGACTATTAATATAAAAGCAGTTTTATATGAATATATACAGGCACATTTCTGCCAAAAATGTTTTGTTTACTATACAGTTTTACTGCAGTTAATTCATAAGTTGTGGAGTGAAATGTCTTCTAACTGGTTTGCTCTTGGAACAATGTTTCGCCTGTTTTTTGCGTCAATATGTTGAGAACATCAGCGTTGTTTCATCTGGCTTTTAACTAGCTTAAATCAGTCATCTGTGGGATGAGATGCAGAATTCTGCCCGCACTGTTGCTTTGGCGCGATCGCTGTTTTTTGGGTTGAGCTGATAATGCTCCGCGCTGCACAGATCAAACAAGTTTTGTTCCACTTTTTGTGCATTTGCCATTTAATGTTTATCGTGCGCAATGCAAATGACAGTGTAGCCTATAATCAAAGAGAGTTGGGTAATTTTGTAGAGGCAAAAGTGCAAATGTTTCGTTACACCGGCACGAAAAAAGGTCGCAAAAATTGACAATTTAGTCGAAGACTGGAGCCCCGATTTGAAGTGGATCAGTATTGGCAAGTTGGGCTATTTATTTATAGAATAAGCGGGCAAATCACAGGCTCCACTCGCGGTACCAGGTGCCCGGGGCCACCACGACAACTAGACAACAAGAATTTTTTTTTTTTTATGTATAGAATTCCTCAACAATCAAAATCTGACACTGTTTAAAAGTTTGGGGTCATAAGATTGTTTTAAATAAATGTATATTTTTTATTTAGCATTTAATTGGTCAAAAGACTTTTACATTGTTTCCAAAACAATCTTTTAAACTTTCTATTCATCAAAGAATCCTAAAAAATATGTATCATGGTGTCCAAATAAATATGAACATTAATCAGCACAACTGTTTTCAACATTGATAATAAGATGCTTCTTAAGTACCAAATTAACATAGTCTATTGGAATGATGTCTGCTGAAAATTCAGCTTTTCCATCACAAGATTTAATTACATCTTAAAATATTAGAATAGAAAACAGTTATTTTAAATTGTAATATTATTTCACAATATTAAATTTTTACTGTATTTTTAATTAAGTAAATGTATAATAAATGATCAAAAACATTTAAAAAATCTTACTAACCCTAATCTTTTGAACGGTAGTGCAAATATATTTCTATTTTTTAAATACCTTTTTATATATAGAATATTTTGTTTTCTTATCGATGTTGAAAACTTTATTACTTTATTTGCTGCTTAACGTTATTGTGGAAAAAATTATACCATCATCAAGGATGCATTAAATTGGTCGCCTAACAATAAAGACATTTATAATACAAACGATTTCTATTTAATAAATGCAAATAAATGCTGTTCATTTGAACTTTCTATTCATAAAAGAATCCTACAATTTTTTATTTGCTTCCACAAAAATATGAAGCAGCATTGATAATAATAAGAAATGTTTCTTGAGCAGCAAATCAGCATATTAGAATGAGTTTTCTCCCATAATGCCTGATGAGTTTAGAGAACACCTGACAAGAGATCAGAGACCATTCCTCCATACAGAATCTCTCCAGATCCTTCAGATTCCCAGCTCCATGTTGGTGCTTCTTCTCTTCAGTTCACTCCTCTCATTTTCTATAGGGTTCAGGTCAGGGAACTGGGACGGTCATGGCAGAACCTTCATTTTATGCATAACACATTTTTGTGTTGATGTTTGTTTTGGATCGTTGTCCCGATAGAAGATCTAACCACGGCTCATTATAAGATTTCTAGCAGAAGCTTGTCAGGTTTTTATTTTTTATCTGTTTTAGGGATCTGTTTTTTATATTTGATAGAATCCATGATGCCATGTATCTGATCAAGATGTCCAGTACCTCCAGGAAAAATATGCCCACAACATTAAAAATCCAATGTTATATTCAATTGTACACATGGGGTACTTTTTATCCTTGTGTGCACCAAACCCATCTAGCGTGCTTGCTGCCAAAAAGCAATTTTTTTTGTTTCACCTGACCACAGAACCCTGTGCCGTTTGAAATTCCAGTCATCTAGAGTTTGTTTTTGGATGAGCGAGGAGGATTTTTCTTGAAACCCTCCCAAACAACATGTGGGGGATGTAGGAGTTGTTTGATGTTTTTTTTTTTTTTTTTTTTTTTTTGGTAGGCTTCTGATCCCAAGACTCAACTAATCTCTGCAATTCTCCATCTGTGATACTTGGAGAGTCTCTGGCCACTCAAACTCTCCTCCTCACCGTACATTAAGACAATATAGACACACGTCCTCTTCCTGGCAGATTCGTAACATCTTTAGAATTGGAACTTCGCAATTATTGGCCTGATGGTCAAAATAGGGATTTTCAATTCCTTAGCTGTTTTCTTACAGCCACTTTCTATTTTGTAATGCTCAACAATCTTTTGATCCACATCAGAACTATATTCTTTGGTTTTACTCATTGTGATGGACGATTAAGGGAATTTTGGTGCCTTTAATATTGACCACAACTGTTTCTATGCTATATATATATATATATATATATATATATATATATATATATATATATATATATATAGTATATTATATACACACACACACACACACACACACACACACACACACAAGGGAAGTACCAACAATTCTTTCCATTTAGAGTGCTGTTTATCATGTATTCCATTAGTTTGTTATCTGTATAGATTTGATCTGTGCTTTTAGCACTCTGTCTTTAAAGCCCACATCCACTGAATAGAGAAGCAGTTATATCCTGATATTCTAACCTGTCTCTATTTCTCCTTGCAAAATCCGAACAGTGTAGGAGGAATTCATTAACAAATGTTTACCTGGATTTTTTTACATGGTCGATTAGCCTTCTGCACTGTCTAGAATGTCTGAATAAAGCTTTCCCTATCCTCACAGCTCCTTTACACTGCACGACCTAGTGCTCTGATCCAATACTTTTGTCACTTTTTATAATGTGCTTGTGAAATTAGAGTTATCAGGATTGAATGGTCCATCATGGCCATTAGAAATGGTCTTAGACATGTTTTTTTTTTTTGACCCCATTCTTCAAATTACTTATTTTGTGTCTCACAAAAGAAAGTCAGTCATACGTGTTTATAACAACATGAGGGTGAGTAAATGATGACAGGATTTTTATTATTGGGTGAACTATCCTTTTAAAGCTGCTGTCTGGAACTTTTTTAAGTTAAAAATAATCAAAAATAATTATTTAAAAAAATATATATATTCAGCCAGTGTTCAAAACTATCTGCTTGCCGTAGCTAGATTCAAAACGGTTAGCTTGTAATAATGATTTTAATTCCAGTGGTACTGGTGGGTTTCCACGGGAAATTCAAGCATGTCTTTGCGTCATTACGTCACATACGTACACATAGTGAAGGTGTTTCGACTAGCCGGCTATAGTGTACGTGAGGAGAGTACAGATGTATAAGCTTTTCTCGCAGCACTTTAATTAATAATTAAACTTATCGCGGATCCAGAAAGATCCAAACAACAATCATCAGTGTCAACTGGAGATTCACCAGTTATAAAACCCAAAAGACTTCGTATTTCGGATTTAAGGTGGCTAGAGAAAGAGAAAGAAACCGTCTCATGCGAACACAAGGATTTAAACATCGGCAGGGCTTTTGAAAGGTGCGTGAACTCTGTGTTTTGAAGGGGTTCAAAACGGAAGAAGAGACGGCTTTTTTCTGCTTAACAAGCGAGACATTTCAAAAGTTCAATCGTGTAACAGTACCACTGTTTTCTTAATTCACACAGTTATGGAGTTTCCTTTGTTGTGCCTTTCTCGTTTAGCTATTATGGAGAATATAAATTCTGAACTACACAGGTAACCATAAAACACATTAAATGTAACGTTAGTCACGCAATGCTAATGTTGTTAACATGAATCTAACGTTAAATCTAACGATCGCTTATCATGTCGAACGCTTTTTCCCCCTTAGTTGATCAGAACAAAAATGGATGTTACTTACTTGTTCAGAAGACATTTTCCAGTGAAAATTCTTATGTTGGTCAAACTTTCAAAAAGTGAATCTGTGAATCTGAATGACAGTATCCACACAGCACGGTGATTGACAGCAGCACTCGCCTCAAACCATTGTGTTCATCCGCGCTGTTTCATGCCGATTTACAACCCACGTAAAGATGATAATTCCGCGAATAACCGCAATTGCAGATTTCGAACAGAGATGGTGACAAAGAGGAAAAGCTACGGACTGCAGCTTTAAGGAATGTGAATGGTTTTCCAAGGACAACTGTAGTCTGTTACCTCATTTTGTGTCTCTTTTAAAGTGCAGCTACATTGTTGTGGGGATTTATTTCTGAATGTTACATTGAATATCTCACATTGCTTTGTTTATTCGGTGTCGGTTTATTCTCTGAGTCAGAACCACTTTACCACATCACACAATAGTCTACAGACAAGGCTGGATCACAAACGCTCTGCTGTTGGCTGTAGCTTCAAACACATTGAATCTCTGATACCTTTCCACAGATTCACCTCCGGAGTGCTCTGTCTGAGGTCAGCTTTACTCAGCCAGCTGGAACAGCTGTCTCGGCATTTGTTTCACCAGAGAAACACTGATCGCCTCAGATGTACCTTGCAGGTCCTGTCAGCTCTGTTCCGCTTCCCGGTGAGAAACACGCTGAGAGAGCTGCACATGCACTAGGAGGTTGTTTTGCAGGGCATTTGCATTCTCAATATAGCAGCACCTTGTATACTATCTTTGTAGTATTTTCTTGTTGATTGTCTAGGTGTGTTATGATCATTTCCTTCTCATCAACATTTAATCTCAGATGTAAATGCTGATCTCAGATGTCAAATTTTTGTCAGATGGTAGATGGTCTGGACCACACTTGATTGCACAAGTTACACCTGGCTATGCAAGGTATTTACAAGATAAATGTTTGGTTACACTTTATTTTAAGGTGATGTATTACATTGTACTTACTCATATAAGGGCTTGATTTAGGGTTAGTTACTTGTAATTATGCATAATTTGGGTCTGTAAGATTTTTTTTGTATGCTTCTCACATATACTGCATTTGTTTGATCAGAAATACAGTAAAATATTAATATTTTGAAATGTCATTACTATCAATATTTTGAAATATAATTTATTCATGTGATGGCAAAACTGGATTTCCAATCTTCAGTGTCACAAGATCCTTCAGAAATCATTCTAAAATGTTTATTTGATGCTCAATAAATATTGATTATTATTATTATCATTATCATTGTTGAAAACAGTTGTCCTGCTTAATACTTCTGTGGAAACCGTAATGTTTTTTTTTAATTCTTTAAATAGAAAGTTCAAAAGAACAGCATTTATTATAATGAAGAAATCTTTTGTTACATTATAAATGTCTTTACTGTCACTATTGATAAATTTAATGCATCCTTGTTTAATAATATTATGTTCCTTTCTTTTAAGGAAAAAAAAATCACGCGAAGTTACCTTTCGATGCAGCCTTAGATATTGTTTAGATTAGAAGTAGTTTAGAACACAAGTTTATTTTGATAAAAGAGCAACTTTTCTGTCGCTCTACATACGTCATTTGGTATAATTGAAACAATTGGCTATGAGCTACGTACAGGCGCATTTGATAGACATTCGTAGCACCTAATAAACGGCTCAAGGCATTCGTAAACCATGCCTCAAATACGAGAAAATGAACATGTGGTTCCCAGACCCACGTCTCAATGAGACGAGGCCTGACGTTAGCCAGGCTACCTTTAACCTTAAATAAAAACCAAATAGAACTGCAGAATGAATTTACATAGACATGGCAATTTGCAGAATTACATTCAAGGTCAATCCCTAAGTGAAAATATACTAAATTAGTTTAAGCGATAAAACCATTTGGTCAGTAACTTCATTATAATACATGATCAAATTAGAATTGAACAGTAAGAACTTTTCTGGAACTTGCTGTTGACACAACGTGAGCATTTTAAATCAAAGACGTACAATTTGCCTGCTAAATGTTGTGACCCACGCGTCATCTAACAACTTTACCTCAGAGGAAATTAATAGTTTTTTGTTCAAGCTTAAAAGTCCATTTGGTGACACAATAGGAATATTCCTCATATTAAGCAACCCTATAGTTTCACAGACTGTAAACCTGCTCAAATTGTATATGATGCTGCAACTAACGGTGAAAACCGCTACAAAATCCCATTGACATAGAGGCAAACTATATATTTACACTTTTCAGGACGTGGCATTTAAGAGACATTTTGCCGGAATATTTTCTCAATTCACCCACCATTGGCAGGTGTGGCACAAAGTTAATGTATGACCCTGATTACTTTAGATTTAACAAATAGCCAAGAATCAAGCTGTTCAAACTCATTGCCAAATATCCTGCTGTCTATGACTGACAGCATGTTGCCTTCTGTTGAAAAATGGATGCTGACAGCTATTAGAAATCGCTTCTGCACATCCACAGGCTCTAATCAGCATTATATTTGGCTTCCTGCCAGCTTGTATCCTCTGACAGATGTCTATGGGCCAGGATGTTAGATTGAGTTTCTCCTCGTGAACCCTGGACAAAAGAAAGTCAACACAGTTCTCACAAAAACCCACCTGAGTGCTGTAATCAATTAACACTGTTACACTAAAGGCAAGGGGTGCATTAAAGAGGGGACACGTTCATTAGAAGCCAATCAATTGTCATTAGAAGCCTCTTATTTAGTTTTGTCTTGACAGTTTATTTCTGTTTCACAATTGCTTTCATTTCATTTAGCATGATCATTAAACAAGTCTCTGGAATACTGGATTCTAATTAGTCAACCGCATCATCCAGTATTCCACAATATTTCCTAATCTGCATGTCATTGTCATCATTATTAGTATTAGTAGTATTGCGGTGTCCGTCTTGTTGCTATTGTTTAGTACATTGTACTGGACTATTTTGACAATATTTAAAAAAAATTAAGATAATGTACTATACAGTTAAGATTATAAAATAAATAAATTGTCTTGGATACTCTAGTTACTTCATTGTAAGTAAGCAACCACCCCCAACCCCACATGGTTAAATTTAACAACTGACAAAAATTACATTGTGCTTATACAGTTAAAACAGGCTATAGTCTTCAGCATAATGGTTTCCCATCATTAAATATATATATATATTGCTTCTCAGCGCATTGAATGTTGTTTTGGTTTGGGAATTTAAGACACAGTTGGTTGTGTCTTTCTGTATGAGACTGCCACTATTCACTCTGATGTCCGATCCGAATGGGAGTTGGACAATGACAAAGGCAAGGAGGAGCAAAAATTAACTATATTTCCTGGTTGAATTTGGGATGTGAGTGAATCGTTCTTCAATTTGGCCTGAATAGAAAATTGGAATGGCAGCATTAATTTTCAGCTTGCACTAGGGACTTAACAAGAACTGAGGCAATGGATTAAATATCACAAAATTCTAAACAAAATTTTAAGTCAAAAACTGAGCATGCTCTGTGTTTGTCTTATATTTTGCCAGAGACTGGGGAGGCAAGCCAAAAAGATCGGTGTTCCCCTGTTAGTGTGTACGAACATGTTCAAAGTTAATTTACATCTTTATCTCTCCTTCTTTTTAAAATAATCAATCCGTGCTGCTCTATTTTCACTTCTAAAGCGCAGATATGCTGGCAGAGGCTGCAATCTTTCTCCCTGTGATTTCATCTGTGGGATGTTTCCTATCAAAGCCAGCTTGTCCTCAAAAAAGTCTCATATCCTCAATTTGAAGCTGTGCCACATTTTGGTGTGTGTGTGTGTGTGTGTGTGTGTGTATCACTGCTCATGAAAGAAGTGACACGAGCAGTGATCCCTGGTGCTTCATTTTTTTCATCATCGTCGTTAATGTCAGGTTCAGATATTTCTTTTATATAAGTAGATTCAATCCAATAGAGCAGACATATCTTGGAAAACAGGATTTTTCTGGCTCTTTTGAAATAAAAAAGTTTGATGTACCATGTAGACATGCTCTGACATTCATAAAGCAAAGCTTTCTCTTAGTCCACAGAAACTATTTATGGAGATGTATGCAGTAAAAATGGGTATTGATGTCACACCCATGAGCAGATTAACATATGACCCCCTACGTTTACATATCAGCTCCTACTATTTGGTATTCAGTAAATTTGTGGGGCTGTTTAATATTTGAAAAGGTTAGCCAATCAATCATAATACGCATAATTTACACTCCTGCTCACAGTTTTTTTATGTTTTTGAATGTCTCTTATCCATATTTATCTGATAGAAAAATGATGAAATATTATTACAGTATAAAACAGACATCGAGTTACTGAAATGACACAGCGACCCAAACCGTTACAGTCACTCATCAGCACAGTGAACCCAGCAAAGAATGCAAAATGCCAGTCACAGACACTTAAACTTATCTGGAGAAACTTAATAACAAGGCTTCACAGGAATAAGCTCTTAGGGCCGTCAGCGCAGTATCACAATAGGCTGATGAAATGGCTTAATCAGCCGCCTCCTTACCATTCATCTGAAACCTTCAATATTATCCCACCTCGGCAGGAATTACGCTACAATTCCATGCTAGAGACAGAAAGAGAGAGATGATTAGCGTCTTATCCTGCCAGAACACTAGCTTTTACCCAGACTGCCTTGCTCTTCCTGTTGACACGTGTGGTGTAGTCATTCATCCTCCTGTTGGACACGCTCAAGTGATTCAGTACGCTGCCATATCCAATATGACTGTCATCTCTTGTTGTAAAACATATTCGAATGCAATTTCTTTTCTGTGGCACTACAATGCCTTGTTATTATCAGCATATACTGATATATATTCTTGTCTTGTGCTGTCTTGTATAAGTTAGGCCCCTCTTGAATAGGAATATTTGAACATCCATCAAATGATGAGCTGAACTCTTTTAAGTGTGTGTGTGTGTGTGTGTGTATATATATATATATATATATATGTGTGTGTGTGTGTTTACTTGTAATATTTCAGCACTCTTAAAATTTGACCACCGCAATAAAATAAGTCAATAAAATATTGAATAACTATATTATTTCTTCTTCATCCTACATAATAGAAAAGGTGTCCTAATTAAATCACCCGCATACATTTATCTGTGTATAAATGGATTATGATTGGACTGTCTTTAGAAAACTGCAGACATACGCAGTCCAAGCGGTGTGCTTTATCAGCTTGTCAAGTGTGTGAAGCACAGGTAATGTTCCCTGCAATATCTTATTATCCTACTCTAAATTGAAGTTTCATTAAAAAAGGCCCAAATGGGTACTCGCTCCAGTGGTCGCAGATTTAGAAGTCTGACCACCTACCACCAGGCATTTTAATCAAAGTTAAATCAAGGAAAAATGAAATCTCATCAGTGCATGTCGGCTCATTTCTCTGTATCCCCTTCCTTAAATCAGTCAGAGATCCCAGGGAATCATGACTTTATTCTTTACCGGTGGTCTGTACAAGTTTTAATTTCAGCTACAGCAGACTTTCTCAGCTTTTATAAGAAAGAAAAGGTTGATTACTGCCTGAGGTATGCAGATGCAAGCTGGATTTCTGGGTGAAAACAAAAGGCACAGAGACAAAAATAAGCACAAAAGGGAAGCAAGAAATAATTACTTATTTTGTTATTTTTCCCCCTGTGTTTTTGGTAATTAATGCTTCCAGCTGAGGGAAATTGTCAGAATAGTTTTAGATGAAAATGTTGCTTGATTTAGAAAATCTTAAAGGAATAGTTCACCTTTTTCTTCTGTGGTTAAACATTACATTACATGTGTTTATTATTGTTACACTCTCAGAAAAAGAACTAGAGTATTACAGCTTGTCACTTGGGCATTAGCCTTAAACACTTTCTTTGTACCTTATTTACCCTAAAAGGTTCATGCTACTCTAAGGTATATGCACCTTTTAGGGGTAAAAAAGAAGGTACAAATATGTACTTTTAAGGGTACTGCCCCACATTTCTTTCTGAGTGTATGGTAAAGAAATATCTGTATTATTATTATTATTATTATTTATTACGTTTTTTTATTTATTTTATTTTTACAGGTCTCCTTTTGTGTTCCATGTAACAACATGCAATTTTAAGATGAAGACAGGTAAATAATTGTCAACATGTTCATGTTTAGGTTAACTATTCTTTTAAGGCTGCATCTTCAAGTAAAATGTCTCTAGAGAAAAGACTAAAAATTTTCTGCAAAAATGTCTCCCTCAAACAGCTACCTATTACAGTACAAATAGGTGGGAATATTGTCTTCCACAAAACCAGTTTATTTAATATATTGTACTCTCCATAATATTGAAGAAATGTGTTCCCTGCCTTGGGTTCATCTTCTTCTTCTGATGTCTATAAAGCAATAAACATCAGCATTATGGCTTCAGGCCCACATTAGACCAGAGCAGTGTCAGATTGGTTTGAATGACCTTGAGAGCACAATAACTGTCCAGGCCATTTCCTGCATATCTGTAAAGGAATTGTATTCAGCAATTTTTTTTAGCCTATTATGTTTATTTTAAAAAAATTTTTTTCTTTTTTATGTTGTATTCATTACCTTCAAAGTATACTGCACACTGTAAAAATGTCCACCCATTTCAACTTTAAAACAAGTTCAGTTTTAATTAAATAAATCAACTTGGTTGTACAAGTCATTTTAACTTAAATTGTATTAAACAGACTTAAGTTGAATCTCATGTAACTCATGAATCTCATAGCATTATTTGTAAATGTTAAAGTAATGTAAAAACAGTGCATGCCATTCAGCAGCACCGTTATGTTTATACATTTATGCTCTATACATTTTTTGCAGTCATGTGACAGCACAGTCAGTTGATATGACTGAAAAATAAAAGCCCAAAAAGATGTGATCAGTGCTTTTGTAGCCGCAGATATTACAATGCTGAATTTCTATAGCCCACCTTCACTCTCATATTTCCCTTTTAATAATGAAAGGGATTAAGACACCACACAGGTAATCATCGATTCCCGCTTCCAATTCACTCATGCAAACAAAGTCGATACGAACATCTGATTTCTTGACTCGTCTCCACAGCCTCATCAGAATATCAAAGCCCTGCTGTCCCCATGAGGCTCTTGGTTATTTTGTGTCTCCTGCTTGCAATCTCAAATTTATAACCTCTTATTTCTCTCTACTCAGGTCTGCCTAGACAGAGGAAGGAAGGGTAAGAAGCCTCCTTTTATTTTCTCTTCCCATATTGTTTTTCAGAGTCTAAATGCATTTGATGCTCTTCAGTATGATCACCTAGGTATCTGCAATAAAGGTGATACAGTGGCAGAGAAATAACAGCTTTAGTTTGCATTACGACCTGTGCACCAGAATGATGAAACCTGCCATGACCTCTGCGGTGCAAAAGGTAATGGAAAATAGAATGTTATTTTTAAGCCAAGCATTTATGTAGCACAATGCATTCAGCACAAGAATTAGAGAATTGCGGTTGAAGGTACGAGTTGAATAGCTGTGATTGAGCATAAACACCATTTGATGTGCGACATTTGTCAGATGCTAAATCAGCATAAGAATAGATGAATTCTCAATCTTGCTTCAGAATGAAGTTTTCCCGGTGTCTGAGAAACCTGAATGTGTGTTCAAGGAACAGTTCACTCAAAAAATGACATTTGTGTCATCATTTACTCACCCTCATGTTGCTCTAAACCTGTAGGATGTCTTCTTCCATAGAACATGAACAGAGAAATTTGGGCATATGTTTGTATGCAATTGGAAGTGGTTCTTAAACTTCCAAAAAAGATTCAAACACACCATAAAAAAAATCATAAAAGTGCTTCATATGACTATATTTCAAGTCTTCTGAAGTCATACAATAGTTTTGTGTCAGGAACAGACATTTTTAAACCATTATTCACAGTGAGCTTTTAGCCATTGTAACAAGATCATTGAGTCAATTTTAAACTTGAGAACAGGATCAGTCTAATTTGTGTATTAATTGATTATACTGGTTTTGTGAACCAGAACATCCCACTCAAAAGAATGATCCACTCATGAATCAGACATTGCTACTTCTCATTAAAAAGTGTGTTAAAATTTCCCCATTGCTTTCGCATGGAAGAAATAAACTCATACGTGTTTGGAATGACGCGATAATTAGTGAATGATGACAAAATCTTCAGTTTTTGGGTGAACTATCCCTTTAAAGATGAATAGACACAATACTACAGTCAAATGTGTTCACTAGGCTGACCATTGCTACTTTCAGTTTTATTTTCTTAGCGATGATGCATTTTCAAAACCCATCTCCCACTGAACTTGTTGGAAACAACTGAAACTAAATGTATTAAAACAAACGTTTGAATATCCCACAAACCCAAAAAGTCCATTTGATTTTAATTGGTTTTCATTCTGAATGGCAGAATTCGGTGTGAATTCTGTCAGTAATCGGACCGTAAGACTGATCATGACTTTTTGGACTGTGCACCATCATATCTTTCAACCACTCAAAGGCGCCTGGCTCTACCCTGGGTCTTCTGTGATGCCAAATCCAGCGTTTGAGCACCGCAGCTGTGTAGTGCAGATAGCTTGCTGTCAAAAGCTGTTTCTCAGGCGAGGGACAATTATGCTCAATCAGAGATGATGCTTTACTGAGTGTTTTCCTCCCTCTCATGCGCCTCTGATTTGGTTTACGAGAGAATGTGACTGATGGCGATCTTCCAGAGATGTTGAGCGAGTGGGGTTTTAAAATTGCAACAGCAGCCAATTATGGAACAGAAGAGAGCACATGCTTATTAAATTTGCACTAGAATCTTAGCATTTCGAAACCATTAGCTCTGAAACTTCATTCTCTATTTCAGATGTTTCTCTGGGAGCATACTGATAATAGAAGTAGTGGTGTAAAGCATTATGGAAATTCTGTGTACCAGCAGATGTGAACAGTTGAGAGTGCAGTGATCATGTTGATACACCAGCAATTGAGGCTGGAATTCAGTTTGTTTGTTTTCTGTGCCGCATGGTGCCCATTGACGGCACTCTGAAGTGCACTAGTTCATGTTCAAATAGAACTTTTAAAGGGAAAATCCTCCAATTCAGCCTTTCATAGTCATTTACTCACCTTGGTATGGGAATCGTGAATAGGTGTAGTTGACCCAAACATTAAGATTTTGTCATTGATTATTCACTCTTGTGTTGTTCCATATGACTTTCATTCATCTTTAAAACACAAATGAAAATATTTTTTAATGAAATCTGAGAGATTTCTGTCCCTCTATTGAGAGTCTATTCACCCAAACCTCTTGATGGTTTAAAATGACGAAGATGAATTGAACGAAAATCCAAATTCTGAGATTGAAGACTTTTCATGTCTTTTCAGAGGTAGCATAAATGTGATGCAATAGTTTACCTTAATATAAAAAAAGTTGTGTTGCGTCGCACCGCACCACATCCAGTGTCAATCTTAAAAATTATAGTTATTTATTAGCACTAATTGTCCCATAAAGAACCTTTAACATCCATGGAATCTTTCTACTGGACAAAAAGTTATTTATAGTGGAATAGGGTTTTTTAGATTATTAAAATATGTTTGATACAGAGAAAATAGTTAACTGTTCACTGAAAGGTTATTTGTGGAACCCAAAAATGGTTCTATGGCACTTCTGCAAAAAAGCATAATTTATTATAATGGTTTCTATTGCCTTTTGTCACATCGCATGATCGCAACGTGTCGTGGTCTTCACGTCCGGTGTGTGAGCACTCTGCTATTCTCTTAGAACACTATTTATAGTTATATTTATCATTCTTGGTGTGAACAGGCCTTTACAGTTGTACGTTGTAGGCCTATGTTTGTCAGTAATTAACTGGTTTTACTGATTATCTTTGGCTCACGTTGTGCACTATTTGAATGATGCATGCTATGCAGAGCGTTTCAAATCAGTCACTTATGCTCCATTTCAGTTATGATGCTGTCAGCAGCTATGTAGGTAGTGAGGCATTAGGTTTTGGATTCTCTGTAAAAAAAAAAGAAGAAAAAAACCCCGGCAAAGAACGTCCTGTTTTGTGCAAAACCATCAGCATTTTTAGCACAAGTTTCAAGGAAAAGTGAGGTTTTCCCTTGCTCGGCAGAGAAAAAGTGGTTTAATTTGCGCTCCAAAGTGACGGCGACTGTAGATAAGCACTATCGCACTCACCTCGCAGAGAACCGCATGTTTCAATTTTAGATTTTGATTTAATCCTAAAATCCTTGTTCCAAAATCTGTATTTTCGAACCTAACAGTAAAGCAGTGAATTTTAATTAAGATCTTCAAGCAGAGCCCAAGATAAAGATTGATGATACAATCAGTCATAGCGTCTCTGTGAAGAATGAGATGTTTTTCTAGTTACTAATACGCACACTACAGTGAATTATTAAGACTGTGCTCCTGCTCCTCGTGCATTCTTCATAATAATATTTCATCACACGTTACAGTCATCCAGCCTCATTCGATGCAAATTATTATTGGTGTAATATATTAGCACAAACATCAACACATTTTTTTGACTTATTTATTATTTGTGACCCAACGTGTACAATTCCACTTCCCGTTGTGGGAAGAACATCATATTAGATCAATAACAGACAGCCGTGTGTGTGTGTGTGTGTGTGTGTGTGTGTGTGTGTGCGCTCACAAAACTCACCCTACCCGATGCGAAACTTGGAGGCGGGACCCCTCAAAAACTCATCTGTCTCTGGCTCCACTACACTGTCATCTGTATTCCTCTCTTTAAGGAATACTGTTATATGCCAGGATCAAATGGCATTCTCTCAGCATCCTGCCATGCATTTCTATGTTCCCAAAAACCCTTGTTATTCTCCACAGCAGGATTTGTAAAAATGGACAAAAAAGAACAGAAAAACAGTAGAGTACACTATCTCGACTTGTTCACGTATAAGCTATTAAACTGCTAAATGTCCGTTGTAAATGTGATAATTGGATTTTACACTTTCTGTGGTCGGAACAATACATATATTATATTATTTCTATTTATATTGTGGTAATTTTCTCTCGAGGAACTGTTTTACTAGAATGTGTTTCTCTGTTTTCTGTGCCAAACTCTGCAAGGATCTGGTGATTTTGAACTCCCACTTCAGAGTGTGAACTCAGCGCACTGCCGTTTTGCATAATTTCTCTTATAAAGCACTGAATCTTTTGTTGGAGCCGTAGTCTGCTTCCTTTGTACTAGTACAATCAATGCTGTATTTCTGCTTTTCCCTCACATCATTTCATGTTTTTGGCTCTGATTTGAACAGAACAGGAAAAATAAATAAATAAATAAATATATATATATAACTGAGCTGTCTCAAAACAGAGAAGCGTTCAAAGCAAGATTCATCCACCCACTTGGATTATGTCGTGTTGAAACAGAAGGCCGGAGAGGGATGCTTTGTTCCTGTGTAGGGGTTTTCCTGACTCAGGTATTAACGGATCTCAAGCAGCGGATCCCACAGAGGGTGGACTTAAGAGTGCACTGTTGGGAGTGATACAATTTCTCTTCTTGGTGATAGTGGGAAAAGGAAAGATAGGAATAAAGAGATACAAAAGGGATTCTGCTCCATTTAACAAATCTAAGCTAAAAATCTTGGATGCACGTAGTGTTCACCCTTGCTTCTCACTTGAATAGGTTTGTGATTAATGAGTAGCATCTGAAACCCAGTATAATGAGATATAAATAATGTTGTTACCAATCCGCGTAGTGATTGCGACTGCTGGAACCGGAAAAATCCATTAGTTAGGTAAAACACTTCAACAAACATTCAGCTGAAAATCTAGCAGAGGCATTTTGTGAGGAGAGTATTGATTGAGATGTTTTTTGTGCTCAGCAGGTTTTTGCCTTCAGAGCCGACGGTCCAGAGGTCTCTTAATATACGAGCGTGTGCCGTTAAATGAAAACCATGTGCGATGCCTCCCATGCTGTGATTGCTCAGCAGGTTTGCTCTTTTCACGACTCAAAGCCCACCTAAGGGTTAAAGTGCGGTCAGAAATGTCCCTGGTTTGTGTTCTTTGGTCCACCTTTTACTGCTATTCTGAGATACAGGTAATTACTATTACAGGTTATGACTGAATTAGATTCAGTCAATGGCATATACTTTTTTTACTGTAAAACTTTTAAAGGTGCCCTAGAATGGTTTTTATTTTTATTGTATAATGTTTTCTGGGTTGCCCTTATAATGTTAGTATGTTTTTTAGATCCAAAATAGTCATAATTTAGAAATAAAAGGCATTTTTCCTAGCCTGATTTTAGCCCTGAGCCCAAACGCTCTGTTTCAAGGGGCGTGTCTGCTGTGTGTAACCGGCCTCTGCTGTGATTGGCTGACATGATTGCATATGAAATAGCTAGTATTACATGTGAAACTCTCTCGAATACTTTTACTACAGATATTATTCGTTTTTACTATTACAGCTATCAAGATTAACGAATCGTGAGATGTTTTTAAAGTATTTAGATCTATTCCCATCACATAAAATGTTGCCGTGATGAGCATTGAGCAAACAGATGACAGTGTGATGATCGCGAGAATAAAGATCTTATCATTGCAACGCAGTTTCTGCACTCTCTCTAATGCTTTCACCAATGCAAACACGATGATGTAAATACATTATTGAACGATTTTGAGAGAAAGATTACCTGTCTGAACTTGAACAATTACACATCAGAAAGTGTTGCTTGGTAGCTCGATCGATCGAGGCCAGCTCTGTATTGGCCCAAGTTGAGGAAACAGTCTCGTCGCGTCTTCTGTGAAATGTTTGGAAATTTCCAGAGAAAATAAAATTAACCCATTGTTTCTTCAGAGGCTCGGATGAAATACCTTTGTGTTCATTTGTGCATCCAAACACTGAACAACTGCCATGCTTCGGCTGCGCAGCTCCTCCTGTCATTGAACATGGGCTGGCATATGCAAAATTTTGGAGTCGTACATATTAATGATATATATTAACGTCATAGTCGGTATTATGTTGAGATTCGCCTGTTTTTCAGGGGTGTTTTTCAAAAACGAGATTTAAGTAAGAAGGAGAAAACAATGGTGTTTGAGTCTCACTGTATGTCCAACCCGATCTTATTTAACTATGCCAAAATAATTTCAATTTCACATTCTAGGGCACCTTTAATGTTTTATGTAAATGTAATTAATATTTTTTTTTGTATTTAAATGTAATATATATAGTCTTCTTATTTAGTCAATGACACAACATGCAAAAATAGAGCAGTTTTAGGGGGCCTAAATCACTTTATATTGTCAACTTTGTTGATTTTTGTCTGCAAGGGTACATTCGTTTTACGGCAACACTATTTTAGGTTCTACACCGATGAATGTTTTTTTGTAACTAACTGAATGAGACATCTCGGCTAACAAAACTGTTAAAGGTTAACTATGTTTAAACTCAACTGTCATCCTAATTCCCACACAGAGTATTCCCTGTTCTGCTATGTTGGTTCCATTAACTTTAGCTGAAGATAATCGCTTCTGCTTTCTCTTTACCCAGCTGGCCAGCTCAGATAGAAGAACTCAAGCCTAATTTGCACAGTCAGTATGCACCTACTCCATAGACAGTGTAAACCAGAGGAGGCTGAGTTCATCCATCCAGAATAAAGCGTTATTGAGGATGAAATGGGATTTTTAATTGACTAGGGTTACAGTGCCATGGAAGGGCTCCGACAGGTCCGGTCTTGTCACAATGACACTGTCCTACAATACAATGCTGTGGCATTTGGGTGTCCGAAGCACAAATGTGTGTCTCTTCACATTAAATGATGGCATTATGGGACAGTGTTTCGTGGAGCAGAATTCAGGCCTTTCATAAATTATACCCTCACGATACTGTATTTGCATGTTAGACAGGTTTAGATTACTAGCACAGCAATATCTCATTTGTTTTTATTAAACACTGGAGACGAGATGTTCGGGGGTGCATTGTTCTGTCTGACTTTTTTTATGCATTGCATTGCATTAACTTTGCATCTGAATTTATGATTAATGCAGGACTCCAGGGCTCACCCATCATGCTCCAAAGCCTGTTGTTTTTGGGAAATCAATATCTGAAAGGTGCAAGGTGGATTTCTCCCAGCGCTTCATGCATCGCTGGCTTCTTATTCAGCACGTGTATGTATTTCTAAATGTATTGCTTATCGACCAGTGTAAGAGCAGATGCAAAAGAAAAGCATACTATTCATAATGCATTACTGCAATTTATTAAGCTATTCTTTTACCAAAGGGATTTAATCTTTTGAAAACAGAAGTTGTCATTTTTTTAACTCAAACTTTTAGAACTATTTGAGAAGTTAGACATTTTGTGTGATTCAAGGATGCCTTGTACAAAAAGCAGCTATACTTAAAGGTTTATGTGAAGGATATTGCCAACATAAGCAGTGGGCAGATGGGATCTAGCCATTAATGAACCATTATACTGATTAAAGCCATTCCCAGCTGAAATTATTGCTTCAATTATTGACAGCCTTTACACTAAAAATTAATTAAGGCAGAGAGAGGGATTCCTGTTAGCCGGTCCTTAACACACTAAATGCTCTCCAGATGCAATTCTGATTATGTCCGTGCATATTAATTGTGATTCCAAATCGTAGGGAGTGTATTTGTTCAGTCTAAAGGGCACTTCAGATGGCATAGGGAACAAGTGATATTCTACTTCCCAGACCGAGATATTCATTTGAAATGCCCTGCAATGTCATGAAATAACAGCTGAACATGCAGATATGAATTTATATATATATATTAGTATTTTTATATATGACATCATGATCATACATTATATGGAAGCATACTGTGCATATTACACATGAGTGATAAATAGAATATGAATTTTGTGTATAATATAAATATACATGTATACAATAAACATATAGTTATACACTAAATAGCACACATATTATTACTACATTCATGAGTGTTTATATAAAACACAGTTACATAAATAATATACTTCTGCAGTGGAGAGGGAAATTTACCCATTATTATTCACAGTTCATATTCATATCCATATCCATATCCATTTATCATATCCAAAACTCCTAATGACTGTTATTTCATGATGTTATGTAAGTTCACCAGGAACAAGTCAAAGAAACTTAAATCAAGTCTCATACTCAGAAAGTGGTGCAGCAAGAACAAACAGAAAAAGTTTGAGCAGAACTATTGGTACAGTTATATACTTATGATCTATAAAATGTCTCCAGAAATCTCTGGTATCTGAACAGCGTGTAGGGACCCTGTGAGTTGGAACACAGCTTCTATCGCTCTTTCTTGGAGGTTTAACTCAATTGGAAGCACATGGTTGCCAAGAAATGAGCTGGGAGAGGTGACCCCTTTAACGGCTAAAGTTTCTAAAAGGAAGAAAAAACAGGAAAGTAGAATCTGGTTGGCATGAAGAGATAGTGTGTGTGTGTGTGGTGGGGGATTGGTGTGGTGGGTGAAAATGGGAAGATGTTGGTCAGTCAAGTGGGAAAAGGCCTCAGTTTTTCATTTCATCAAGCAATAAAACCCCCAAGCCCTTGTGGCCTTTATCTGTGCTCTGATCTAAGTACATTATAAGGTTGAAACTCAATGTTGAGAAAGCAGCTGGAGGAAGTGATGATTACTACAGAAAGTCCTGGCAAAGTAATGAGAAAGTAGCACAGGATAACATCAAAACCAATTAAGTCCATCCAGGTTCAATTCAACCTTGAAAAATTTCAACCTGCTTTCATTTATCTATTTTGAATCCTGTCTAAATTTACGGATTAATCTGCTTTAAAATACAGAGGGAATTTACTGAGAACGAAAATGCAGTGTGCCCACTGATTGTTTATTTGCATGCTGTCTGCATTGTTTTAGTGCCCAATTCACTAAAGGAATTATGCAAATCTAGGCAACACAGCAAACATGCTCCCAAAATTGTGTGTTTTTTATAATTGCCAGTGGAGAATGCAGCAGTCTATCACAATCTGGCATACTTTTTTGGAACGGTTGCATCTTTCCACCACTGTGACCTCTTTAAAAAGCCAAAAATGCGCTTGTTTTTTTTTTTTTAATATGCTTGGTTATTTCACTCTCCTCCATCATTTGATCTTTATTTGATGAATTGATGCTGCCATAAACAACAGAAAATGTAAACAAACATATCTTTTTAATAAAAAATCTGTTTACCTCCTGCTGTCTGTGGGTGGTAAGAGCACTGCGTTTTGTAAATAAGGCGCAATCTATAAATAATAAGCCTAATTTACATAGAAAGAGGCGTATTTGTGCTGTAAAGAATGACAGTGTCTTGAACTGATTTTTACCACTGATACTGCCTGGTTAAACTAGATAGCTTCTGGTAAGTGAAATGAAATGCCATGCAACTATACTGTGTAGTCTCATTTAATTCTGAATGCTATCTTACAAACCCAGGATTGTGATGTTTCAGTGATAGCTAATGTGGATTTTTGTCAGTTTGATGAGCTGGAGGATGACTCAAAGTGAGCATGTGATAAAGAGATGCTCTGACAAAAAGCGTGACACACATACAGTGGATTCATAGCAAGTTGTGCTCTATTTTCAGTGATGACACCTTTAATTGATGCAGTGACTGGGGACTCATGTACCGCAAAGTCATAGTGTGAAAAGAGAGAGACAGAGAAAGAGAGAGAAGTGTTGCTGCTGTTTTCCCTAAGCATAAAAAATGAGACTGAGTCCATCTCAACCATATTATCCCTCTCCCAAAGTGCTTTGTGGACAGCAAAATTCATCTTTCTGCATCTCACTCCCTTTATTTGTCACTCCTGTCTCATCTTTACACCTCTCATCCTGCTCTACTCTCCTCCTCCACCTGAATGCAATTTGCTAAAACTTTACCAAAGCAACTCAGGGACTGTAACTCATCTTCATTGGCTCAGATCACAAATCTCCATTGTCTAACCTCACTGTTACCTTCAAATTCATAATAGCTCTGGTAGACCTGTTACAAATGTAGTGTTTAATGACAAACCTACCGTAATCAGGAGGGGATTGGTGACGCATTTAATCTCTGGTTTTACAGCTTTGTCCATGGATGATTTTATCTCTCAAGGCAGATTCTTACGAGCTCACTTACTCAGCCTGACAGAAAGTGATGTCAGAAAAAAGCACCGCACTGGGGAAGAGGGGGAAAAAAATCACAATCGGCATCGTATCTTAACGACAACAACTGGGCAGACTTTTCCTTGTTGGCAACTCATTACTTTTTCATGTTTTAGTTAATGAACAGATATTAGCATGAATAATACTAGGATATTGGCTGTTTATTAGTACTTATAAACCACATATTAATGCCTTATTCTGCATGACCATATTCTACATCCCTTAATCCTACCCAATAGATACATTTAACAACCACCTAATAAGCAGTAATTAGGTAAAATAGTTAATAGTAAAAATTGGATTCTAATCTAAAGTGTGACCAAAATCAGGATATTAGAACGATTTCTGAATTATATATAATCATTAATATATTCCATTATAAAAAATCATGTATTATCTGAATATACTGTTTATATTTGTTTCATTATTTATATTGCACTTCCATTATGGAACAGGGATTTACTCTAGACCTACTGTAGATGTATTTTTTTTTTTTTAAGTTTATGTGGTTCTCTGGGTTGTCAACAGTGCAAGTTAAGCATATTTGTTTATTGGTGGGCATTTTTGAATGCTTGTGTGTAAGAGTGTACATTATTGATAAGAAATATGAAATGAAAAATATTCCTCTTGTTATTATGATTCTCCATTCTTCACCACTCTTATCTGAAAAGAGCTCTGCAAGTGTCTCCTGTTCACATCCATCAAATGGTATTTGGACAACACCCATCCAAAGAGAGCAAGATTGTGTGTGTCAGTACACATCTGAGAAACACATCTCACAATATTACATTCAGAGAGATGAATGTCTCTTCTTTGTTGTTTTACCAACCATGATTATTTGGTGTGTGTGAGACGGTGCATGGTCTCAAAGAGGATATTTGCTGATAAGAGAACAGCAGTCTTAATCGTGATGACGTTAACCCAAAGACCTTAAAGTCCCATGCTAATGTGGGATATTTTTTATTACAATTTTTTTTTTAATCTGATCAACTCTTCCAACAAACTACACTTGCCATATATTCAGAACGGATGGCTCTAGGGTTATGTTATCATATTTAGCGGATGAAATATAAAATGTATTTTAAGCTTTCACTCAAAGCATCATCATCTTGTTGAATTTAATTGAACATTAGTATTTGTGAATGAATGCTTTTCTCTGGTGTAAAGTCAGTGAAATGGTTTCTCTTACAATTGCACCGTGCCTGCTTTGCTGTTGATCTTTGCTGACTTTGTGAGGAAGGCTGGCTTGAAAGCCTCCCATCTTCCCCACTGGCAGCTCCTCCATTACCTACAAAGTGCTTCATCTCTCTCCGCTGAGGCTGGGGTGTACTGTGCTACATCTGATTAATGACTCTGCCATTCCAGCTCAATTTATTACCATACATTTCACCATGCAATATAATCCAGCACAATCACCCTGTATGGAGGTATTACCATTGTGGCGTGATACTTGACACTATAATAGTGAAAATTATAAGAACTTATTTGTCTGACATTTGAGGCAAATCCATTAGGTTGACTTGAATAATAGCTGAGCTGACGCTAAGGTACAACTTACTGCCCCTCGGTGCATATATGAACACATTTAATAGTCAAAAGAGCATTATATAATAATAAATCCTTTGAGGATCAGAAAAAGCTGACAGCACTGAATAGAAATGATCAAACTGTGATATATCATACATTACCTGTATGATATACAATACTTTGGGTGTAGAATATAGAGGATAAGCATAAATGTTCTCTTTTTTGAGAGAAAAGTAGAGAATGTTTGTCAGCAGTTTTGTGCCTCACGGGATCAGCGCTAATTGTTGGAACTCTGGGTAGCTTAACAGGCAGATTGTGATGGTGTGAAAGTATGTCCTTATTAAGCTCTCCACATTCACTGTGCCTGAACATACTTGCTTGGACTTCTCACCCTCAACCATTTATTCAGTTAAAGTCAGCTTTTTTTCCGATCTTCACAGTTCGCTAGACAAGATTCATCTTGCACTTGTGGAATCTGACTAAGTCTCTGCTCCCACAGTCCTGCCTCCGCTTTCCCTTTCCAACATCCAAACACACAGAACTCATCACCTGTTATTCTGCGTTTACTTTCGAGGTATGCTAGTATTTTGGCACATTCACTGCCAAAAACAGCAGCACTTTTACTCATTTTTTTTTCTTTTGTGCCCACTCAGATAAAGCATTGCGAATACTGCAACAGAATCAGTCTCCCCACATTTTCAATAAACTTTGCAGGATGGCGTTCTCACCTCTGTTTTTTACTAAAAGTTTCATATTATATTATATAATATTTTTGTCAGCCCAACATCTTTGACAATATAGAGAATTGAATAAGATTTCTTTCTCTTTGTATTTTTATACCAATATGGTTCAGGATTATCATATTCAATGTGATAAATGAGTTAGGCCAACAGATATTTTTCTCTCTAAATTAGCTGGCTTCAAATGGAATACAGAAGAGTATGCTTGCATTTGTTTTTTTTTGTTGTTTTTTTTACTTTACAGTGTGCGAGTTCAGATACTTAAAAGACTAGCCATCCTAAATGATGCTCTCAGATGTTGTTTCTCTCTTCACGCTCCTGTTGGCTTCTTTTTGGCCATCCACTGTTATCGACCCATTAGACAAAGCAAAATGGAATTTCTAGCTATCTGCACCCTCTTAGTCTATTGTTTCCCTTTCAGTCACACTAAGGTAATTCGTTTTTCAGGGGCCGTTGTTTCGTTCCCCTTTCACTGCTGGCTGATTGCCTTGTAGAACAGACCTGTCCATGTAACATTATCCTTTGTCTATGCTCTTTACCTCTAATTTATCTGTCTAGTAAATGCCAGGATAACCAGGGCCTCTGACATATCAACGTCCATCTAAAATGCCATGTTCTGTTTGGCTTTTTTAATAAAAAAATATTATTTCTATTATCTGATTATTTCAGAATATTATTATTATCTGTAAAATAAAAAGTGGGAGTCAATATCATTGATACATATACTGTATAAACAAAAGGGAAAGCACCAATCAGATTGTCCGAAACAAAAAGGTAGGCCTACTTGATTGATATGGACACTTGCAACGAAGAGCTAATCACTTGATTTGCCAAAGTTTTCCAGGTATCTGGATTCAAATTTTTATATTTAGAAATGTTGCTAGCAAGATTCATGAGCAGATATATTCAGCTTTGTTTTCTGAGTTAGTACACAGTTAGTTTCTGCTAGTACACAGCACACACTTGTGTTCTCATCTTATCCATAGTGCTTTTTCAGAGATGCTGCACAGAGAGAATCAGAAATGAAAAAATCAACATATCATAAATCCAATTTCATCAAGAATCAGACATGGCCATTGTTGTTACAAACTTGCATTCATTTTGGTTCCATTCCATTGGATAAATCAATCTACATTCTTCTCATTGAATATCCAGTTGCACTCTCAAATAAGTCAAATTGAGTTTCATGAGCAGAACTGTAGATTCAGCTTTCCTTTCTTAGTTATGTGAAATAACCACTGCAAGTACAGTGTTGTATTGCAAATTTGTTGTATTTGTATTGCATTCCTATTCCACAACTGAAATGCAATGCACTCTCAAATACGTCAAATTGTGGGGAGAAAAGTATTTCAGAGATGAATTGCAGAATAAACAAACAAAGAATAAGCTAATGGTTTTAAACTGTGGTATAGCATTAGCAACACTGACTTGGCACATACAGTACAAGTGTGTCACGAACACTATCCACAATACTAGTGAATATGCTCAAATTTGAGAGTGGGTAGCATAACTAAGAGTTTTTCAGGTTTCTGTGAAAATATTCCCTGAGCTGCATATTCAACCTTTGGCATATGGCATAAGAGCTCATTAGAACTATGCTAATGTGCTCCCTCAGGCCCAGCGACTGAAGAGGAAACCAACTATGTGCTTTGATAAATCTGTCATGCTTCAGCAGACACTAACAAGGATGAATCTGAGACACTAGACCCTGCATAATAGGTCTGTATTGTTCAAACTTATTCTTTACAGGTGGTCTTATCAGTTTAATTTGTGACTTTTAGTGAATTATTTACTTTTAACTTCTGCACATCATATACACTCACCGGCCACTTTATTAGGTACCCCATGCTAGTAACGGGTTGGACCCCCTTTTGCCTTCAGAACTGCCTCAATTCTTCGTGGCATAGATTCAACAAGGTGCTGGAAGCATTCCTCAGGGAGTTTGGTCCATATTGACATGATGGCATCACACAGTTGCCGCAGATTTGTCGGCTGCACATCCATGATGCGAATCTCCCGTTCCACCACATCCCAAAGATGCTCTATTGGATTGAGATCTGGTGACTGTGGAGGCCATTTGAGTACAGCGAACTCATTGTCATGTTCAAGAAACCAGTCTGAGATGATTCCAGCTTTATGACATGGCGCATTATCCTGCTGAAAGTAGCCATCAGAAGTTGGGTACATTGTGGTCATAAAGGGATGGACATGGTCAGCAACAATACTCAGGTAGGCTGTGGCGTTGCAACGATGCTCAATTGGTACCAAGGGGCCCAAAGAGTGCCAAGAAAATATTCCCCACACCATGACACCACCACCACCAGCCTGAACCGTTGATACAAGGCAGGATGGATCCATGCTTTCATGTTGTAGACGCCAAATTCTGACCCTACCATCCGAATGTCGCAGCAGAAATCGAGACTCATCAGACCAGGCAACGTTTTTCCAATCTTCTATTGTCCAATTTCGATGAGCTTGTGCAAATTGTAGCTTCAGTTTCCTGTTCTAAGCTGAAAGGAGTGGCACCCGGTGTGGTCTTCTGCTGCTGTAGCCCATCTGCCTCAAAGTTCGACGTACTGTGCGTTCAGAGATGCTCTTCTGCCCACCTTGGTTGTAACGGGTGGTTATTTGAGTCACTGTTGCCCTTCTATCAGCTCGAACCAGTCTGGCCATTCTCCTCTGACCTCTGGCATCAACAAGGCATTTCCGCCCACAGAACTGCCGCTCACTGGATGTTTTTTCTTTTTCGGACCATTCTCTGTAAACCCTAGAGATGGTTGTGCGTGAAAATCCCAGTAGATTAGCAGTTTCTGAAATACTCAGACCAGCCCTTCTGGCACCAACAATCATGCCACGTTCAAAGTCACTCAAATCACCTTTCTTCCCCATACTGATGCTCGGTTTGATATGCAGGAGATTGTCTTGACCATGTCTACATGCCTAAATGCACTGAGTTGCCGCCATGTGATTGGCTGCTTAGAAATTAAGTGTTAAGGAGCAGTTGGACAGGTGTACCTAATAAAGTGGCCGGTGAGTGTATGTGGGGAATACTTGTTTCCTAAGAAGCTTAATATTTCAATAGCTGAGGATTTAATTGATTTACATCCTTGTCCTTGATTGCACTGCACAGCTTAATTAGTAATTTGTCATTTAGCTGCACTTTTGTCCTCACTGTCTTACAGTGTACTTATTTCAGGGATAGTCCTCCTGAGGTTAAGTGGCCCTGTTCCAAGGATAAAATGGTGATGGATCAACTTAATCTCAGCCTCAGACGGCACGTCCACTGACCGCCCACAGTCTGTTGGCTATACTGGCTGTCTGATGCATGTTGTGCTAAAGAAAATTTCGAGGGCCAGCTGTTCCAATCTGATTGACTGGCACTATGCGTCATCCAGTCAAGGGAAAATGTGTGTGTAAATTAAATGTATACAATCTATAGCCTACATGTTAGATGCATCAAATACATTTTCTACTATACCTATAACATCACAAGCAAAATTACCTGTTCTGGTTTGTTTGTTGTGGACTGATACTTCTGTAAATTAGGATTTCAATATCGGTTTATTTATTATTGTGGTTATTCTTATATAATATTCCGGTCCCACTTTTAAGTGGCTACAATGTACTTGTTGTGTTCATGTTGTATTGTCAAACACTTTTGCTGCTACTGAGATGTGATACGGGTAATGTTTGGGACAGGTGTGGTGTGGTGGTATGGGTAGGTATAAGGGTGGGTTAAGGTGTAAGGGAAGGGCCAACTGTAATTACAAATGTAATTACATAAAGTAATTACAGCTGCAATTACATGCTGGTATTTTTAAATATAAGTACAATGTAATAACATATCAAATTATTCATTTCAATGTAAGTAGGCTACATAAAGCCACTTAATATAAAGTGGGACCCATATTACTTTAATTCAGATAAAGTGATTCCTAAATGACACTTAAAACCAAAACAACGTTAGCAGCCTACTTTTCATGTATACAGATCTTTCCTGTCTGAAGTGGGAATGAATTTCCATTCATTTTCCTGCCATTCATGTTTAGGCTACAAGATAGGTTTTCATAATTATCCATTTAAGCTTTTCCAGTAGCCTAGTAGAAATCGCCACTGATCCTCTGATATTGTCAGGCTTTCCATGACAGTGGGACCCCTGCTAATTGTAAGCCCATTCCGCAAATAACGGAGAGAAATTCAGATCGAGTAAATATTAGAAGCGCATCAGGAACAGGCATGTCCGTGAAAGCTCTGTTCCGCGGTAGGTGGTGCTAAACTCATTCACATTTTGTCGGTACCTCCGTGGCTACACAGGATGATTTTAATCGCCCTGGACAGCGTCCAGCGTCACTCACAGTCTCAGCAAGTCAGAGCGCTGCGCACGAGAGCAACAACCTCATTCCTGGATATTAGGCACTAGCCTACTGGCAAGTGCGCGAGCGCTGCGCGCGGACACAATTCGCCGTTTCGTTCGCTGAGAGAGGAGCGCGCGAATGGTTTTCAAACTGAAATGAATCGTTAAGGGCCGTTTGAAAATGAAGAGGCTTTCTCGAAAGCTGACTTTAGCTCTCGCAGCGCTTTTTTGGATAGCCGCTTTACTCTATTTCATATTGCTGAACAGCCGGAAAATACTACCTGACCAAAGAAACGAGCAACCGAAAGTAAAAGAGGTGAGTGATAGGCTACATCATAACCTCAAAGACTTGAATTGGTTGGTTTATTGATTTCTATGATCTGTCAGTAACTCTTTAATCCCTTATTTTTCTATCTCGGAGAGAAAAATTAATAACGTTAGGTGCGTCACTTTTTTTTATATCTGAGCCGAGAATAAAGAACAAAACTGTCCAATGCGTAGAATCCTTTTTATTGTTGGGTGAGTAAATTTCAGAAATCCTTTTCTGAAATAGGAGAAATTTAGCCTAGCTATACTTTTACCTTGGGAGACGAAATAATATGCTTTGCGATAACCTTTTCACATTAACCTTTTGTTTGTTGACACATTTTTTCTATAATAACATTTTTTTTCCCTCTTTTCCTATTAAACATTAATTACTATCAGTAGCCTAAGAAATGATGGACGCATGGAAACAGCTTTAATATATAAGTGCGTACATGAGGAAGCAGCAGACATTCAATCTAGATTACCGAGTGGAAAGTAAATATTTAAATAGTTCGTAATTAAGGCTGTAAATGAGCCAATACCATTTGTAGGCTACCCATGACATTTGCTCTAGAAACTGTGTTCTGACACTTTCTGACTCCCCACAGGAAAGACATACCACAAAACAGATCTCTGCTGTCATTTGTTGCATGCCCACTATTTTCTTTTGGCAAATATATGATCTCACATGTAGTTCTTCTATTATGGAGTTTCAAAGGAGTATCAAACGGTTTGCAAAAAAAGATAACTTACCAGTCTGAGATTGAACTCAAATTCCTTTACAAAATCAAATTATGTGAGCTATATCCCATCCACATTCATTTTATCTATATATTTTTATTGTAAACAGCTGTCTGATTTGAATCCATCTTATTCATCCTAAGGCATTGAAGGAGAAACATCTGAGACAAAAGTGATAAAGAACTTAAATCTATCAAAGAGCAACATTTCGGCTCATACTTCATGTTCAATTCCCAATAAGACTTATTCAATATTATGTTTCTTATTAAGATGAACTCTGTATACTGTATAAAAAACAGTAAATTTTGTATATGTGTGAGATAGTGAATAAGCAATTGATAGTTCTCTTGTTCTGAATACGTAGTGGATTTTACCAGGAGGCAAATTAATAATTCCACTATTTTGTTCAATATAGCCTATCTCTCCTGACTAAGATAGAAAGTAACGGGAACAGAAGGTCAATGATATTCACAAACAGTATAAAGTGAGATTATGCTCATATCTGTTGCATTAATAATAAGGTCTAGTTGCTGTATTGTTGCTGTAGGATGCATAAATCTGCAGCAAATTCTTACATCTTGTGAGTCAGTTTTTCACTGAAACAGCGGCTGGTATATGACAATAAAGTATCACTGAGGGTAATGGGGTATGAAACATGATATATGGTGCAATATATCACAACACTGAACAACACTCTATAGGAACGGAAATATGAAAACAGTTAGCACGTGCTCCTTACATCTGTATGGAGACAATGATTGACTTTTTATGGTATAATGACTGGATTCATCTCAGAAGAAACAGAAAAAATTCTTAGCTGGTGAATGCTTGAGTAGTGATGGATTTGACTTTTTTATTCCCAAGTTTTTATGTTATTGTTACGCCCTTGCGTGAGACGAGTATGTAAAACTAAAACCAAGTAAACAGTTAACGTGGCCTTGAAAACCGCAGTGTGATAGATTTTTCAGACTCCGTCTTTAAATACAACTAAGTGCTGGGAGAGAAATGTCTACTTTAGTATTCTGTGTTGAACAACATGTTTCCATTTGCGGTTTGCTTCAATATCTATTTTCTGTAATAACCCTGACAGGGAAGGCCGAACCTGAAATAGCTGTTATTGGTGAGGAGGAATATGAAATACAGGGTTGGCACAGCGGCTGTTGAGGTGAACGCGGTGTGTGTCACGGTGGCCGGTGTGTTCAAACCATTCATCAAATGGTGGTGACATCTCACTCAGATTCGATGGGTAGATACTCCCCCATCAGCAGAGTGATGCATTATCTTTATAATGGTAAGGGAGGACTGAGATATCACCCATGACATCTGCTATTACCGTGATTCATGGCAGATATGTCCCACAATACAGATTACACAAGTAGACAGTGTTGTTGTGTGGTATATTCACGGTGGCTTCGTGTCACTGGTGTTGAGGTGTTAGACCGGACAGATGGAGTTTGATGGACTCATCATTTGCTAGCACATGAATTCTGACAGAACATCAGAATGAATCAGTTTAATTAATGCAGTGTACCGCAGACCAGTTTTACAGTCATGCATGACTTCTGTACCTACTGAGAGTGTGCTGAGGCCCTTAAAAAAGGAAGAAGCCTTAGGAGATTTCTGATGTGTGGTTTTGTGCATTGCAAGAGGGCAGAGGCTTTGGTGGTGTAGAATGCTCTATAAAAAGGACCCACACAACCACACATACAGAGAACAGACGACAGGACAGGGAGGATCCAATTACCACTTCCTCAGTCTTTCCTCCTCCTCTCATTAGAAGGCTGAGCTCTGTGGGAGCTGGGGGAACACTGAGCCCCAAACGTGGCAGTGCTCAAGTGCCCTGATCAGTGACTGTGGAGCATCAAGGAGCTAATCATTTCAGCGGGGAGCGTGGGGGTGGGTGCGCGAACACTGCCTTTTGAAGGCGAATAAAATTGTTAAGCAGATAGGAAATTTGACACATTGATTCAGAACCTGTCATCTTTTTTTTCATGCGCTAATTAAATTCTGTTTCTAATACGGAGTATACTTAATCATTAAAATAGTTCATTTTGCTGCGTGTCATTGTGCCCTAATCCTAAAGTGTCTAGAATAACAGCGTGACATTTTTACTTGAGCTCTCACCTTTTGTCATTTAAACTTTAGCTCGAACATAACAATAACCAGCTTTAAACATTAACATTAAGCTTTCAAATTTGGTTGATTTTCTCATGAAATGTGGCGTGACAGATCGCTGAAGTAGCTAGCAATTGAATTTCGACTCTGTTGATAATTTTTAATCTTTAAATACAAACTAAGGATTGTATAGTTGATTCGTCCACTGCTGAGGTTGCCTAGTTTACCCCCCAAAAAGGGTTTACCGTGTTTGTTTTGTTTGTTTTTTGGTGGCAGTACTTTTAAATTCCTCCCTTTTTTTAAAAGTAGAGTGTGGAACTTTAAATTGCCTACTTTAAAAGATTTGTTTTGTGCGATAAATGTTATAGATATTTAGCCTATCACTATATCAATCACAGTGCTAATTGTCTACACCATGCCTGCATCTGAAATCACATATACTTCCCTACTATATAGTAGACGAAAAACAGTATGTGACAAAAGAAGTATGTCCGAATTCACAGTATTCATAAAAGAGTAGGCAAAAAGTACCCAGATGGCCCACTTCTTCCGGTAAGATTCTGAAGTATGCATACAATGGGCACTTTACTATCCCTTAAAGGACAAGTTTGGTATTTTACACTTGAAGCCCTATTTTAAGATCGTTTCTGATGAAATAGAACGGAAATTTGGACACATGCTGCTGGCCCGAGAATTTTCGGTTTCTGTGGTAGCAACCCCCCACCTCCACAATGGTTGCATAGGTGCACTGGAACAATCCTTCATAAAACGCATTAAACTTTACTTTACAAAGACGTGAAACTCACCGAGTGGTCTGGGGTGTTCACTGATAAGCTCACACAAAAATCGCTTTCCAACAGGTTTTATCGTAGTTTTTGTCCGACTCCATTGACTTGTATTGGATGTTCTGTGAGGTACGGTATTACTACGCCACCGGAAACGGAAATGGGGTTGTTTGTATTCTTTCTGTAGTCTTATGCAGTCGCGCAGAGCCCGTCTATTACACACTCTCTGAGTCGCGGTATCGTAGGCTACGCTAGCAATTGGCAAAGGTGCATTATCGCCACCAACTGGGTTGGAGTGTCTATTATTCAAGCTCTCAACGGAAGAATGTACTGGTGTGAGGCGTTTGGAAAAATATGTCCACAGTTTTTTTGCATAAATTTTTGTGTGAGCATCTCAGTGAACACCCCAGACCACTCGGTAAAACAGAAATCGAAAATTTTCGGGCCAGCAGCATGTGTCCAAATTTCAATCTTAACCGTTCTATTTCATCGGCTTTAAGTGTAAAATACCGAACTTGTCCTCGCTAATTATTCAGAATTTATTTGAAAAATAAGCCTTTTGGATGTTCATAATTAGAGCATGTACATGTTATTTGTATTATCAAAATGGGTATCTGCATTTTAATATCAGCCTGACTTTATGACAGACAGAAACCAACAGTTTTGAGAGAAAAAAGTCGCCAATATATCAGATTCCAATACGAATGGGAAACTAAATTGGCGAGCTGAATTAAAAGCCCAGCCATTATCATGCTAAGCAGTCTAAAGAAACAGACATGTGCAATTACCTACCTCTATTACTGGCTGTAAAGATGCTGTTGTGGCTGTTGTAAAGCAGCGGGCCATGACATTCCCACCACACACGCAATACTGTGAAAAGGCATGTGAGCTCACTGGCGAATTCTTAACTCTTGTAACTTGTAAAAAATAAAGTTTCTTGATATTATTCCAAGCGAGAACTGGTTTGTGCTTGATGACTTTCAGGTATTTTATTTTTGTACATTACAGATGTATAGTTTTTCTAATTTTACATATATATATTTGTGTGTGTGTGTGTGTCTGTACACAAGCTTCACTATGGCTTATATTTTGAGGAAAAACATGCTTTAAAAAAAATTACTCTCTGTACCGCCTAAGTCCTAATTTGCAATACCTGTCAAACTGCACCAGTCATGATCATTGGTTACTGATTTATTATGTGTGTTTTCATAGTAACAACCCTCTCTATTATTTTAAGTAGAGATGTTCCGATACCCTTTTTCCCTCCCCGATACCGATTCCGATACCTGGACTCAGGGTATCGGCTGATACCGAGTACTGATCCGATACCTGGGTGTGTGTGCATCTATACAGCTGCAATTCATACTAGCCCTGTATGAATTGATATAATTATTTTATGGTGTGCTTCAGACTCATCCCTTAATTAAACATGAACAAATACATACAGTGAACTAGAGTATTATTATTATCTGACATACCTTTCACAGCAATATATTATTTATTTTTCTTAAGTGAAAAAGAACTTCAAATGCAGCCACACATCTTATACTGTAAACTGAAAAGGGTATTTTAGTTTTACCATATAACTGTAGAAAAAAAGTTTATCAAATAAATCTAGGAATCTAAAAAATGATATATGAATAATATAAGAAAATAATCTCTTTATGACTTAAAGTCCAGAAACAATTTTGTTAAATAAACGGCATTACAGTTTTGACAGCGGCTGGTCATCCAGAACAATAAACTCGATCATTTTGTCGGTTATATTTATCGCTCGTTGGCTGTCTTTTGAAAACTTTTCTCTTTGTTTGAATGAAGCTTCCAGAGATTGTTGATTCTGGCGCGGCTCGTTCTTCTCTGCCCTTGCCTGTGTGTAACCCTCGTGTTCTGCGGGGTGACGCGTCTTCAAATCCTTTAAGTTACTCGTGTTGAAGTTGCTAATACTTGTTCCACCCCTCGAAATTGCAGTATGGCATACGAGACATGTCGCCGTTTTACTGGCTGGTTTGTTCAGTTTGAAATACTACTAAACAGCGGACGCACTGCTAGCGCGCGCGCGTTTTCTTCTTCGCTGATCTAAACAGTGGTCGCTTGTGGCAACAGCACAACTTCCTGTGTTGCTGAAAGCAACAACTGTTTAGATCAGCGAAGAAGAATTGATCTCCGATTTGCAGCGTTAAGCAAAGCTCGCGTGCATAACTACATATTGTTTAAGAAAATGGTATCGGATCGGTACATGGATAGAAGTACTCGCCGATACCGATGCCGGAATTTTTATTGGTATCGGCGGCATTTCCGATACTAGTATCGGAATCGGAACAACTCTAATTTTAAGCAGAATCTCTACACAAATACGAATGCTAGGCTAGTTGAAATTATTTCCATGGAGGGTAGTAGCTGCATTTGAAAAAGCAGGAGAGAAGGAAGCATCATCATCAGTCAGCATTCATACAGGCGTCTAGGGAGAAACTAGCAACCTGCTGGCATGGTTAATCACTTGCCCCAACCATAACCAACAGCCTCCAGCCCCCTTAATGGTCTAACATCAGCAAAAAAGCTCAGGGAAATAATAAGAGAGAAAACATGGAAACTCGTATACTGCTGTCGGTGCAGAATGTGGACGTTTATTAAATTATGATTGATATGGCCTCATGGATTCCAAGACGTAGTGTGTTCAACCCTCAAAATATGAGACTACTGCTTGCCATGTGCTTTATATTTCAAGGGTTTTGGTGTGATGGTGCTGCAGAACACTGAAATATTAATGACTTTCTTATGATAATTGGGAATATTGCCTACAGCCAATTTATTTACTTTCCCCACTCTTTTAAATAGTTTATTGAATGTTTCTTTTCACTAACTGAACATGCTCATTTTAAAGTGTTGGATTTTGCAGTGTATCGTTATTTATTTATTTAGTCATTCATTTGTTTGCTAGTTTTTAGTTTTTGTTTAGATTTGAAACTCTGAGATGCTAGGCTTTTTGTTTGGTCAGACATTTAGAGTGAACTTATGCAACTGAAGTGTCTTTGACTTCCAGTATTTCTGTGGAACAAGACAACAGACAGTGAAAAATGGATAGACTAAATGATTAAAATAAATCTGACTGCTGTGTTTCCATTATGTTGTAGATTTCAGATGCTGAGTGGGATGACCTTCTGGAAGAGTTTGAAGAGAAAAGCTACCTCAATGCTCACAAATGGAAGCCAGGCCAGGACCCCTACAGTCTGTATGCCTTCAATCAAAGAGAGAGCGAGAGAATCCCCAGCAACAGAGCACTTAGAGACACCCGGCATTACAGGTAAGCCGTGTGTGTGTGTGTGTGTGTGTGTGTGTGTGTGCGTGTGTGTGTGTGTGTGTGTGTGTGTGTGCGTGTGCGTGTGCGTGTGTGTGATCTATATATAATACCCACACGGTTCATATTAAATTAATGAAGGTGCATCTGTGAGTTCTTGAAAACTTGTAGAAACTGATGAAAGGTGTACTAAGATAAAAAGAGTGAAGATTTGTGGTTCATGGCTGGGTAGTGGTTCTCAGGTTCTTTAAGGTCAGTATGCTATACTAGATGCATTTACACTACAGTTGGGGTGGGTAAGATTTGTAATGTTTTTGTAAAGCGCCGCGACATGCGACGAAAGGTAGGCCTATATTTTCCATGTTAATCAGAATTTTTGTCCTAACCAGCCGCGACGGCAACACGCGATGATTCTATTTTAGAAACGGTTTCTATTTCTGCAACGTTGTGGCTGGAACAACAAAGTATGATAATATCAGGTACTGTTTATGTGCTGTATTTAATGTTAAAAGTGTCTGTGTGAGTTTGAATATCATTTTGTGTGTCTTTTATAGACGTACAAGCAACAATTCACCTCAGATCTTCAAAATAAATAAAAGTGAACAAGAACATTCAAACTGTCAACTCATTGTTAACAGACAGTGTATTCTATGACAACGATTGTTTCAGTAACTCAGTATGTATTTTTAATAATATTAAAATGGTGTAAGATTCATGAATTTGATGTACTTAACCATTTCGTTTCAAGTGCCGTGAGCTTGCCGAGAGAGCCCACCCACCCGCTCTTCTGATTGGCTGTGATTTTTATCCCGTCCCATAGTCGCGTCTAGTCTGGTGTAAACAGACAAATGATTTGTCGCTGTAATCTTATCACTTCGCATCAGGTTATGACATGGTGTTATGCTCACATAGGTGGAATTTATTTGATCAAAATTATAGTAAGGAAGTAATACTGTGAAATATGATCACAGTTGGACAAAGGACAAACAAAAGTGTCGTGTAAACACTAGGGCTGGGTATTGACACAAATTTCACAATTCGATTCGATTTCGATTCACAAGCTTGCAATTCGATTCGATTACGATTCGATTCGATTCAATATTGATTATTTTGGATATCAGTTACAATAAATGGCACATTTTCTCAAGGAAATCAAATCTCTTAACTAATTCTGTAAACTATGGGAGTCTAGTTGTAGCCTACTAGGCTTCATTAGCCTAATATGAAGGTAATAATTAACTGTTTTGTAGCTATACAAACACTACTTCACAGTTCAGTCTTTGTAATATGTTTTAGCAATACATTTCTAACATTTATAATGTGTTTAGAATTTTTTTTTTTTATTGCCTTTACAGGTACTTTAAATTACACTTTTATTTATTTTTATAATAAGAAGATTATATAAAAATATAAACATTTAAATCGTGGCTGTCATAAAAACTTGCCAGATTTATTCAAATATGCTTTAAATATTGAAGAACATTACGATTATAATGCATATGTAATATGGTGCATATATTTAGCAAAATACTCCTCTCTAGAGTAAATTTTTCTGGCTGACTAACGAGTTTATGGTCACATGTTGTTTTTCAGAGGTAAATGACGATACATGACATTGATTACAAGCTGTTTAACTGACGTCTTTCCACGGTTGAAACACTGATTGAGCGAATCAATGTGACATGATACGGATTTCGATAAGTTGTACTCTATCTTTTAATACACTTTCAGATGCTCATTCATGTTTATTTCGCGCTGTAACTGGTATTATTAAGGCGGAAGAGATCAAAGCGCTCCGCGCTGCTGCTTCTCTTGAGCTGCGCCAGAGCGATCTCACGCCACAGCGCCAAACCGGTATTTATGTTTTTGAATTTCGAAAGAAAATGGACGTAATATTCCAAAATGGAAGTTTCATATCAATAGTGACAAAGAATAAAGATTATTGCGATGTTTTGTATGCGTGCTACAATGTTCCATTCATTCAAATGAAACAGGATGACAAATCGATTCTTGAGATTTAAGAATCGATATCGGTTCGTAAAAATGAGAATCGATTAATATCGAGAAATCGATATTTATTACCCAGCCCTAGTAAACACCCTATATGGTTTGTGCTGTTTCAGATATTCAGCAATTAATTTGATTGTTAACATGCTTTCACTTGCACCGGTATTTGTATAAGCTTCTTAATGAGACAGCTGTTTATGATTTTTTGGCAACTCTTGGTGGCTACATGACCTCATGGTATTTGTAGCTCATGAAATGGGACCGGTCTTGGCCACAGTACATTTTCTCCCTCTGCAGCACTGCGGGAGGTCGCTCACTCATCAGACAGAGTGCCATAGTTCATTTTTCAGCTATTTCTGGATTCTTTTCATGTTTACCCTGTTTACACCTGGTATAAACATCCATCTCGGGTAATCAGATCGCAAGTGATCAGCTGTGACAGATTTTCTCATGTTACCACTTGTGTACATATTTATTGAGAGGAATTTGTCATGTTGAAAAAGAAAAAGCCAACACACTGTTGCTTCCATATATACTTGAATTTTTAAGCTCACTGCAAATGTTATGCTTACAGGGATTCCCAAGAATTTGCATGTATTATATTTATTTTAAAGCTATACACTTAACCAATTAGTTTAAATTAAATATCTGTTTTATTACAGTGGATGATTAATAGATGAGTAAGCAGTCTTTCACTTTTGTCCTAGACACATCAGGACATACAAATATTTACACTACAGACATGATACTGTCACATGCGTTTCTGACTACCTCTAAATGTGTATGAGAGATCAGTGCTGTCCACATTTGATCATAAATTGAATCCAGGTCTAAACAGGGTCAAAGTCTCAACTGAAGAATCTTTTATTTGCAGTCCTTGAATAAACAAAAACTTTCATCATAACATTCCAAACATCATTGCTTGGGTTCAGTCATTTAAGTTTTTGTTTTTTAAGCCCAGAATAAATGTGTAGTTTTTTTTTTTTTTTTTTGCCTTTCTGCAAAATAAATGCAAGTTCTTAGTTTGAATCTCTTTTTTATTAGATTAAAATTAAAAATGCATATTCCAATATTTATTATTATTGCAACTTTATTAATTTATTATTTATGTATTACTTTAGTAGCAGACTAGGCTTTATATAGATTACAGTTATGTTACAGCTTGTAACGGTAACAAATCTAAAATAACTTTGTCTGGGTTTAGAAAACATCATATGCTGAGTTTTCTGAAAATTGCAGACATATTTTATAATGTGGACCACAGACCCTCTGTTTTGTCAACAGAAAATGATTGATGAATGTGCCTTGTCAACTAAAACCTAACCATGGGTTATTCTCAGTTGCACAGTCTCCAAAAATATGCAGCTATATGTCAGGTTTATAAGAGATCATATAGAGAGCTGTTGAGACCTCTAGCAGTGCAGTATAATTCTGTATAAAACAATTCTTGCAGGGGCTGGGAGACAGTAGAGAGAATCTCAGATAAAAGGTGAGGAGGCGGCTCATTATGCAGGCCCAGTGCTCTAATGCGATACTCTCTCTCTTTCACGGTGTCAACTATTTTCTATGTAGCCCTCGCTTCTTCCTTCCTCTTACATGACTCAAATGCCTTTGTAATTACAGTAGGAACACCACACTCATTGTTCATTCCGTTGTTGACCAGTAGCGCAATATTGAAATTTCCAGGGAAATGCAATCAAAGTGCCAACCTTACCTCTTAATTAACTTTAGCTGAAATTGGACAAACAAAGGATAATTCTACCGTTCCAGCAGGAGCCACTGTTTGATTGTGGCTTTGGATGCCAGTATTGACGCAAAGGTTTTTGTTGACTATATTTAGTCAATAAATAGAACCTTGCAGGATTTAGATTTTCACTTTTAACAAGCTTCTATTGAATCTTGGTGCATTTTCTCATACTGCATGATCAGATTAGAGTACATTAAGCAACCTAACATGGACCATCAGTTTACACATACCTTCAGGTGTCTTCAGACTAGCTTAGTCCTATCAGTATGGGGAAGGCAAAATGCTACATCTCAGGCAGAACTGGAAGAGCATTCAATCAAATGCAAAATGAAACTTTGACAGCCGTCTGTGGCAAGACCCTGGTCCTTTCACTTAGCCTGGTGCCTGAACCTCATTTTGCTTCAGAGAAAAGAGCCACCACCAGAGGAAATTAGCATGAACCTCAATTCAGAAGGACTTTCATTTCTCAAGGGCTAATAACAGATAAGCTCAGGCACCAGGAGCTTTGCAAATGTTGTTCATTAAAGCTACCATTTATTCAATTCAAAAAGAGGCTTCCGAGTCACCGTGATTTAAACACCCGGGAGGGGGTGGAATATAACCATGGCAAAGATGGCCTGTAGTTTTTAAGATTATTAAAACACAGCAGTCTGACTTGATGAATTTCTTTGAAAGACACTTACGTTTTTACTGTCTACTTTGCACCTTCTTGCAGAAAGCAGGATATTATCAGGATTTCCAATTTGAAATTGTTACATTTTATACAACAGTTAGTTTCAGGCCTTGAATCCTCAAATGACTGGCCAAATAGAGTGCTGATAACAGTCCAACAGCACCCAAACTTAAGCCTTGTTCAGACTATCTGTCCAAATCTGATTTTTGTGCATATCCGATTGGAATCCGATCATATTTAGCAATTGTGAATGGCAAAAAATCACATGAAATTTGATTTTTACAAATCTGTTTAAAGCTATACATTCATATGTGGTTTGAAATCCTATTCCAATCTCATTTTTTGACCACTCTGATCAGATTTCATGTAGCTTAAATGTGCACTTTCTCATCCCAGACGTCATTGCATAAACAAGGTTGCATTGTGTTGGTGTCAATGTGCTGGTCACACAGAAAATTATAATATAATGGAGACATCTGTGGTCCAGTGATTAGGCTAGATGTCTTCACTTCTTTCACTGTGTGGCAGAGACAGCAGCACGGAATAAAGCTGCTCATGCTAGCCTCCGTTTCTGTCACTGCTTTATTAGTTATCATATTCCAAGACAACAATGCAAACCCCTCCATGTGGTTTTTGGTTTAGTCCTACCAACTTAACGCCCTTGCTGTGGAAACCAACTTCATTTCAATATTCTGCAAAACGAAAGAGAGTCACGGAACACACAAATCAGGTCTGAACAGTTGCAATACACAGTCTGGACAGTCAATCTTGTTAATCAGATTTCAATCTGATACACATATAATCGGATTTGGACTGACAGTGGGAACAAGGCTTTAGTGGTAGGGATTTTTCAGTGACTCTTTCTGCATATTAAATGCTGGTCTTTATAAATTCAGCTGATTTGTTCAAAACACTGAGTCTTTCAATTCCGAATCAAGTGACTGTCTTTGTAAGTTATTGAATCATTTATTTAACCGATTCATTCAAAACCTTGATTCTTTCAAGAGTAATACAAGTTGACTGTCTTTATAAGTGAGTCATTGAGTGAGATGAATACATTTGAATATGTGACTGTCTATACATTTTGTCAAATTGTTTTTTTCTAACAAAGAAATGTTCCTAGATGTCCACATTTGGCAGAGATTTGACATTTAATGTTGTAAATCTACCTTGGTTTCTTAATGAATGCAGGACTGGACCCTTTTATAGCCATTTATGAGAGAAATACTGCAATTCAGTTGTATTGTGAGTTATGGCTGCTGTATAATGATGTTCAAATAGCCTACATGGTAATGGTGAAACTATGAATTTGTAAATCAATACAGTGTTAGCAACTGCAATCGATAGATCTCTGCAATGATAGGAAACCATTATACTGAGCACCCCAGACATTTTTAACATTGCAAGGAAACTGTCTTGAAAAATTAAATAGATGTAATTTATTCAGGTGAATGTCATATGGCATGTCACTGAGTCACTGAAAATGTACTTACATGACAGGACACTGAAATTCTGATATATGTAAAGAAACAGTTGCGGTGTTTATTTTCTGCTTTCCAGAAACATATTTGACCATATTTCTTTGATGCTTTTATGACTTACATTTTAGGCTTCATATTAGAGTAGTGTCATTTTTTCCTCTAATTAGAGTCAACCCCTCTGTATCTGCTCCCACTGCGCAGTAATGATGGGCATGTGCATGTGGCAGGCCTGAGAGGAAGTGCCTCAGATCATCAGAAGCAGCCAATTAGACACCAAGGACAGTGTCCTCACACTAGCACCCTTCCAAATCAAGCACAGGCTTTTTAAACGGATGATCTCATGCTCATTACTTGAAGAACCATGATGCAGTATCTCCAGTTTTCCCTCTTGCTTCAGGTTAGGTCTACACTGCCTTATCAATAAGGCATTCTTTTTGAATATTTTGGTACTGTCTAATTCTCATTGTAGCTCAAGCTTAATGAAAGCCATATTGCCTCTTGGGCCTTTCTCACTCGCCAAGGTTGGAGCAGTGTCACTCAGTTCCCTAGAGCTCTTAGACATCCTATTGTGTGGATAACAAAAGGAGCACCTGAAGGGCGTTTGCATCTCCACAGAGCATTTGAGACATGAATACATATTTTCGTGATAAACTTCCTTGTCGGTTCCTATCATTGGTCTTCGTATATCAAACAATAAAGCATATGCAAAGCATGTAGAGCAATTACTCACTAGAGCAGCTTATTTAATTAGCTTTTCCTGTCTTTTCCTATTTGTCATATGCACTATTTTCATTGGTGTGGCCATATGTTGTGATTTTGTCCAGCAGTAGCAATCTTAAGGAGAACGAGCTGTATACATCATAATGAGAAACGCTAAGACCAAATTCCCAGTTCCCAATATTCTCAGGGACACATCCATCATTTTAGTGAAATATCAAGTACAGCAAAATGCTTCCCCTCTCCCAGATGTTGTTTTCTGACAGAAACCCTAATGATGTTCTGTGTTTTGCTGTTTAAAGCATCCCCCTATCTCAAAAGACCTTGAGCTATAGCTGCATTGAGCGATGGATCCCGCTCCCAGGCTAGCTTCAAACAGCATATAAAGCTGTGAACGCAGCCCTTAGCTCATAAAGTGTGTTTAAGGCTCATCTTACTGTATTGATGAATGAATAAGCAAAAACAGGATATCTTATTCCAAAGCAAATTTATCATGACTGTTTAACACTCAAAAGTTTTGACATTAAATGTAAATACATCTGCACTTTACAGTATGTGTTGCACCAACAGAACACTGATGCTCTGATTAAACCATTTTAGAGACTATGGCTTGTCTAATGAATGGTGAAATCTATATCACGTTATTTCACAGTTTGACTCAATATTTAAATGATCACATTAGAGTGAAAAGAATATAGAAAAGCCTAAATTACACTCTGCTAAACAGTCAATTTCAGTCACTTTCAATAGCAGGCTTTCCAGACAGATTGGCTCTGTTCCAAAACCAAGTGAACTGCCTACGTAGGCAGCATTCTAAAACCTCATTCACAAGCTCCTCGATGCCTTTTGAGATAACTAATTGACCATTTTGCTCCAATAATGTTTGCCCTTTGCATTGCTTATATGAGAATACTTTTTGTGCGCAAAAACAAAATAAAAATAACGACTTTATTAAACTATTCATTTTCTTCTGTGTGGGCCTCTGACGTGAGTTCACGAGAGCGCCACTGTGCATTCGCGAGAACTGAGAAGATGACACTCATCCCATCTGCGTCATCTTGTCAGTTCTCACGCATACGTTGTGGATTAGTTTTTTTTTTTGCGCATTCTCGTCGCTTGTTAGTAATACTGCTACTAATATAACTAATTTAAAAAGGGTTTTATAGGAATAGTGGATATATATGAGACCACCTCAAATTTTTGGTTTACTGAAGTAGTGATGAAAAATGTAGTTTAGTGATGTTCACAGATGTATGTGCTTGTATAAAGATAATGCTTGATCATATTTAATTTTTACTAAAGCCATTACTGCAGGCAATAGAGTACAATGACCACCCACTTTGTTTGGTTCTGGAAATGATTTTGCCATTAAATTTTTCATAAGGAGGTTAAAGAAATCTTAATTTAAAAGGTTTCAGTCATAAATCAAACCAAAATACATGCTTTTTTGGGCGTTAAATAATGGTGTAAATACCAGTAAATTGACTAGCGTAAACCTTAGTAAATCACCTTGTATGATTCATTTAAATACTCTCCTCCCATAAATTTTGCATCTGGAAGGGAAACTCCTACAAATGCATATATGTTCAGCCTCAAAAATAACTCTGTCCACGCCTTTTCAGTGCAATTTTTTTCACTGTGTCCCTGACAATATTTTTTTAACGCCAAAAGGGTTTTTGCGCTGGAGTAAACTGTTAGTGAATCTGGCCATATGTTTTATATATACTTAGCTGGTCATTTTGATCTTTTGGTTTTTTCTTGTTCACTGACACTTTTTACAACCAAAACCTAAAGTCTCCTGTTTTTCTGAGGTGGAGTGCTGCAGGGTAATGTTTGGTGTTTACCGCAAGTCAGAATGTTCATCCTCAAAACAAAGTGCTTTTTGTTGGCCCACTCCTCCTGCTGTTGGGGTGAAGCGAAAATGCTATTTATTTTTAATCAGATCCTCCATTATTGATGCTCCTGCTCCTCTGGGTTCTGTCCGCTGTCTTTACCATTCTAAACACATGCTCCCTCTTCCTCCACACAATGGGGTGCTGTTGGCCCAGGGTTGGTCCGGGTTACGATAGAAAATGTTGTGTTTAGGACGAACAGATATTCTCCAGGACGCCTACAGGACAAAAGACATTTTTGTATGTGTGTTAATTTATTACTGGCCTATTAGGGTAACTTACTTCGAAAATGCCAAAATTAACCGGCCAAGTGCTGACTACAACAGTAGTGACTAGTTACTATCACTGGCCGGCTACTCACCCGGAGACTTGTTTTGCGGTACATCTATCACATGGCTTAATTACATTTTTTCACAGACGAAAACAAGACGATAACTAAATGAAAACTAGTTTTGAATGACAAACACTGTAACGAAAATCTGTTTTCGTCAACGAATAAAAACTAGACAAAAATGTTATATAGTGACGATTTGGGAAGCGATCCAGTCAGAACTGATGCGCTACATGTCTCATAAAACGTAAAAAAATTTAAACGTAATGGAGAATAAGTAGAGCTGACATAATAGATCTGAATAAGAGTGACGACGCAAAAAAAGAGCTCTATTCTGTACGGTTTTCTGTGCGCACACACCCAACCCGAAGCGTGCAGCCATGCACATAGACACCTAGCGCGCGAGTACTGAATTGAGGTCTCTTTTGTGTCTGAATGGACAAATACACACAACATTATGTTGAAATGTCAGGAGAGTATTCACGTAAACTATGTTGGTTATGTTTTAAACTGTTTTTTTTTTCCTCTTAATTTTCGTATATGTAAAAAAAAAAGATTTGTTCTGCATGAATACAAAAAAGCATTTAACTCCTGTTATTTTTTATTAAATCTGTTTTTTACCCGTTTACAGATAACTACTTTGAATGGAGCTAAATAAATATAATAATATATATTATAAACATTTTAATGGTGTTTTTATTATGTGACTAACAACTAACAACTATAGATGATAATAACAAAGTACAGAAACAACATTTTTATTTTGGGAAAAAAGGTGAAAAAAGTTAGTCTGGAGCCCTGTTAATACAGGCAACGTCTCTCTTGACCATGGCCCCTGTTTTATATTGTCTGTCCTTAAATGCTCACTGGTTACTAAACCTCCTTAAAAACAGTTGCTTTACGCATTTCAGCAGTCGCTGTTGTTCGCCATATGCTTAAGGGCTGCCTTGACCTCCTTTAAGTTTGATTATTAAGTATGTGTAAATTTAGCAAAGGTTTTGCCTCATGTTAAACTGATGCTTAATTAGTACCACAGAGTCTCATTATTTTGACTCCCTCCTGTCTCTCCCAGGTGTACAACACTGCACTATGACCCCGACCTGCCATCCACCACCATAGTGATCACGTTCCACAATGAGGCACGATCTACCCTACTGCGCACAGTTATGAGGTAAGGCTTGGACATTAATCCATCTGTTCCATTCTCATGCATATTTGTTCATTTTTTTTCTTTTGAGAGAAAATGTACCTTTTATTCCCAATTGTGCTACATAAAACTAGGCACTAGTATTTCCTTTCCCCTTGTTCAGACAAAATATGCAAAAATGTTATCTTTAGGGGTACAACAGCTTTTCACTCGGGACACTCAAAGGACATCTTTGTATGTTATTTACCACTAAAAGTATTTCTTCACTTCACTTCCAATCCTGACCTTTGACCTACTGTAGGTTGATGGAGCACTGAGCGAGTCTTACTGTAGCTGCAGGTCAGGGCACGTCAATATAGCTTCAGTCTAGCTTAGAGTTGGCCACTAGAGACAAGGAGTCCATTTTAATCATCAGTTCCCTAAGCAGCTATTTTATTGGAGTAATGCTTTGTGCATGTACTTAAGAATATATTAAGACATTATTTTCCCTATCTTCTAATTACCATTCAGCAGAAGTATTAATACTGATATCTACTTTGTAGTATTTATACTTTAAATGTTACTTTTAATTTATACTTTTAGGTTTGTAAGTATTTGTTTGACTGCCTTAAATTTATGTTGAGTTAAATAAAATAAAAAATAAAAAAAACTGTTTTTAACTAATGAGAAAATATCGTCACAATGCAAATACGTCAACGGATAGGTTTCGTTTTCTTAATGGTCCTATAAATATTAGGGTTGAGCATTGTCAAATACCCAGGATATGAATTAACATGAATAAAAAATATTGATTCAAGCACCTGCAGTATCATTGCAATAGATGCATTTTCTGTATGCTAACAATAATATGAAAATTTTAATATAATTTATCGGTAAGACTTCACAATAAGGTAGTTAATTTAGTTCATTACTGTGCATTAACTGATATTAACAAATACTACTTTTGATTTTAATAAAGTAGCCTATTAGTAAATGTTGAAATTAACATTAACAAAAATGAATAAATGCTGTAGATGTGCAGTTCATCATTAGTTCATGTTTACTAATGTAATTAACTAATGCTAAGTAATGAAACCTTATTGTAAAGTGTTACCAATTTATCTTTTTTATTATTTGGGCTGAAATATGACTGCATTAGCAGTATCCAGGTGCAGCTTGGCTCTTGAGGCTGCGGTGAAGCGATGTGATGTGAGGTGTTTTGCCCTCGAGTGTGTGGAATCTAAACTCTCATCACACAATAGTCATGGAAGCTCTTGTACACAACAGAAATGACCTTCGCCCTGCTTTAATCCTCAACCTTTGTTAAAGTTACCAACCATTTAACAATATATTTGACAATAACGTCAAAATATCCTTTTGACTGACTCAATTTGCTAGACACCTTGTTGTCAAAGCTGTATTAAACCTGATCTTTCAATTACCTATTCCCTATGTGGGGAATCTCTCTCTCATGCACATGAACACGAACACTTCACATGAATGCTCTCATAAACTAAACATTCACACAGAGTGGGTTTGAAGTTTAGACCTCAGGCAATTTTTGATGGGTGTTGTTGCTGACAGAGGTTATTACTACAGGGAAGTCCTAAGAGGTGGAAGAGAACTTTCTGGAGCATTTCTTGGTTTCCTCAGACTGTCCTTGCGGCTACTTATCAGGCAAAGGAGAGAGAGCGAGTGAGATGTGAGAGAAGGTATGCGGAGAGGCTGTTTGTTTTTCTTCACCCCTCAGGTATAGTGAGGTCAGACCAAACCTTGGCGACATCTACAGAACACAGGCGCTATTTCCTCCTGTCACAAGATGAGCAATTCATACTGTAGAATAAAATAAGCAGTTCAGGAAATAAATAAAAAGGGACGTGAATTTATTTGCCAGAATGTCCTTTATGTCCTTTGATGGATGACAAGCAGCTATGTTGCATTATCTGAAAGCAGCAAAGAGTTTATGCTAACTTATATATTTAGATAATTTTTTTTTTTTAAGTATCATAAAGCTACTTTCACCATTTTATAAAATGAATGAGTTACTTCTTTTAAAATCATTCAATCATACATAGCAGGATACACTATATCTTTCAATATGGAAATAAATTACATTGGTCCTATTATATCATGTTTTTATTTTTATGGCAGTAAATCATTTTTTCCCCATAACTTTAGAAAAGTGTTTTATATTAGAAAGTTCAAGAAAAATGTGAATCCTCATATAACTGTTTTAAAGTAGAAAATGAGTTGCAGTAACTTATTTTTCAATGTGTTTTTACCAAATGCTCCACAATTTAGAGCCACATTGACTTGTCCAGTTGTCTGACCCTGTTTTAAAGTTCGGATTGGTTTCAAAGCCTTGGTTGGGCATCATACCCAATGCGCTATACCCTGCTCCTACAAAGAATCCTACGAAACTAAAAATCAATAGGCTGACATTCACTCCCACAGCCAGTACAGTAGTGATATGAAACAGCAGCAGAAATTGGTGTTGAAAGTGCTTTGATTTTTAATTAGTGTTTAAGCAGGTGTAAAATGATAGGAGAGACATTATTCCACTTCAATCAAAACAAATCAGCGAGCAAAGTTACTGTCACTTGAAAGTAAAAATATCTCAATGAAAATCAGTTAAATCCATTTAGTATGTATGCAAATTGCAAAATGTTTTGATTTTTTTAAAAATTCTTGACCGAGAGAAGAAAGGTAAGCCTTAGGGAGGTTGAATGAAAATACTGCAAATACAATTTTTTTTTTAATTTTTTTTTTTTAGTTTATATATATTATTATTTTTTATAATAATATATGACTGAAATGTGATGATCTTAAAGCTCTGTAGAGACTCCAAGTGAATTTGAATTGTGCATGTGTCTACTTGTGTATGTTAGCGTTTGTATCTGTGTGCATGTTCAGTACAGGGAGTGCAGAGAGATGAATGTGTCTCACTGACTCAGACATGTGGAAACATACCCGTGAGGTGAGCGTGAGTGCAATGCAATCAGTCACCTAGCGTGAGGATAAAGAAAAGAGGTTTAGAAGAGGTCTGTGCTCTTCAACTGCACAGCACTGCATATACACATCACCCTAGCATCTCCTCCATACCTGGCTAACAACATAACTGTTTATTTTTTTCTGGCGAAATGGCTAAAATTGGTCTGAAATAACTGCACAGTTTTTATGGTCCTGTTTGACAGTATTATGCATAACATTATTTCTGAAGATATATAGTCAATCTAATAGTAAAACAAATTACTTATTAATAATAAAATTTTGGTATACCAAATAAGGCTTTCTCTTCAGAAATGGATCTCATGTGATATGTTAAATTGGATATGAAGTGTCACCCATAAAGAACTCAGCAGTAAGTCATGGTGTATGTTTTGAAATGAAATTAAAGTACTTCTGCTGTATATATTCCTTTTTACCTTGCAAATAGTCATTTGAGATTTTTTAGAACTTTTTGTATGTGAAATATTTATATAGACCTTTTGTTTTGTTTTTGTATGATTTATATACTATTATAGTATTTATTGATATTTTGAATCAGCTTTTATTTTATAATTTCAGTTTTCACTTTTAAGTTTTTGTAATTTTGTTATCTGGTTTTTGTCATTTTTAAAAATTTTATTAATTAGACTTTTTATTAATAAAATATTTCCATTCAGCTTAAATGTATTATTATTTCTGTTTTAGTAATTTAGTACTTTATTTCAGTCACAATAATAGACATGGCTACATTTCTTATAGTCGTTTAAGTTTTTAAAGTTTAAGTTGATCATAATATTTATATTTATATTTTATTTTATTTCAGCTATATTTCAATTGCTAAAAAAAAAAAAAAAAAACTTTTAGTTAACAATAACAGCACTGATATAGACCTCAAGAAAGATTCATTTTATAGCCTACAGGCTTAAGAGATTTGCATTACCGTTTTCTGCTGGACAGTAATTCAGGCCGGTTTAATTCTGTTTCTCTTCAGTGTGTTGAATCGGACTCCTGTGCATCTGATTCATGAGATCATACTGGTGGACGACTTTAGCGAAGATCGTGAGTACCAGCACTGTGTATTACAGCATTTTACAAATTATATACGTTACAAATAAAGTACAAAATTCATATTCTAATGTCATGACTGCACTCTAGTTACAGTAATATATTTTATTAATATTTGAAATAAATAAATACATTTACAGTCAAACCAAAAATTATTCAGACAACAGATATCATTTTTTATATATATATATTTTTTTAGCAAAATAGCAAAATAAAGTAAACTGTGAACATATTATATCCCCAAATTCTTCATACAGTGGACTACCAGTAACATTTATAAACATTTGGAACCAAAAATTATTCAGACACTTTGACCTGACCATATTTTTCCCAAGTGTTTTTTCTTTAATTGCTAATGTGACCTTTTTACACCACAGTCTGGACAAAATTAAGCTTTGCTTGGTAATTGGTTGACCAAAATTGGTGTTATCTAATTGTGTACTTACATTTAACAGCTGACAGCTATTCAACCTAATTCATTTGTGAGACAGTCTAACAGAAGGATGCCAAAACCAGTGAAATATCAACTGATTTGACAACTCAAAGTTCTTGTCATATTTTATTAACATTTTCTAAACTATAGCGAATAAACTGTGAGAATATGAAAATTGTTGAAGGTGTCTGAATAAATTTTGGTTTGACTGTAAATTTATCTGTTCTTTTCAGCAAATGACTGCCTTCTTCTCACCAAGCTGCCCAAAGTAAAGTGTTTTCGTAATAAACGAAGAGAAGGTAGGCCTCTGATGATGTCTTTGTCACTCTCCCTTTCCCTATGAATTATGTGGTGTCTGTCTGGAGTTAATAACTATCTATCATCTATCTTGTTTACTCATTCACTTCTGCTCTCCCACACCTTACATCATTACACAACAGTTTAAGTCAAGTCAAGTCAAGTCAAGTATATTTATATAGCGCTTTTCACAATACAGATTGTATCAAAGCAGCTTCACAGTATCAATCAAAACAACATAACAATGTTTGTTTATTAGTGGAAAACAATAAAATAAAAAAAGACATCCAAGTTTGGAAGGGCTGATCAATGTTATTAATGATTGGTTAATTAATTTGAATATCCCCCAAGTTTAGACTTCCTTTTCAAAATAGTAGTCATATGCTCTAACATGACCGTCATCACCCAGGTGTTGATAGCATGCGGGCGCAGATCAGACCAAAACAGAACACATTGCCTTATGTTATTAAACTGGCACTCAGTGCTAATTCGGACAGGCACAAAACAATAATGAAAGAGCTGGGCTGGGCTCAACAATAACTGCCCGATGGCCCGGGGCTGCATCTCCACAAAAGTTTATCAGTTGTGCGTGTTTTTAAGCCTTTCCAATTTGAACATTCAAGGGTAAGACAGTGCCAAAGAGAACTCAGCTGCTATGTTAGCTTGTGGCACGAAGTAGGCTTTTAATTCATCCTCTGCATCTGGATACGTCATACCTGTCTTAGGCAATAAGTAGAAAATCCATTGTCCCTCTGTTCCAAGACAGTGAAGCAGTACAGCTCTCCGTCGTTTGCCCAGCTAGGCATTCCCTGTGGCATCAATAACACATAGATCATTTTCAAAAATCCTCAGCCATGTGCTGAATGGCATAGCAGGCTCACTGGGGCAAGGCAGCAAAAAACTTGGCAAAGACATGTTAGCAACTGCCACATCTACGTGACCAGTGATGGCGAAAAAAAGTGCCTAAACCTCGTCGCCAATTTGTGGTGTCTTTCAGGAGTTAATAAGTAATGAGGCACATGACTCATTACTCAACATAGGAGTTGTGAACTTCATCAATCTTGTTTACACATTCACTTCCGTTCTCCCCCAACTTACGTCTTTACACAACAGTTTAGACTTCCTTTTCAAAATAGTCCCAATATAATTCTACGCACGAACACAACAAATTAAATATTTTATTTTGGGCTGGCAACATGCCTGTTTGTAATACCATCCAGATTCTAAAAGCAGCTGTTTGATTTTCGCCCGTGTGCTGGCGAGTGTTTTAACAGCAGGTGGTGCGTTACAGGGAGGGTGACTGAACAGACTGTGAAGAAGATTACTGCACATTGACTGAAGCTCTGGTCTGTTTCACACTTCCTTACATGTACCAGTTGCACAGGTGGAAAACAGAGCATACTGTTCCCCCGCCACGCACTCGTGGTGTCACCCGTATCTTTCCATTCGGATGAACAGATATATTGAGTCTAGAGGGTGACGGAACATGGATTAGTTGGCAAGCAGCTCGCATAGGCATAGATTTAAATTCTTGATTTAAAAAAAGAAACATTTAAAAGTCCATTTGTAAGCAGAGCATTTCGATGTGCATCTAACTGAAAACATTGGTCTTAAACTGTTATAGCAAATATTGATTTTGCCACTGCTGTACAGCCTGTGGCAGATTTTATGTCGGCCGTTGTTCGGAATGGCTGTCCAAGCTTTTAGAGATTGACTTTAGTAAAAATGCCCACTTAATGTTTAATGAAATCCTATTAGCACGGTTTAACAACATTATGGATGTTGAAAGGTTAAGTCATCTTTATGGCTGGTTACCTTTTTGGTAAATTAAGCAGGTCAAGCTTTACATAAATTTCCATGTCCAATTTGAATTTAAATTTCTCATTTATTTTATTAGCACTATGCTTTTAATGTCACTGGGCCAAAATGCATTCAGATGTTAATAACTAGGTTTTCATACTTTCTGACGGCTTCCTTGTGCAAATCTCGCTGCCACAATGAAAGGTGTATATGATTAATGCCGGGTGCTGATATTCGGTTGATAAGGTGTTCTGAGCAGTGATATTTTAGTATTATTTATATACTATCATAGTATTTAATAAGATTTTTCTTTTTTTTTCTTTTCTTTTTTTAAATACTTTATTTTCAGTTTTTCAGTTACAAAAACAAAAACATAAGAACAATAAAAAATTTGAAATAAAAATAAAAACAACCCCCCTCCCCCTCCCCAAAAGGGTGCTCCAACATTTTACAGTAAATATGTAATGTAACAATGTGTTAAATATAACTGATGGAGGAAATCAAATCATATGGATAAGTCAAAACCGTGCATTAATAGTGGCAGATAAACTGTCTTTGCACAACTCTGACCAAAGTTGGTCTTCAACTGTGGTGTTTAAGTCTGATTCCCACTTCCTTTTGGTCCTATACAAATCAGGTTTAGAACATTCTAATCTGATATCAGCACAGAGTATACTTTAGAAATAAGTTTACATTGTCCATTTTCTTGCATCAATTTCTCCACTTCCGTGAGCTTGGGCAGAGTCATGCTGGCGTTCAGAGTGCTCCTCAAAAAAGATCTAAATTGAAGGTAACAAAAAAAAGTATTGCTGGGCAGGTTATATTTCCTCCTTAATTGTTCAAAGGACATGAAAAGTCCATCCTCATAACAATCCTCCAAAGTATGAATGAATTCCACTGTGATGCCATGTCTCCAGGATCTTGTTATTTACAGTCATCGGGATAAGCTCGTTTTGTTTTAAAGGTGAATTTTTAATTATTTTTATTTTCAGTTTACATTTTAATTTCAGCAAAAAAATATATAATTTTGGTTTTTGCTTTTGTTATTTCTTTATATTTCTATGTAGCTTTAATTCATTTTTATTTCAGTTTTAGTTTTGATATTTTAGTTGCGAAGGCAGCCTTTCAAATTTTTACGTTTTTTTTTTTTTTTAGTTTAGGTTTTTCATCTAGCATTTATATTTTATTCAGATAAAAGTTCAGATATAAGTTCAGATTTTAATTAGCTAAACCAATTTTTAATAGTTCAACTCTGGTTCTGAATGGTTGCTAGGCAGTCAAAAGTCCCCCAAGTAGATATGATTTTCTTCTCCATTCTTCTTGATTCCCTCCTTCATTTTAAATCTGTTGGGGTTATTTGCTAATTTCATCATCTGCCAGGCAAAGTCCAATCCCTTAGACAAGTAATAGTGCAGCTCTTCTAAATAAGATGCAAATAAGCTAATCAGTCGCATCCCTAGCTAGTTATACTCTAAAGTTTAATACCAGGGCTTTTGAAGTTTGTTCCCTAAACCAAAGTAAGAGCATGCTCCACTAATAATGATAATATTAAAGCTGCAGTCCGTAACTTTTTTTGTGTTAAAAATTATCCAAAATAAATTTTTGAGCAAGTACATAAAAAGCCAGTGTTCAAAACTATCTGCTTGCCTTAGCTCAATTCAAAATGGTAAGCTTGTAATAATGTTTTTAATTCCAGTGGTACTGGTGTATTTCCGCAGGAAATTTGAGCATGTCTTTGCACCATTACGTCACATATGTACACATAAAGAATGAGTCTCGGCTAGTAGGCTATATTGCGTGTGAGGATGTAGACTGACAGCTGCACATTCTCCTCAAAACACTGGATTCTTCCGCGCTGTGCCATGCCGAGGAACAACCCACGTAAAGTTGATAATTCCGCGAATAACTGCAATTGCAGATTTCGAACAGAGATGGTGACAAAGAGGAAAAACTATGGACTGCAGATTTAATAAGAATAATAATATAACATTCACTCATCACTTTGACCTAAAATGTGAAGAAAGTACATTGCAAAGTTCTTATTAGTAATGATAATCCACTTGCTGCCCCCTCCCTGTTTATTCCAGCGCTCCGAGGTTCCATTACACACTGTCACACATTGTCGCTTAGACAGCATTGATTAATGCATAAAACCCCTGTGCAGCCAACTCTGTACAAGAGAAAATTGTTAAAAGGTTTAAGGCATTTAAACCCCATTGTCGTCCCGGAGCTACAAACAGGGTGTGCGGTTCTGCTATGTTAACTCTATTAGCTGTAGGTGAATGTAATCACTGCCGTTCACTCACTTTCTCTCTCTTTTTCATTGTCTGTTTTTCTCGCCCTTTCTTTCCTTCTCCATCTGCCCAGTGTATACACAGAGGGGCCACACTGGCCCAATATGCATGCACATACAAACACAGCCTGCTCTCAAAAACTCTGTAGAGGGTGCAATCACCCATCTGGAAAATACAGCCTTATTGGGGATGAAATGGGATTTTTAATTGGCTGAAGTTGCCATGCAGCGTGAAACTTTGCACGAGTCTTGCACGTTTACAATTATTATGCATCCTCAGTCAGGCTCTACCGATTTAACAGCCTTGCCTTCATGGAGAAGCTTCTTGCTCTGATTCGATAATAACCATAAGGCTTTAATTGTCCCTTCAACTAATCAGATTTAAATGGCTCTTCTCATATCTTTTTCTGTGAATGAGATTGTTGAGATGAGAGCATTTGTCAGTTTAACAGGCTTCTCAACAGATGTAATGTGTTGCTCGAATTCTCCATTGCCCCTGATCACCCTCTCTCTCTCTCTCTCTATGTGTGTGTGTGTGTGTGTGTTTGTTTCACAGGACTGATCCGGTCCAGGGTTCGAGGGGCGGATGCTGCAGGAGCTGGGATCCTGACCTTTTTGGACAGTCACTGTGAGGTCAACAAAGATTGGCTGCCTCCACTGCTGCAGAGGGTCAAAGAGGTACAATTTCACACTCGTTCTTATTGTGACCGTGATCTTTTGAGTATTTTTGCCTGGCTTCTGTGGTATTGTCTCCTTTTTCAGTTCATTTTCAATGGGAGAGAGTCAGCAGGCAGAATGGAGGCAGGGCTGAATGCAGCACCGCTTGCCAAGCACATGCACAGAAATCCTGCCGCTTTGTTCTGTCTGACTGTTAGCAGCACTGTCATTTGACATATGTCATTTGACATATTTTAGCAGCAAAAATTTAAAATATTTTGAAGAAAATCTTTTATTTGAAATATCTTAGTAGTGTACAACATTAAACGGCACACAGCAAAAATTTAACTTTTTTTTTCCACATCAATACAATTCTTTTCTCAACAATAAAATGGTGATTTTATTCACAACCAATCGGCATTTAGCTTTTATTGGCACAAAAAAACAACACGGAGGAGAACTGTTGTTAATTTCTCTGAGCACTATGACACATTTTATGGAGACATAAATGTCGTTTAGTTATGTTTGATCACAAGCAACGCTTGCCGTCTATTGTGTGGTGTGAAAAATACCCTTTAACCTGTAATTCAAATGTGAACTCAGAACTCATATGCTAACTCAGAAGTGACAAGATTGTCTTACCTAGAACAAAATGAATAAAATCAAATTTTTCTAAATGCATTGTATTAGCAGTTTGAAGTAGTTTGAAAGCCTTTAGTGCTGACACATCTCAAGTATTCTTTTCTTTCAGCAGGACTATTTTGTGAGGCATGAGAGGGTTGAGGGATGAGGTCAGTGCGTCTGGTGTGATGAATGTTGGATGAGTGTGTGTGCACATTCACTCACTCTTAGTAACACAGATAATCCCAGCTCTCGCTGATTTTCCACCTCCTTTGTTGTGAAATCAAGCTGAACAGACAGAGAGTCGAGCCATCCACATACCCTTTCAAGTCTCTTGTGCTCTTTTGTCTCAATTTGTAATATTTTCATTTTTCAGGACCCGACCTGTGTCGCAAGTCCTGTGATTGACATCATTAATATGGACACGTTTGCCTATGTCGCCGCTTCCTCAGACTTGCGAGGAGGTAAAAACTGCAATTATAATCCTCCACACAATGTCCCACCCCTGACATCATGGGGCGTCGGTCATACTCCCCAATCAGCGGTGTCACCCAGAAACAAATCTAACAATTATCCATGATGAAAGCCCTAGCCTATCATCATCAGCAGTACACTTTAATCATCACAGCCACTAAGGTGTACTGTATAATTATGACTCATAAAAATTTAAGTTACAAGAAATAAGAGCAAAAAGATCTTTATTGATCTCTCTGTCTTTCTCCTGTCTCTCCCTCCATCTCTGCCGCAGGCTTCGACTGGAGTTTGCATTTTAAATGGGAGCAACTATCAGCTGAAAAGCGAGCCAAGAGAGCTGACCCTATAGAGCCCATTAAGTAGGTGAAGAGAAGCAAAGGGGAATTTGTTTTTTGTTTTTTTTAAACATTCTTCTAAATGAGGACAGAGGTTTGGTCTAACATCAATTGGGCTTCATGTTTATCTTCTTGTTTTTTTATTTGTTTGCTGTAAGTTCAAATTACTTTCCAAAAAAGCATACTTTACACTAAGTAATTCCACTTTTCAGTTGGAAATGATGTAGGGTGGGATTTTTATCCATCAGGGTTTGATTGAATCATGAATGATATTTTATTAATTTTATTAATGGCGTTTGTTAGCATCACTGTAATTGTTTGCATTTGGACTTGTTTGGTTAGCGGTTTCTAAGTATTAAACTAGCACAATGGTTCTCAACTAGGAGGCCAGGGGACACTAGGGGTCATCAGCAAGCTTCCAAGAGGGCCACAGGATGACTTTAAAGTATTTAAATGAATACATTATAATTTTATATTAAAATAATCTAACTTTAATCAAAAATGTTACTTTAATCTGAAAACGTTAAAAGAAGGACGGGACCCATATCTCACATCTAGGGTCCAGAATGCCAACAAACAATTCAACAAACCACTCACAATACTCTAGCACCTGCAAAGCAACATGCTTAAATCGCTCACAACACCTTAGAAACTGCATAGCAATGCCCTGACAAATAAAATCTATTGGGTCTCATCAATTTTGAGATTTACTGTATGTTTGATTAGAATTATTATGTATAAAAAAAAATGTATGAAGTGAATAATTTCAATCTCAGTTTGATGTACTGATTAGTTTCATTATAATTGACGATTAGTTTTTTGTGTTTGGTGAGAATTGGCATGGTCTCAAATACACAGAAATTGAGAAGAACGGAGCCTCTTTTACACTTTCATCGTGGGGGGCGAATTTTAATTTACATCTGAAAGCATCATTTGCATTTCTACAGAAATAATAAAAATAAGTTGGTTAATATTATTTTTAAGTAATTTCAGATGTGGAAAAATTGACTACTTTTTAAATAAAACAAACAATAAAAAATTCTTCAGAATAACATGCTGAAAATCATCCCTAGTTAGTGCAGGGGCATTTATTTGGAATGTATGTAGTATTTTAATTTCATGTCTTTGAAGGGAGAAAAGGGCCTTTAAAGCACTGATTTCCACTGAGAAGTTCAGTCTGGTTGATCATTAAGAACTGAGGAATTATATCATAATTAAAATATTGAGTTGCTATAAAATGATGTAATTCATCATTTTTGATTGTTTAAACAAAGCAATATCAACCTTTAAATCCTGGTTGTTTTTCCTTCTCCTCAATGGTCTCTCTCTCTCTCTCTCCTCTTGTTGTGGTGTAATCCACATTGTTCCTAGCTCTCTCAGAGGCTGTTGTAATGAAGGCTGTTAATAGCTCAGATAAGCAGGCAGTCAGGCTGAGAGAGGCTCAGATCCCGTCTGCTCCTGCGTGTGTTGTGCACCGGCCTGGGTCTCTCACAGCCCATCCGCCAACAGATGCAGAAGAGATCGGTGATAACTGAGTGACTGAGAGGTGTGTGTGTGGACACTGATGGAAAGTAGTGGTGTGTGTATATCAGGATGATATGTGAGCGGGACCGCACAACCCTGACTGACAGCCTGTTGTTGTTTTTTTGGCTAGTAAGAGTTTGTGTATGTTACATACACTGTCATTTAAAAGTTTGTGGTCGGTATGATTTTTTAAAATGTTTTTGAGAGAATTGTCTTATGCTCACTGGGGCTGTATTTATTTAATCAAAAATACAGTAATTATTATGAAGTATTTATTAAATCAAAAATACAGTAATATTATGAAATATCACAGTGTAAAATAACTGTTTTCTATTTAATATATGTATATTATTAATAATATTATAAATATTATTAATATAAAATATAATTTATTCCTGTAATGGCAAAGCTGAATTTTGCACATTATTACTCCCGTCTTCAGTGTCACGTGATCCTTCAGAAATATTTCTAATATGCTGATTTGTTGCCCAAGAAGCATTTCTAATTATTATGTTGAAAACAGTTGTGCTGTTAATGTTTTTGTGTAAATATATTTTTTCAGGATTCTTTTATGAGTAGAAAGGTTCTAAAAAACAGCATTAAAAAAAAAAAATCTTTTATAACATGTGAGTGTGCAGTTAGCATCCAGAGTGAGTTTGGTGACTCTTAAAGTATATTTAAAGATTATGTTCTTCTATGACCTTCCCATAACATAGTTATTATTAGAGGTATTTGCTAAGGCATACTTTGTGAGGTATGTCTGTTGAAACTCATAAATGTGGGACACATGTTTAAGCTATGGACACCTCCAATCATGCCACTTGTTAAGTAGATGTGCATTGTTACTTTTCCCAAGTGATCCGACTTAGGATTATTACATCTTTT